>OX418218.1:2904064-3219064 GCA_948455865.1 Conomelus anceps | reverse complement strand
TTATCAATACTTGTGTTTTCCACAGTTAGAAACCATGAAAATTGCCATTTTTATTTATTTGTGAGTTTTATAATATTGCTTTGTTTTTCTAGATGATTTTTGTTGGTGTATTGTATTATGTCACTGTCATTGTCTTGTATCAAGTGTATTGTATCATTTTTATGTATATATGTGTATCATGAAGGTTATTTTCACTTACTTCTCTCCTTTCGTTCCTCAATATTTCAGCCAAATTGGTAGATGGCGCCGTGGGTGGGCCCCATGGAGTGATGTTCTTTGCCTGCTCCTGGAGTCGCTTCAGAGCTTCGGCCTGCTTTCTCGCTTGCTCAGCCCGTTTTGCTTCTTCCTCTTTCCTAATTACAAAAATAACCCCGTTTAATATAACAAATCAAATACTCAACTCAAAATAATTCATTACTCTACCTTTCAAATATACAGTGGAGGCAACAGAAAGCATCTATTCATTTTGCTTCCTAAACACAAATAAGTTTAAATTGAAAAACTATAGTAAGCTAAAAAAAAGTCAGTCAATCAAAATCACTGACGGCCGGTTGCACAAAAGTCAATTAAACTTAAACCCCGTAGAATGACGTCATACTACGGAGATTAAACTTAATAAAGAAAATTTAGTTGCACAAAGCACAATATTACAAGCGATAACGACGATTAGGCTAACCAGCGTAAGAGATACTTAATCTCCCGTTCACTGAGAATTAAATTTCACGAACTCCCGTCAAGTTACATTTTATAGGTTATGTTTATTGTACCAGAACACGAACTGAAAATTAGGTCTTAGGTGTTAAAAACCTTTCAAAATGAATAAAATCTATCAAGAATATAATAATATTGAGATAGTTGAATAATGATTCAAATAATTCACAATGAAATGATTCTAATTCATCTTTTTTCTCAACTTCAGAATCAGCTGTTGATAAAATTACAGTGTTGCCATATTGTGCCAGTTGTGTTTACGAAAAGTAACTAATGGGTCTTTGTGCAACAGAAATAAAGCTGTTACACTTACGACAGTTAGTTGACTGACATTAAACTCCTTATTTAATTGGCTTTCGTGCAACCGGCCGTTAAAATCTCACTTCTAGAAATAGTCAATGACAAATTCTAAGAGTGCTTGCACAGTGGAGCATCCAATACTCGATGATAATCACTATCGCAAAATGAAGCACATGCTGTGGAATGGTGTATGACAGATAGGAGCAGTGTGAATACTACCATTCCACAGCATGTGCTTGATTTTACGATGATGAGATCCTTCAATATTAGAAGCTCCATCTATTTGAAAAATACATCTTTTTTAACAATAATAATCAATGAAATATCAATTACTAGAAAAAATAAATGTATTTTATTCTAGTTATAACAATGATATTGTGTTACTAGCAATAAAAAAAATTGAATTGAAGTTCATTCATTACAACAATCAAAAATATTATATTATTTCATTACTATATATTATTTTCATTATTATACATTATTTCCAAAAAGTAATAGATATTTACGTAAATATTCATTATTATTAGAATAAATGATATATTAATGATATATATGATATATGATATATAATGATATATAAATGATATATTATAATAAATGATAATGTTATACGAATGATTGTGCTATTGACAATAGATTAAATAGAATAAAAAATATTAAATGATTTCATTATTATATATTATTTTCACAATAATTGATTAATTAATATTATTTCAGAAACTACAACAATAGATATTTTATGTAGGTATTCATTATACATTAGTAAATATGTATTTTTTGTTTAAATATAAGAATGATATTGTGCTGTTGACAATATTTATAATTAAATTGGAAATTAGTTCATTCATTACAAGAATCAAAAATATTTCAACAAATAATTACTGAAAATACTTTTCTAGTGAATTTGAACAAGTATATATTTTTGTGATGGCCATTTCGCATTGATGTAATGCTTCGTAGTGAATTAGTGAATAAGCTTCCTAGTGACACTTTCCTAGTGAATTTGAACACTTATATATTTTTGTGATGGCCATTTCGCATTGATGTAATGTTTCCTCACACACAGTAAGCCTCCAGCGGTGACTGAGGAAGCATTACATTGATGCGAAATGGCCGTAACACAAATAAGTAAGTGTTCAAATTCACTGGAAAAAGTATTTTCAGTAATTATCCATGTTGAAATTTTATAATAAGAATTTTAAAATTGAAAATATTCCATTTGTAATCTTACTTTTTCTTTTCTTCTTCGACCTTTCTTCTCTCTTCTTCCAGTTTCCTCTTCTTCTCCTCTTCTAGCCTCTTCTTCTCTTCCTCCTTCCGCCGTTTTTCTTCTTCTTTCTTCTTTTTCTCCTCTTCTTTTCGTAACCTATCTAGTTCAGCTTTTTTCGCGGCGGCCTGTTAATATAATGAAATTAAAGTTTCAAAAAATTGCAATGTTCATGTAGGTACTGTAAAACAAAGATAGCACTGATGAATGAGAGTAAAAAGTACAGAAGTTGAAAATGTGAAAAAATCTCAATTATAAGACACACTCTGATAATATAAACGTCCATTTATCAAGTCACATTATTTTGACATAACAGTGCATTTTAGCAGGAACAAGTTTTTCAATGATAAGACATGAAGTTGACACAACCACATAAAGCAGTGAGATACTAGTTTCGGTTATTACACCATTAAAACTAAAACTAAAGTACAGAGTAGCTTAATATTTATACTAAACACGGAATGATGCTATTGGCTAAGAGTGAAAGTGCCTCTAATAGGCTGAACTTCATTGAAGGTCTGTGATTGGCTGAAGGCCAAAATAAGTCAAGTAAAAATAAGTATCAAAATCAAGAACCCAAAACCGTGAACACAGAGAAAGCAACAAAGAAGTAGGCTAGAATTTAAAAAAATTAAAATTAAAAAATTGTAGCTCACTGAAATGCAGTCAAGGTCAACAGAGAAAAACACGAAATTTCCGTTATTGAATGTAGGCCAGAATTATGATGAAACCAAGTTAGTTGGATTGAATTGGTTGAAATAAATTTGATCGTTCAAACTAGTATTGGAGTCGTTTTTTACCATCCTATATATATATCCTAAGCTTCAAAAATGTTCATTTTCATACAGTGACCAGAAAAAGTGCCTATTTTTTCACTAACTTTAGCACGCAAAATAGTCTATTCCTGCACCACTGCGGGAAAGTAAATTACAGTGCGGGAATAGCTATTTGTGTAACTAGAGTGCAAAGCACCGTTTTTCTGCATCGAGAGAAACAGTTTTTTTCACGAGCCAAAGGCGAGTGAAAAAAGTTTCTTGAGTGCAGAAACAATACTTTGCACTCGTATTACACATTAAATTTTTCCTACAGTAATGTATAAAGTAATTCAAACAGAACAAAACAGGGCATACATAACCTGAAAATTCTTCACATAACCTATCTTCGAATCAAATCGATTTCATCAACAACAACTACAACAACTATTCACAGCTGAAGCAGAGTAGCCAACCTATTTTTGAATGCAGAATAGGGAACCTGCGTATTACATGCTCATTATTTTGTGTTGTTAGGTTGCAAATTTGGAGTGCGGAAAAGTACATTCCCGCACTGCAATTTACTTTCCCGCACTGGTGCAGGAATAGACTATTTTGCGTGCTTCAGTTAGTGCAAAAATAGACACTTTTTGGGTAACTGTAGGAAAAGTACTTTTCGTCATACTTGTAGGTTATGGACAGTTTACCAGTCAAGCAATCAATGTGGTAAACAGCTGTTTACAGAAATAAAAAACAGCTGATGTAATTTGATGATTATTACCGTACACTGCGTGGTAAAAATCATCAAATGATTATTACCGCACGCTAATGGGTGGCTACTGGCTACCATTTCACTGAAAAACCATTTGGTCGAAAGCTAGATCAGCTGATCTAGAGCCATTATTGCCACATTTCACCTTGAGTTGGTGTGTTGAGGTTATGTTTGTATAACAATGATTTATAGTTTCTTAGTTCAACTTATCTGCTATTTTAGACTTGTATGACGAAAAATATCGTACGTAACTCGTCCGGGAAGATGTTTACCATACTCGTATGATAATACCGCACTCGACTTCGTCTCGTGCGTTAACTTATCATACTCGTATGTTAAACACCATTTCCCGCACTTGTAACATAATATACTATTTCCGCACTCCAAATTTGCAACCTAACAACACAAAATAATGAGCATGTAATACGCAGGTTCCCTATTCTGCATTCAAAAATAGGTTGGCTACTCTGCTTCAGCTGTGAATAGTTGTTGTAGTTGTTGTTGATGAAATCGATTTGATTCGAAGATAGATTATGTGAGGAATTTTCAGGTTATGTATGCCCTGTTTTGTTCTGTTTGAATTACTTTATACATTAATGTAGGAAAAGTTTAATGTGTAATTCGAGAGCAAAGTATTTTTTCTGCACTCGAGAAACTTTTTTCACTCGCCTTTGGCTCGTGAAAAAAACTGTTTCTCTCGATGCAGAAAAACGGTGCTTTGCCCTCTAGTTATACAAATAGCTATTGTCTGCCTTTGCCAATCAAATGCAGAAATTCAACATTTTCGTCGGCCTTGAACTTGTGTCCATTAGTAATGAGATGCTCTGCAAAATTTGAGACTCCTTTTCGGGTTTCCAATCTATTTTTTGTTTTCTCCAAGGAATTGCAGTTGCCAATGCGAGTGCCGTAGCAGGTATCTGTTCAATCAGAGATAAGCTACCAAACTCCTGGACCATCTTTGTAAGGGTGATTGATTGGATTGACAAGCAAAAAAAAACTCTGTTCCCTGTTGTAAAATCACTTCCCGGTGGTTCGGAACCCACCTAAAACTGTAGTCCATCTCATCAATCACCAACATCCAATTCATTACCCACGCACACAGGTCTCAGAACTATGTGGGCTTCATCTTGCGAAAAAAAAAGAAAAAAAGCTTATCATTAAAGAACTGAACAATAAAGTGATAGCCGCGAGCCGTAGCAGGTATCTGTTCAATCAGATAGATAAGCTGCGTTCTCGTAGGTCCTGTTTGAAACGGTGACCGATTAGATTGGCCAGCAAAAAAGACACTGTTCTCTGCTGAAAATCACTTGCGGGTGGTTCGGAACCCACCTAAAACTGTAGGTCCAACTCATAAATCACCATCATCCAACTCATTACCCACGCACAGGTCTCAGACATATGTGGGATTCATCCTCCAAAAAAAAAAAAAAAAAAAAAAAAAAAACAATTAACGAAAAACAACCAAACAGATATCTTATACTAAATCATAGGTTTCATGTAACTATCAATAATTTTAGATGATAATAAATAATTATTATAATAACCAAATTCTTTACGTACCTCTTTTTTACGCGCTTCTTCTTCTTCCTTTTTCCGTCTCCTTTCAGCAGCTTCCTCCTCCTCCTTCATCCTTCTCAACTTCTCCTCTTCCTCTTCTTTCTTTTTTCTCTTTCGTTCTTCTTCAGCCAGCTTGGCGGCTGCTTTCAGCTCTTCCATTCTTTTGAGATCGTCTTGCTTCCTAAAAACAAAAGACACAGATAATAAATCGGTAATTAATCAAAATTAAGTCTCACCTCAACTAATTGATATAGTAATTATGGTATCTAGTGCATAATAGTTGCTAATCTGACTTGTCTTATACTCCTTAACAGGAGTCTCCAAGGCGTAATCTGCAAAAAATAGAGGATTTTTTGGATCTGAAATAGATTCATTCATGTCAAGAGTTGAGGTCAATGATTTCGTTCGTTCGTATCGTAAATTATGAGATCCTTATATTAGCCTTTAATGATTTAGTCAACATGGCCGCATTGATGAAACAAATAAACATTTTCAATAAACACAAACATGTTTGAAATAGCAAAAAATCTCACCGTTTTTCTTCTCTTTTCTTCTCTTCTTCGGCTTTTCTATGGTCCTCCTAAAAAGATAGAAAAAAATTATAACAGGAAAGCGATACCAGAATATGGAAATATGTACCGTACTGAAAAGCGAACAGATTCATAACAGAAGCGTGTTCCAGAATAAGGGAATGCAACCATAGACGGAATTTTAGAAAGAGCAATGAGAAAAAACTGGAGAATTGAAATGCATGCACACAGTGGATGTTATTTTGTATAATGTGCCAGTATTATTCACCTCATAACCCACGCACAAGTCTTCAGACTCATGTGGGCAATATCAGCATTAAAAAAGTAGACTTATCTGAGGAAAAAGGGTATAGGTTAGGTTAGGAAAGGTTAGGTTAGGAAAGGTTAGGAATGGTTAGGTTAGATTAGGTTAGGTTAGATTAGGTTAGGAAAGGTTAGGTTAGATTAGGTTAGGAAAGGTTAGGTTAGATTAGGTTAGGAAAGGTTAGGTTAGATTAGGTTAGGAAAGGTTAGGTTAGATTAGGTTAGGAAAGGTTAGGTTAGATTAGGTTAGGAAAGGTTAGGTTAGGAAAGGTTAGGTTAGGAAAGGTTAGGTTAGATTAGGTTAGGAAAGGTTAGGTTAGGTTAGGTGAATGCATGCATGTGGGAGAGGAGAAAGAAGAATGTAGAATAAATGGCAAAAAGGGAATAATAATTTAAATAGAAGAGGACATCTTGGACAACCAAAGATAGAATTCTAGGAGATGGGGGAAAATAGAAAACTGGAGAATTTAAAGAAATTCAAATTGCATGTGGAAGAGAAGAAAGAAGAATATAGAAATGGAAAAAAGGGAATAATAATTTAAATAGAAAAGGATATCATGGACAACAAAAGATAGAATTCTAGGAGATGGGGGGAAAATAGAAAACTGGAGAATTTAAAGAAATTCAAATTACATGTGGAAGAGGAGAAAGAAGAATATAGAATAAAGGGAAAAAAGGGAATAATAATTTAAATAGAAGAGGACATCATGGACAACAAAAGATTGAATTCTAGGAGATGGGGGGAAAATAGAAAACTGGAAAATTTTAAGAAATTCAAATCGCATGTGGAAGAGGAGAAAGAAGAATATAAAATAAATAGAAAAAAGGATAGGAAAATGAAAACTTGAATAGAAGAGAGAGCTTTATGGACAACCATAGATAGAATTTTAGGAGTTAAGGAGAAGAAAAATTGGAGAATTGAAATGCATGCAGACAGTGGAATGTTATTTTGTGGAATGTACCAGAATTTCCTGTTCAGTTTTCATGTTCTTTGGCTGTCCATCAGGCCACATCACGGATGACTTGAGCGCCCAATCGTTGAGCTGGGAGGTTGGGTTCGGCCCGCCCCACACACTTTCCATCTGTGAAAATTCATTCGTGAAAATACGAGTTCTAAAATAGATAAAGAAGTACCATTTTGAATTTTATACTAAAACAAATGTTCAAGACATCCTTGACGTGGAAGACTCAATTTTTTTTCAATTTTAGGGCCGTATTTATGAACATTCCTTTAGTACATCTTGACTCAAGGGACTCTTGAATTGCCTATTAAAATAAATTACATTTCATACATACGAGCATCGTTTTTTTTCAGAGGATAAGTCCACATAGGTCTGAGACCTGTGCGTGGGTAATGAATTGGAAGATCGTGATTGATGAGTTGGGCTTAGTCATAGGTGGGTTCCGAACCACCAGGAAGTGATTTTACAGCAGAGAATAGTCTTTTTTGCAGGCCAATCCAATCGGTCACCCTGACAAAGAGCGCCCAGCAGTTTTGTAGCTTATCTCTGATTGAACAGATACCTACTCCGGCACTCGGCTATTAGTTCCCTTTCGAGTGAATCTATTCATGAAATGTCCAGAAATCAATAGAGAAGCGTAATTTTGAATGGTATACTATCAATAATGTACAAGAGGGGTATTGACATGAAAAAACAGTTTTTAAAAGTTTGGAGTGAATATGTTCATTACAAATTCAAAAATCAATGACGAAGCGCCATTTTGAATGTTATACTATCAATAATCGTAAAGGGTCCTTGACGTGGAAAACTTTAGTTTTTTGAAAGTTTAGAGAAAATTCTAGTTTCGAGTGAATTTGTTCATTACAAATCCATGTACCTAGCTCGTAAGTTTTACAAACATAGAAATAATAGGTTATGATTAGGAGAGAGACATAGAGATAGGTTAAGCCTCAATTGTATTGCACCATATATTTATTAATAGCATAGATAATGAACCCCAAGCATATGTCACAATAAAATAGTGTAACATACGTTGGGTACATCTATGTTAGATACTTATATAGCAGCCATAAATTTCTTTACCAGAGTATCAATATTCTGGTGAGCAAAAACGGCTGCAATCAAAGGCCGCTGTATATAACACATAATAATACACACAATTTATGTTACAATATGTGTCAACTGTGCGAGATTCATGTTATTAATTATACAGGGTGTCCCATGTAAGGTGTGAAAGCCAGAGATTCTACAAAAATTTCTGGCAAAAAATGTTCAGTGACGTTTTGAAACGGGGCCTTTGTTTTAGAGATATCTCGATTTAATGATTTTTTCGAGATACGCTCACTTCCCACCATTAAATGATGGAAAAACATCTGATTACAACAAGATTTTGAAAACAAATTTCTACTCTCTCAGCTCTTGTCCCTTAAGACACTAATTTCTTGTGGGTTTGTGACAGTTTTTTACATTTGCAATTCACCAATTTATAAAATTTATAGAAATGAGGAAGTTTTTCATGTAAAATTTTCATTGTCACCCTAAAAACAAATCGAGAAAAATCGCTTTGAAATTTCAGTAGGATTTTGGAAAAATTTTTGTACTTTGACCCCTAAAAAAACACCCTAAATGATCGGGTTATATTGATAATACTTGAATCTTTTGCGAAATATTGTGCTCTTTCTAACAATGTCATCATAATTCCAATCCAGTTAGCTGTTTTTGAGCGGGAAGTGAGCGTAACTTGAAAAAGTCATCAAATCGAGATATCTCGAAAACAAAGGCCCCATTTCAAAATTGTCACTGAACATTTTTTGTCAGAAATGTGATGTAGAATCTCTGGTAACCGGCTTTTACATCTTACATAGGACACCCTGTATATCTATGGGTAAGCCCAAGATATATGATAAAGGCGATGATAGAGCACCACAGCAAATTTGAGATTAATTTGTGAAATAATATTATACGAGAACATTATAGAACATTTATGTTTGAAATACCAATTATTATTATTTTATTTCGTCATGTGAAACTGTGTTATTTTCAGAAGCACAGCTCTTACAGTGTATGACATGTCAATATATTTTTAATCCTAATCCATATCAGTTGTTGGATCACAACAGGTAAATTTTCAAAACTAAAATCATAAAAAATTTCAAATATTTCTCTTAGTGTCACATCATTCCAACACTCATCGCATGTATCTCGTCCTGGCCCGAGACAAGCGCGACAAAGCCAAGGAACCAAAGCGTGGTTAAAATGTCAGCAATTAAATATGTTTACAACTTCCAATTAACGCTTGTCCCGTACTGAAGATTATAATACAGAAATTATAAATATTAGCAAGAAGTATATTAATGAATGTATGTGTACCTTCAACGGTATGTTTTGGCCCTGCAACTGGCGCATGAGGGACAGAATCGGCGCAATGCCACACTGGTCGCTGCTGTTTTGCTCACTCGCTTTACCCCCACCACCACCTCCTCCACCCCCACCTATTGTCGCCATATCACCAACAACCTACAAACAAAAATCATTCAATTTTTTTCAATTCAATATTCAAAATCATATCACAAATCTTCCTGATTTATCCTAAAAATTATACAATTTTCTTTATGCTGAAGATTCTAAAACTTCAAAACATCAAGTCTCCTACAGATGCGTGGTTTATCCTACAAAAAGATAAAGAACAAATACATACATGTATAGAGAACATAAAGAACAAATGTATACGGGAACCCCAAATAAGGCGCAAGGACTATCTTGATATTTGATTCCAATTGCATGTGATGGAGAAGCTAATTTTAAAAATCATATGTTCCCTACAGAAGGCCAGAGTGTCTTTCCTTTTTTTTACCTTTTAAATATCCTTTGAATGCAAGAAAATTTTAAACTAGTGAGCCCAATGGGCTGGAGAACTCGCTTGCAAACAACTAATTTTGGAAAGGGAAACTCATTTGGGAAGCTTATCCTTGGGGAGGGTAGTAACGAAAAACGGCTGTTTAGAAGATACTGATTTACATAAAATTCACAAGACATCTATCACTTTAAGTTCAAGTTCATCGTTGCTCTGATACACATATTTATTTTCCACAAAAAAGACCTACCGTGCTCATAGATCTATATATCAGGGCAATGAAATTAGTGTATCTATAGAGTAGATATATTTACCATATAAAAAACAGCTGTTATTCATCCATATTTTATCAGGGAAATGAAATTAGTATATCAGCTGATAGAGATTCTATAAAAAGCCTGATCGCATTTATTCACCTACAGCTGATAACTTAAAAATATATTTTGAAATCTATTGCGAATTCCATATGTTGAAAACAACTATTTTCTATATATAGTGATATATAGATATATTAATGAAGGGCTATCCTTTTGGTTCGCCTCTAAAAGGATGAAGGAGTCGGTTAATTTTATTGGCCAACGAACTTGACCTGCCTGAAGATACCAAGAATCTGTGTTTCAAATTTGAAGTTGATTGATAAAGGCGTTCGAAAGTTATCGTGGAACATACAAACAAACACACAACGCCTCGAGCCTCAAGTCAAAAGGAAGAACTCGCTTCGCTCGTTCAAAGATCCTTACACATATATTGCCGGGTATTCCTAAGGCCCTTATTATAAATAGTCACTTCAGTCGCGGCCGCGAGCAACAAGGATAAATTACACCAGCCGTTTGTAACGGTGACCGATTAGATTGGCCAGCAAAAAAGACACTGTTCTCTGCTGAAAATCACTTCCCGGTGGTTCGGAACCCACCTAAAACTGTAGGTCCAACTCATAAATCACCATCATCCAACTCATTACCCACGCACAGGTCTAAGACCTATGTGGGCTTCATCCTCAAAAAAAAAAAAAAAAAAAAAAAAAAAAAAAAATTTGATTGAAAAATCAGATGATGGTTCTGAACATTTTAATGCCTTCATGTACTTCGACATTTTCGAGCTCGGTTAGTCGCTCAGCTGATGTAATTCAGCCTCAATTTGGCTCGCAACCGCGACTGAAGTGGCTGTGTATAATAAGGGCCTGTGTGTGTTTGTATGCGAGCAGTTATAAAGTAGCTACAGAATGCTTGTTTATGAGTTAGTTTTATTTGTAAGATAGTATCTACCTTTCCTTAATGATCTAAATAAGTAATTAGATTGTCATATTTTTTTCAGAATGAAACCCACATAGGTCTGAAACCTGTGCGTGGGTAATGAGTTGGATGATGGTAATTGACGAGTTGGACCTACAGTTTTAGGTGGGTTCCGAACCACCAGGAAGTGATTTTACAGCAGAGAGCAGTGTCTTTTTTGCTGGCCAATGTAATCGGTCACCAATACAAAGAGCGTCCAGGAGAACGCAGCTTATCTCTCTATCTGATTGAACAGATACCTACAACGGCTCACGGCTATCTCTTCCCTTATTCCGAATTCCTTAGCTAGAACTAAGTTATATTATCTAAGGTAAGAATGTACGAATTTTGTCCAGACTTCGCCATTTTATGTAAATACGTCACTAGGAGTTTCTTTAGTTAATATTATTTGCTGTAAATTTGCTACCTACGCGACGGTAATAATGCTATTTTAAACTTGTTTTCAAAATGTTGTAAATTCACACAAATAAGGTCAGCTGGAATAATTTAGCCTTAAATTGTGGCACGTGTCCGTGACTACAGTGGCCCTGTATAATATGGACTTTAGATTCTCATCAAACATTTGCCATCGTCAAAAATCGAACATTAAAACGTACCATAAATGTTTTTCAAACAGTTAGTACTACAGAGTGAAAATCTTACAGGACAACCCAAGTTGATAGCTGGAGATATTGGTCTGGAAAGCAATATGTGGGGAAGTGATAGCCGCGAGCCGTAGCAGGTATCTGTTCAATCAGATAGATAAGCTGCGTTCTCGTAGGTCCTGTTTGAAACGGTGACCGATTAGATTGGCCAGTAAAAAAGACACTGTTCTCTGCTGAAAATCACTTCCCGGTGGTTCGGAACCCACCTAAAACTGTAAGTCCAACTCATAAATCACCATCATCCAACCCATTACCCACGCACAGGTTTAAGACCTATGTAGGCTTCATCCTCAAAAAAAGAAGGTATTCTAATAAATCTGATCTACTTAGCATAATATCAACTCACCTGTTGTTGTTGCTGAGCCTTCAGCTTTTGTATGATGCCGTTGACAATGCTATTGTCCTGCTGCTGCGGCTGCTGCAGCTGTGGCTGGGGAGGGGGTAGGGTGGGCGGCAGTGTGGCGGCTGCAACGGCTGCAGGGTTCAGCTGCGGCTGCAGGGTTGGAGGCAGCAGTGGAGGCGTCGCCATGAAGTTCATTTGCATCAGCATCTGGAGAGATATTTGATATTAATTTATGCATCTTACGTTGCCAGGTCTTGAAAGACCAATGGCAAACACTAATAGACATAGCACAAGAAAATATATCACATGTCAAAAAAATAACTGTATGATGCTTGGCTTCTCAGTTGTTCAGTAAATTAACCAGTAGCTATTGATCCAAAAGCGGACCTAAGGCTTGTTTCATGCATACCCGGTAGTAAGATAGCCGGTGTCGTTTATCGGCATAGCATATTTTTTTCAATAGTTTTTCAAGTTTGAAATTAACTTAAATCGCTCCATGATACAATACCTCTTCGGCCGGGTAAACGACCTTGGCTATCCGACTGCCGGGTGTGTGTGAAACAAGCCTCAGGGCCGCTATTGTATCTGTATTTAGAGAATGAACGACAGAGAAACCGGGTATCCATCTAGCAAAAATAGAATCAATAATAAACAATTAACAGGTAGAATAAGAAATAAAGATTGATGAATGGGATTATAATATGCAACGAGTGTATTATTAACTCGCACCCACGCACAGGTCTCAGACCAATGTGGGCTTCATCCTTGAAAAAAACATTTCTAGTATTGTGATTTCAAATTATCGTGAGAATTAATATTAGTCAGAGTGACGAATGAGTATTTTAAACTTCCAGGTAACAAACATCAAAGTTGAGTATGATAGTTTGGAGTAATAACGATAAAAGTTTTAATAAAAAAGAATTATCACCTGTTGTTCAGGACTCAAGCCATTATAATATCCAGGTAACAAACATCAAAGTTGAGTATGATAGTTTGGAGTAATAACGATAAAAGTTTTAATAAAAAAGAATTATCACCTGTTGTTCAGGACTCAAGCCATTATAATACTCTTGTTGGCTGAGTTTCGATAAAACCTGTTGCCTGTGAACAAAGATAAATATTAATTTATTAACTAAAAATGGCAAAAAATCGTAATAGCAATAAATTAGACGATTTAAAAGTAAGTGAAAATCATATATTTAATTGAAATACAGTGAAATATATCGTATAATATATTTAATTTGTATTATAATAAGAGAATGTTTTCTGTCTATTGTACAATATTCTTGTGAATGAATAAATCTATTTCTTCTCATTTAAGATACCCTTTCAGAAACAACAATACCATAATTTAAGATAGAGTGAAATAGAGAATAATAAATATCTCATAGAACCCAATTTGACTACCAACGATGCACAAGATAAAAAAAAATTAAAGAAAATTAATGAAGGCAACCAGAAATCACACAACACCGAGATTTTCAGACGAAGTCAGAAAACAACGATCTGACAGAATGAAGAAGTATTGGAGGAAAAGGATTGAGGCTCGAAACAAATACAAAAGAAAATGAAAAGAGATAGACTTAAATGAACCTATGATGTCGTACAAGCAAGCAAAAAAATATTAAGAAAATAGTTTATTGGTAAATGTGTCACCATTGGTTTTAACATTGAAGTTTGTGAGGTATAAGTTTATTTCTCAAATCTGGTTCAAGGATTGTTTTCAGTAGAATGTTTTATTTTAAAGCGCATTGTGAAATTGAGGAGGCAATAGATGTTGATTTAGGTCAGAGGTATTTCGATGACATACATGAATTCAATTGTGTTTGACATTGAGATGCTCATAACATTTTTGTTGCTAATATATTTAAGGCATTGTCAAATTACTGGGAAGGCCAGTAGAGATGAGTTAGTAGTTGAGTAGTGAGCAGTGAGTTGGTGTCTTGTGTTGATGGATGCATGATGGAACAGGAGATTCCATCTTGCATGGCATCCCACCACAAAAGGTAAGACCTCAGTTGATTTTACAATTTCATTCATGAACTAAATAATAGGCCAGCCCCATAACTAATCAACATCTGTCTTGCTCAATCTTGCTCTAACATTTTAAATATTTAGATATGCTAAGCGAGTTGCCAATCCCCTTATTCATAACTTGTATTGAAGTCAATTTAATAAAATAATATTATATTTTGTTGTGAGATAAAAATTCATTTCATTTTACCTGAGCTACGCAGCCCTTTAGATACATGGCACAGATGATTACATATTCAAGTGGTTACATAATGTGGTCGCCGTTGCTACAAATGGAATTTCTATGTCTTCAATAAATGGCTTTGGATAACTTACCGCTCACTAAATCAAAATGATCCCCCCCCCCCACAAGTCTACTATGTGTCAATTTGTACCCCCCCCCCCCCGCAATTTAACCTTCTTAACAAAGTATTCTGGAAACTTGACTTTACTGTTTAATAAATATAGTTATTAAGCAACCAGCTATATGAACATCAAAATAGAAGTGGGAACAATCTGATCACCAACCGCCACGCTTATGCTAGCACACAAAAAAAAACTTCTCTATTTATAGGTGTAAAGCTGTTCAATTCACTCTCCGAGCAATTTAGAAGTTTACAACATCAAATTTTCAAGCAGAAGCTGAAACTACTCCTAATTAGTAACCCACTTTACACTTTTCAAGAGTTCTATGAACTAGCTAGAACTCTGTAATACTTAATATCCATGTTAATGTATTCTGGTTTGTGGCATGCCTAAAGTTCTTTGTTTGTAATGACAACCATCAATTGTATACGTTGTGGGTAAAGTCCAGCTATCAACTATTATTACTTTTGTTTTGAATTTTTATTTGAGTAGTTACATTGTATCCCAAGACCAGGATAGCCTATAATTATGTAGATTAATCTCTTTGTTTTCTATATCTTGACATTTCCACTATGTGACTGTCAATACTTTATAATATTGTAGTGTTTTTAGAATATTATCTTTTCAAATTATTGTATAGTGTATGACATTTATTGAATTGTGACGAAGGAAATGCTTCTGACGACCTCAGAAGCGGTTAAAATAAAACATATTCTATTCTAATGCAACCAACCTCAACAATATCTGCTGATACTGGTACTGCTGTAGCATAAGGGCCTCTTCGATGGACATTCCACCAGCTGCCGCCGTAGGCACTGAGCTAGCATTTGGCTGCAGCTGTTTGGCTGCTTGCACTTGCACTGGCTCTGCTACCTAAAAATCAAACCATCCACCATTTATAAGCTTATTTTAGCTTTATTCTAGAAATATATTTTAGTTTTATTTATATTTCAGTGGAGTGTTTGATTATGAAGATTGTGTACATCTTACGTTACTTGAATTTTGTAATTCATGAATGACAATAAAAGTATTCTATTTTCAACTAATTTACCTCTATGAATTTTTCATCAATTCTACGTCAATTTTATTATTTATTTTTTCTTCTCACTAAGACAATAAAAAACAAACCACAACCATTTTCAACTGAATGCCAACTTTAACATAACTTCAACTAAGAATCAACAGGGGATATTGAACGAGTGAAGTAAATACCTTATCGCACTCAAGATAAAATAAATAAAACTACAAAAGCTCTTGATATAAAAATCCTTATACTGTAATAATATCATCACAAATAAACTCCTGAATATTATAATAACCTTGTTTATCAGGTACGGAAGTAACCTGAGTTATGGAAATAACTGTACTTTAAAACCTGATCGGTTTTCACAGCCTCTCAACCATGCTGCAGCCTACACATGAATTTAAGACCCATGTATGTAGGCTTTTTCTCAAACAGAGCTGTCCTGTGGTACACCGAAGCATAATTTACTGGTTATACTTATGTCGGTCACAGTTTCTTGTGAAAACTCCTTCTCTAGTAAACATTATTACTTCGAAAATGTACGTGGAAGGCACAGTCAGAAAACCCAAAAATAACACCTAAATACTCCAAAATATCCACTGCACTACTCAAGTGGCTACACTCCTTTCATTTTTCGGTATGTGAGTCTCCACTTTTTGCAACTTTGCTCTATCCAGAAAAAAGATATTTTTGAATTGCTTTTGCATTTTTATTGAGTATTGTTTCATTGCTCAATTGAATTGATTATTTTCCTCTATATTAATAATATATTTTCACTCAGTATCTGTAAGATTAGATTAAGAATCTTAGATTAAGTTTATTGGCGGGCCGCTTAGCGCAGTTGGTTGGGGCGTCACAACTTCAGCTTGCTGTCGTTTCAGCGGTTGTGGGTTCGAATCCCGCTCCTCCGTCTGGCATCTCTATGTGTTATCTTCACGTCATTACCCACGCAAAAGTCTCAGACTCATGTGGGAATCAGCAATAAAAATAAAAAATAAAAATTGACAAGATTGTAGTGTTTCTTAACATGTTTGGGACTTTCTTCTAAATTTACTGCATAATTGTGCCTATGTTTTCATGAAGGAAACATATAAAGCTATCAATGAATTACTCTAACAACTCTTTTCTGACTTCTAAATCCCTCTCTAAATGCAGTTGACTTACAGCGGGCATGGCGGGTACAACGGGGGGAGAAGCGACGGATGACGAGCCACTGTAGAAGGGGAACTTGCCCCACAACTCCATCAGCTCACCGAGCGGCGTGTATCGCTCATCACAAGCGCGACGCACTAACAGCTCCAGAGAAAAGTAACCCGTCGTGTACCACTCGCACATCTCCGAAGAGGGAAAAGGACCTGCAACACATTTCGAACTTTAAAAACATGTTTTTTAGTCATTTTATTTATTCATTGCTGTACCCAATCTTGTTTGAAGCTTAAGTGTACTGAATCTCTCGAGAAATTGGAAAAATGGCTGCAGGCAAGTATGTTGATACTAAACACAAATAAAACAAAGTATCTGCCTTTTAGAGCAACTGATGACTTTGGTGTCAAAATGCAAGATCACTCGATTGAATGGGTACATTGGATTAAAGTGCTTGGTATCAATTTGGATGATGAGCTATCCTGGAAGCCTCACCTTCAGTGTTTAAAAAATAAACTAAGTTCGGTGGTGTTTGTTCTGAGGTCATTGAAACGTTTTCTTGATTTAGGTTTTCTCAGGGATGTTCGTTTATTTTGGTCTTTTCCACTCCCTGTTGTCTTATGGAATAATTTTCTGGGGGAGTTCTTGTGATTCTCTTGAAGTATTCAGAGTCCATCAGGAATAGTTGCCGACCTCATTTTAGGAGTTTGAAAATTTTGCCTCTCCCAAGTTTATATGTGCTTGAGACACTCTGTTTTGTAAAGAAAAATGAGTCAATTTACATTCTATAAATTCTATAAGCGAGGTGTCAGGAGTTCGGAAGTCCGTTTATATAATGTTTTACCTGATTCCATCAAAATATTAGGTGAAAGGGAGTTTAGAGCCAAGTTGAAAAAGGATTTAATAAGTATGGTTTTTTATTCCACAGAAGAGTACAGAGATTACTATTCAAACGTTTCAATTTAGCAATACGCTGATTTTGAGTAAACAATTTTAGCTTGAAGAGAATCTGATGTTTGGTTTGCTTTGTCTTGCTCTTGAGCATTCTATTTTACTGTGCATTTTAAATTTTTTGACAAGCTCCAGATCCCCTGTATAGGAGGGCAGTGGACGCTATTAAATCTATATATTAATACATACACATTCACAACCAATAAAAGCATACAGATTAACACCAAAACAATCCTCATATACATTAAAGACTGGTCTATACAATTTAAGAAATATAAAGAAAACAATTTCAACACATGCCAAACGTGATGAAGGAATGGTAAAATGATAGATAATGCAAACAGGGCTTGCAACCTTTGGAGCTATTAAAATATTGTATTATTGTATTGTTTTGTAGTCGAAATAAAATTTGATTTGAACTGTATGCTACCACTAGCGAACAAGGTTTTATACTTCTGTTGTATTAATGCCAAACTAGAATGAATTTTCGATTTACAAAAATTATCATTATATTTCATGATTTGTAATCGATATTTACTTTTAATGTATTTTTATATGATGTTTTGGCATTGTCGAAAATCAATTCAATTATAATTATAATAATAATAATAATAATATAATATTTATTTGCCAAAAAAAAAAAAACGATACAAGAAAATATTTAAATGTACATTATATCTTATACTTGGCACAGCTAGCAAAGTGAACACTTGTGCGCCAGCTGCGAGTTCATCATAGACATACAAATACAAAAAATACAACAAATGTATAGCTTTCGGTTAACCAATGACACGAAACATTTCATGTCACAAAAACAGATCTCATCTTCTCATAGACAATACCAGGATATAATAATAATTTGACCAATAAATACTAATAAAACAAATAATACCAATACACTAATACAATACCCAGAAAATAGCAATATATCAATAAATAATTAGACAGTATAGACAATATTTATATAATAATTAATTTTTTTGTGCTTTAGGTAAAGTGAAATAAATATTATGTTTAACCCAGGTGAATATTTCTGTTTTGAGACTTCGTAATCTTTTGATAGATAAATTTTATAGGGATTTTGTTTGAAACTATGTTACAAAGGTAGTTAAATTGATGTTTACAGACTGTCAGTCTTGCAAAGTTGACGTTGAAAGTGTTGGACGAGTTTCATAAGGAATATTTCTGGTTACAAGATTACTGTTATTCTTATTCAGGTACAGAAATTCAAACAAAATAAACCAGAAATCTTCATTTTTAAACGATTTGACGCAACCGTTGACTGACCTTGCTCCTTGCCCTGTGGATCGCGATAGTACCACTGATTGGTGGCAGCTGAGGCGGCGGCGGCGCTGTTGCTAGGCAACGACTGCTGCTGTTGCTGGTGCTGCTGCGCGGTGGCCGCAGTTGGAACTAGCGAAGGCGGTATTTCTTCGCCACCCTCCACCACAAGCTTCACAATCGCCTCTTGCATTCGCTTCATATGTTCCGGATCGGTCGCGTCTACACACAACATAAAACAAAAGAATGCAGCCCATAAGGATTGATTTTATTCTTATTGTTCTTTTAAATTGTATTTGAAATTTACTATACATACTATGTATTTTTAAATTTTGTATACATCTAATTCAATTCAATTCTTTATTTTTTTTCTAACCTAAGTCATTACAACTGACAATATACATTTAAGAAAATACAATAAAATATAAAAATGCTAACACATTAACAAAATAACAGTAACATATGGAGTGAGAAATGACCTAACCAACTATGGTTACATGTACTAGGATAGGTCAAGTTAGGGAATTGGTAAGGATAAGGATGGGATCAAAAAGGTTGGATTGTATGGGAAAAACTATTCATCTTGGAAGAAAGCTCACAATTATTCTGGTACAGTTTGTTGTTATCATTAGTGAAAGAGATAATTTATTTATAATTTCATTTTTTAAATTTAATTCCCTAAAAGTACCATTGGAAACAATCATTTTAACCTTTGTGTCATATCGTATTCTCGCACAGAACACTGCTCAAACTCTCAAATGAAGAATACAACAAACGCTAGGGAAAGCCTGTTCAATTACTTTCTATTAAGAACTACTGATGCAATTTGCTTCTTTTTTTTAATCAAATACTTTAATCAATACTTTATTCACTCAAATAAAAATATAAAAAACATTGAATACAATAAAATTTCAAATGCATTTCTCATTAGGCTAAGCCTGTGTGGAGGAATGGCTCGCCTCTCCAACATCAGCAATATAACTAAGAAAAGACAATAACAATATATTATAATACAAAACTGAAGTACTGCTGCTATCAACTATCGACAACTATTATAAAAATATATAACTCTAAAGAAAAAATATTTGAAAAATTAGTGAACCTGAATTATTATACACTTAAAATACATTTAAAAAATAGACATTACATTTGCATTATTATAACTTGGAAAGAAAGATAAACATTACATTAAGTTGTTAGGAGGTTTATGCCCGGTTTCTGAATTGTTAATTAAGTTTAATGGATCATTAATCCACTGCTCCAGCATTGAGTTAATGGTCCATTAAGTTAATGAACAACTCAGAAACCGGGCATTAGTCTTTTAAATATGCCGGGGACCCCTAAAGGCAGAATGGTTGGCAGCAGCAGCTGTCAAACAACGAGGCTCCTCCACATTTTCTCTAACTTGACCACGAGTTGAATAACCATGGACAGGAGCAACTGGGAAATCTTAAGATCTTTTAAATAAATATTTCAACAGATTTAACTTATAAATTTCTACAGAGCTCAACACATTGAACTCTTTGTAAATCAGACTTGCAGACTTGCTGAGTACCTAACTGGTCTTCTCAAACGTATTTTTACAATTTTCTTGTATTGTAAAACAAGTGGTTGCAAAATGAGATCCACAACCTTCCCATCCAACAATACCATATTCTACTATAAAGTAAACAAGTTCCTAAAATACTAACCTAACTGATCCAAGGTCAGCACATTTCACCATAGAACAAACTATTCGGAACCCACCTTAAACTGTAGATCCAACTCATCAATCACCATCATCCAACTCATTACCCACGCACAGGTCTCAGACCTATGTGGGCTTCATCCTCCAAAAAAAAAAAAAAAAAAAAACGTATAAAATGTTTTCCTTAATCTATTACAAATATAAGAAGTATGAGGTTCCCATCGTAATCGCGAATTTATCTTAATACCTAAGTATTTAACAATGTCCCGCACATTCAAAGGAATGCATTGACAACCAACCTGACAGCAACCACGCCCCCCATGCACAACAATACTGCATTGATCCTCCACATGTTTCTTATACTGTAGTCGTAATACTTGTGTAAGGGCACCTCCTGAATAACCTACGGGTTTAGAAAGCCTTTTTTTTCTGCTTGTTTCTGCTTGTACAACCACAGGGGACCACTTTAAATTCACTTATTGACTGTTTTTTTGCCCTCTACTCCGCATTTATTGTAAATATTGTTCTCTAAAATAAATTGATCGAGTCATATCATATCATATATCCCAAACATCTGAGGAACAGACTGTTCTCTGCTGAAACAGACACTGAGAGACACTGTTCTCTGCTGAAAATCACTTCCCGGTGGTTCGGAACCCACCTAAAACTGTAGGTCCAACTCATCAATCACCATCATCCAACTCATTACCCACGCACAGGTCTCAGACCTATGTGGGCTTAAAAAAAAAAGACTGGGGACAAGTCAAATGTGGAAGACGTGTATAGACAACATATAAACAAGCAATAAAAATATTTAAAAAAACTACCACGACAAAGGCACATGGAGAGAACCCTCACGATTCATCGTCTCACCTTCATGATTTCTAGCGGCGGCCACCTGTTGCTGCGTATGCTGATGAAGGCCGACCGGCTGCGTGTGTGAATGCGAGTGCGTATGCGACTGTAGCTGAGGTTGCGACTGCGATTTCAGCACATGCGCCGCGGCTGCTGCTTGCTGCTGCTGCTGTTGCTGTTGCTGTTGCTGCTGATGTACATTAGTCTTAGTCTTTTTCTCCGACGTGCTGGTGATGGCGTAGGCATGCTGTGGCTGGGATGACAATGATGCTGATGATGACGATGACACGGTCGTCGCACTGGCGGTCGAAGAGGAAGGCGGAGGAACAGAGGAAGAGGAGGAGGACGATGATAAAGATGTGACGGAAGGAGGCGACGCGGTGGAGGTGGCTAGTAACGAGGTTGTTGCCGATTTTGTGACCGGTTTTCGTTTCGGTCCCGACAGCTGTTGTTGATCCGTCTTATTTACATTCATCCCTGAAACACATAATATTTAAATTATTGATCGAACAAAGAAAAGTCTCCGTTTCAAATCGAGCGTTTTGCATTTGTCTGTTCATCTTGCATCTTCATTTAAAAAATGTCCAGCGATGTATGTGCAACGATTTACCTAAATTGCTAGCATTTTATTGTGATTAATGATGGATTAAATTGATAGCATTTTATTGTGATTAATGATGGATGATGGATAATGCTAGCAATTAATCACAATAAAACACTGACTGCAAGTCGTTAAATTTACAACAAAAAGTTAATAATAAAAACATAAAAAACACTTAAAATGAAAAAAGGAAAGGCCTTCTTCTATAGGAAACATGATTTTTAATTAACTTTTTGTTGTAAATTTAACGACTTGCAGTCAGTTTTATATTGTGAATATATAATGAAATTTATTTTAAATTTGAATTATTTTATTTTTAAAAAAATTATATTTTTATTAATGTACTCCTATTATAGTACATTTATTATATAATCACAATAAAAAAACTGACTGCAAGTCGTTAAATTTACAACAAAAAGTTAATAACAAAAACATAAAAAACACTTTGAAGTGGAAATTATAACTCACGTTATGACGTGACGGCCGTTTCACTCTGTTATCAAGAGCATCGTCAGACGACCCACAGTACACTCATGTGTATAATAATTATATAATTATAATTTCCACTTGAAAGTGTTTTTCAAGTTTTTATTATATACTAGTGGAAACAAAATGAATCTTCAACATTACAAGTTAATATTAACAACGCAGATCGTCATGGAACAAGAAATCCAAGAATGAGCTTATCCATCATATGCAATTAGAATCAGATTTCAAGATGGCCCCCTTATTCATCTGGTTGACCCTTTATCAAGTTATCATTATAAAATATCGGTATATTATAATTGTTTTTTCTCTTTCTCTTTTTTATTTTTATTTATTTGCAGAATCAATTGCAGGATAACAGGAACTAATTAGTTCTGAACTGATACTCTCACCCAGCTGACAAGAATTTCCTTTGCTGGGTAGTGCCAAATTTTACTTTACTTTTGTTTTAAATTGTGTGCGTAAGAAAATACTTGTATAAGATTTCTTTGTTTGATCATGGCATACAGATGTATTTTTTTTTTTTGTATTATATATCAATGCAATATATCTTGTTCTTATTGTGAATTTTTGTGGCAATAAATTGATTTGATTTGATCATTCATAAGAATAAAATATTTGTTTGAGAAACAAATCATCATTTCTTATATTTTAATAAAGTATAACAAAAATTGATTGTTATGTAATAGTAGTTTATGCAACAATTTATTTTGACCCTTATTAAAGCACGAGTTAGATGTAAGTTATAACACGAGCGAATGCGAGTGTTATAAATATCTCACGAGTGCCTTAATGGCCAAATAAAATCGTTGCATACACTATTTTATCTACGACCACTAGTATACATTTAATTAAAACAATTTCATTTTACCTGTGACTGTCAGAGATACCTAACCTCTCATCTCAAAAATACGAGAAGTTATAGTAGATTGTTAGGTTAAAGTAGCTGGTGTAGCAGTTTGATGAAATCAGCTGATAGTTTCACAATATTGAATTACGATATTGATTCCATCAAAAATGTTTCTGATTGGTCCAGAACCCGTGTTATAATGTAGAACCTGTACTATAATGAGCTCTTTATGCAACGGGTCTCAAAAAGCATTTCGAAAAGACAGCTGTTTTGGCATCAATTGTGAAACTGTAATGTATACATTATGACATGGTCGTAGATAAACAATCTAAACAATCATAATTCTGTAAATAGATAAACTAACAACTAAATGTGCATTTGAAGTGATTTCAGCTGTCAACACACACCTGTTTTGTCGGCAGAGATAGGTCCGTTGGCGATTGAGTGACGATGGTGTTCGGCGCCATTGCTCATATGTTGTTGTTGCTGTTGTTGTTGTTGTTGTTGTTCGGGCGGATGCGATGGCGGCCTCAACTGTGGCGCCGACTCCACTCGCGATATGCTGCTGCTGTCTTTCTCTCCCCTATCTCTCTCTTGTGATTGGTGGTGCTTCGATGGTAATCTACCGTTTATGTGATGACGATCCTGAAATCGACAAAAAATAAATTATTTATTTAAACATTACACAATAAATAAATACAATTCAATACAATAAGTAAACATTAATTCTTGATACTAAAATAGTTATTTGTGTAACTAGTGCGCAAAGTAGCGGTTTTCTGCATCGAGAGAAACAGTTTTTTTCACGAGCCGAAGGCGAGTGAAAAAAGGTTTGAGTGCAGAAATAATGCTTTGCACTAAAATTTAAATGTTTCCTACAGTAACGTATAAAGTGATTAAAACAGGACATACATAACCTGACAATTCCTCACTTAACCTATCTTTGAATCAAATCTATTTCAACAACAACTACTGCTGACTATATTTCGTTGCTGAAGCAGAGTGGCCAACCTATTTTTGAATACAGAATAGGGAACCTGCGTATTACATGCTCACTATTTTGTGTTGTTAGGTTGCAAATCTGGAGTGCAGAAAAGTACTTTTCCTACAGTAACCCGAAAAAGTGCCCATTTTTGCACCAACTGTAGCACGCAAAATAGTCTATTTCTGCACCAGTGCGGGAAAGTACTTTTCTTCACTCCAGATTTGCAACCTAACAACACAAAATAGTGAGCATGTAATACGCAGGTTCTCTATTCTGTATTCAAAAATAGGTTGGCCACTCTGCTTCAGCAACGAAATATAATCAGCAGTAGTTGTTGTTGTTGAAATAGATTTGATTCAAAGATAGGTTATGTGAGGAATTGTCAGGTTATGTAGGTCCTGTTTTGTTCTGTTTAAATTACTTTATACATTACTGTAGGAAAAATTTAATGTGTAAACGAGTGCAAAGTATTGTTTCTGCACTAAAGAAACTTTTTTCACTCTCCTTTGGCTCGTGAAAAAAACTGTTTCTCTCGATGCAGAAAAACGCTATTTTGCACTCTAGTTACACAAACAGCTATTTTATCACAAATCATAACAACAACAATAATATCTATTTGTGTAACTAGAGTGCAAAGTGGCGTTTTTCTGCATCGAGAGAAACAGTTTATTTCACGAGTCGAAGGCGAATGAAAAAAGTTTCTCGAGTGCAGAAATAATACTTTGCACTCGAATTACACATTAAATTTTTCCTACAGTAACATATAAAGTGATTAAAACAGGACATACATAACCTGGCAATTCCTCACATAACCTATCTTTGAATCAAATCTATTTCAACAACAACAACTACTGCTGATTATATTTCGTTGCTGAAGCAGAGTGGCCAACCTATTTTTGAATACAGAATAGGGAACCTGCGTATTACATGCTCACTATTTTGTGTTGTTAGGTTGCAAATCTGGAGTGAAGAAAAGTACTTTCCCGCACTGGAATTTACTTTCCCGCACTGGTGCAGGAACAGACTATTTTGCATGCAAAAATAGACACTTTTTCGGGTCACTGTAGGAAAAAAATATTTCTGTATCTGTAGGGCTGTAAAGAAAGCATACAGGGAAAGAGGTTGAGAGGACGACCACGAAAACGTTGGTTGGAGGATGTTGAGAACGACCTGATAGGGCTAGGAGTTAGAGGTTGGAGACCTAAGGCAGCTGATAGAGAAGACTGGAGAGACATCTTAGAGGAGGCCAGGGTCCTGTAGCGTCAAAGAGTAAGTAAAAAAAAATATTTCAAATTTTATCCCAGTAGTGACGACCACTACATAATAAAATATGTGTTGGTATGCTACTGAGTCAGTCAAAAGTATAACTTATAATTTCAAGTATACTTTCTTTGTAGTGGCGAAGATGATATTGTGGAAGGTATCCATAATGAATAATAAGACGAAATTGTCACAACCACATTTATTAAAACTTTGAGAAACTAGTTTTAGTTGTTACACCATTATCAATCTCAATCAAACTCTTGAGTTGTTTGATTGAGATTGATAATGGTTCAACAACCGAAACTAGTTTCTCAAAGTTTTAATAAATGTGGTTGTGACAATTTCGTCTTATTATTCATTATTTCAAGTATAGTTCACACCACCAATTTAGGCAGCTCTGAAGTTTCTTTTCTGTTTAGTATATATATATTCTGCACCATCTGATGAGTTACTGGAAACCAACCTGAAATAAACGGTAGACATGGAAAGTTTGTGTAATACTACGTCAAAGAATATGATAATGCCTACCATAACATCAAACCTGCTTTAAAATCCAAATACTATAGAACAGGCAGATGCATAGAGTGATGAGGTTAACATTATCATTATATTTCAAGTCGTTTTGTGCAAACTATCTTTATATGTTGGCTATGGTTGTTTGCCATGGTTTGTGTTTATGTTTTGGGATATGAAGTGTATTTATATTGTATTATTTTTTTTGGCAAATACATAATTCAATGTTGGAACTACTTCACGATCTGTTGAACTGCATACCGACATACCACATACATAACATACAATAGCCAGAATCTTAAATCATGAACCTTGATTTACGAATTGGCAAATACAAAAATGAAAATTAAAATAGCAGTTGCACTCTATTTAGCTGTTGAAACTATTCAACGATCTGTTTAGCTGCATATCAACATACCTCACACATGGCCAACAACCATAATATATGAATATAATAGCCAACAACCTATGTTTTGGGATAATTAGGGTAGATTAACCAATTGGAAAATACAAAAATTAAAATATAAATACAAGACTAACCTCCTCCTCATCAGAGTTGGCACCGCCTCCATGGAAAGCCCCCGATGAGTCAAATGTGCCCCCACCTTCACCTGTATCGGCAGTTGCCCTATAATTCAAAATAAATAAAATATAATAAACCATATAAATAAGTGAAAACAATTGAATAATACATTAAAATCTAGATGATAAATAATATAAGTCAGTAAAGAAGCAGATCTCCACAATAAACATGAAATTAATATGATTCATTTACTTATTCATTACAATATACAAAAACGCAAAGTTTCAAGTGTCCAGAATCTTCCTTTCAAAACTTATCTCATTGATGGGCCGTATTCACACTGGACGACACGGCGCCGGCACGACACCGACACTAATACTGAATGCTGTCAAGGACAAGTCGGCACCGGCAACGGCACAACAATGCCGTGTCGATGTGTGTGTTAACTGCTCCATTTGGCAGCATTGATCTCAACCCCCACGACACCTTGTCGATGTCATACCGGCGCCGTGTCGGTATCGTGCCGGCGCCGTGTCGTCCAGTGTGAAAACGGCCATTATTTGATAATAGTACCGGACAACGGCAAGATTTCAATAAAACCCTGTAGGGTCCTCAACAATTCCTCTGAAACTAAAGTCAATAACTCACCATTCGGGCAGGTCATCCCAGGACGTGGGTCGCCTACTGCTGTCATCCCACGTGCGCCGTGATTGGCTCCCTGATTGGCTATCTACCCTGTGATTGGCTCCCGTGTGTCCCGGGTCCCAACTATCCTCATTGTTGTTGCTGTTGTTGTTACTTCGCCAGCTGTTACTACTCACACCGCCACTACTGGAACTTCGTACTGCAACACAATACAAAAACGCAAAATAGAAATAAAATCAATTTTTTTACACATAGTAAATTCGTATGGCTTTTCGTGGTGGGGAGACCCTTACGGGTAGTTCCACCTCGCCGTTTTTTTAACGACTGCTTTTTTTTATATGCAACTGGGACCGACGGCTTAACGTGTCCTCCGAAACACGGTTTTTACACATGAACAATAAAAATAGAAATATAATCAACAACTTCATGAGTAAGAATAGACTACTTTAAAACTTGCATTACATTGCATATGTAGTTCTTGGGGGGATAACAATTGATCAGTTTGAGGCTGGGCGCAGGGTTTTTGATCATTATTTTTTTTTTTGCTCGTAACCCTTGATATTAGAAATCCAACTTCTTCAAAAGTATTTCCAAATGTATGGACTATTTTAAGGCTGTACGCAGGTTTTTTGGTAATAATTTTTTTAGAGTTTCTTATTTTGAATATTATTAGGGCTTTAAAGTGTGTTATAACATACCCCATTTGTCATGCCTTGTGGATCGCCACGACGACGCCTCATCGTCGCCGCCCCGCCTCCAGTTGATTTCCCTTGTGCCGCCTCCACCACCGCCTCCAAACTCCTTCCTCGGACTGGAAACATCGCCTCCATCTCCGTTTCTTTCCGACCAGCTCGATGACCCTCCTCCAGTCTATAGAAACATGCAAGCACACAATCAAAATCTACAAACAGCACGGCGTATTATTATTACGTAGAGAAAAATTGGGGAAAAATTCAAATTTTCTATTGTTCTTGTATTTTGTTTTTTAATCATCACAACAATCAATAGATCCTAAAGAAGCAGACAAAGAGAGAAAAACGTGTAAAAGAGAGAAACTGAGATGTCTTTTCCACTAGATAATTTTTTTTGTGTATTAATGTAGAGTTCGATTACTTTCATATGGCGCCTGAACCAAGCAAGCATAGTGGGGAGAAAGCTTGTAAACAGACACAGGAGTGTTAGATTCGCACGCACGCACTACAGCACGCTTGCCTGTCCCCCTCGATTTCAAAAACATGAGACTGTAGATCTTACGATCTACTTGTTCTAAACCGGTTTGTATCTAAACCAATGTTTTTCGTATAGACTAAATTTATTGGCCCGACCGACACGTTCTTCAAGACGGTTGCTTACAGACTGAAGACATAGCTACCCCCTCTACCAGACCGACAACCGTTACCATAGTGATGGCAAACTAGATGTCCTAAGCCAAGCGCCATAAGAAAGTAATCCAACTCTACTAGGAGGTTGCCCAATTCAATTTCTTTCAGAGGATGAAGCACACATAAGTCTGAAAGCTGTGCGTGGGTAATGGATGATGGTGATTGATGAGTTGGACCTACAGTTTTAGGTGGGTTCCGGATCACTGGGAAGACATTTTACAGCAAAGAACACAGTCTTTTTTGCTGGTCAATCCAATCGGTCACCCTCACAAAGAGCGCCTAGGAGTTTCATAGCTTATCTCTGATTGAACAGATACCTGCTACGGCATTCGGCTATCACTTCCCTATCAAATTGAATTTGTGTAGTAACCTATCTGAAAATTTAATTTGATAGTCTTTCTTTTCTGAAAACTCCATCTATTTGAAAATTCTTCTCTATCTGAAAATTTAATCTAATAGTCTTCCTTTTCTTCCTTATCTACTTCCTCTTCTCCATGTTTGAATTTGATAAATATAAATTAAATTGAATCAAGAGGCCAGCATCAGAGCACATTATCGCAGTATTTTAGCAAACATTTTATGCAATATTAAAGTGTACATACTTGATCATAAAGTACATGATCAACAAGTTCATGAAGTATTACATTAAGTATTATATATTTATAAGTATTTTATACGCGGAGTCCTAAGAGGCAGGAAATTTGTTTTGTCGATAAACTCCTTGTAATTATTTTTGATTACATTTTCTACCAACCTTTAGGATGTGAAATCAGTCATAATAATCATAACAACAACAATAATAGCTATTTGTGTAACTAGAGTGCAAAGTGGGGTTTTTCTGCATCGAGAGAAACAGTGTATTTCACGAGCCGAAGGCGAATGAAAAAAGTTTCTCGAGTGCAGAAATAATACTTTGCACTCGAATTACACGTAAAATTTTTCCTACAGTAACATATAAAGTGATTAAAACAGGACATACATAACCTGACAATTCCTCACTTAACCTATCTTTGAATCAAATCTATTTCAACAACAACAACTACTGCTGACTATATTTCGTTGCTGAAGCAGAGTGGCCAACCTATTTTTGAATACAGAATAGGGAACCTGCGTATTACATGCTCACTATTTTGTGTTGTTAGGTTGCAAATCTGGAGTGCAGAAAAGTACTTTCCCGCACTGTAATTTACTTTCCCGCACTGGTGCAGGAATAGACTATTTTGCGTGCTACAGTTAGTGCAAAAATAGGCACTTTTTCGGGTCATTGTAGGAAAAAAATATTTCTGTATCTGTAGGGCTGTAAAGAAGTTTTTTTTCAGAAAAAAGTTTCTCGAGTGCAGAAACAATAATTTGCACTCGAATTACACATTAAAATTTTCCTACAGTAATGTATAAAGTAATGTAAACGGAACAAATCAGGACATACATAACCTGACAATTCCTCACATAACCTATCTTCGAATCAAATTGATTTCAACAACAACTACTGCTGACTATATTTCATAGCAGAAGCAGAGTAGCCAATCTATTGCAGAATAGATTGCAGAATTTGAATGCAGAATAGGGAACCTGAACATTACATGCTCACTATTTTGTGTTGTTAGGTTGCAAATCTGGAGTGCGGAAAAGTACTTTCGCGCACTAGAATTTAATTTCCCGCACTGGTGCAGAAATAGACTATTTTGCGTGCTATAGTTAGTGCAAAAATAGGCACTTTTTCGGGTCACTAGGAAAAAAATATCAATAATAATAATAATAATAATAACTCGAAACAACTCACCATCGTTCTATCTCGATCAAAGGTGCGTAGCCCCCTGGTATAGGGGGGACCGGGTGTGACAACGCCATCCGACTCGTCATAGCTGGGCGTTCGGCTGTAGTGGAAAGTACCCCCACCCCTCATACTCCCCCTCCCACCACGTCCTCCTCTATCCATCGACCCTCCTCCTCGGTTGAGAATACCTCCCCCTCCTCCTCCTCCTCGCATGCCTCCTGGACCCCCCTCTCGATTGCCTCCTCCCAAGGTAGACGAGCCCCCTCCCTGGCCACCGCCACCCCCCGCACCGCCTTTATTTGCTAGCCGCAGCACTAGTTCACTGTTGATACTGCGATTCCACATTCTCTGTAAACAAAAAAAAATCAATTATATTAAGAAGACAGCCACTAGATTAATTTAGTAGAAAAATGAATTCTCTAAAACAAAGATCTCAATAACAGTAACTGAAAGATTTAATCACCAAAATCCAAAGTCATCAAGGCCATTCGCCAAAATATTTCATTATTTAATTTCAGTAGAACCACATTATTATTTTCTATTAGAGAGTGCACACAATGTTATCGGAAGCCGAGTGCCATAGCAGGTATCTGTTCAATCATAGGTAAGCTACGAAACACCTGGGCGCTCTTTGTAGGGGTGAAAGATTGGATTGGCCAACAAAAAGGCACTGTTCTCTGCTGTAAAATCACTTCTCGGTAGTTCGGAACCCACCTAAAACTGTAGGTCCAACTCATCAGTCACCATTCATTACCCACGCACAGGTCTCAGACCTATGTGGGCTTCACCCTTCGAAAAAAGAAAAAAGCTTAAACTACCGTTTCATCTATTTCAAGTAATTTCACAACAGAGACTACCAAATATTAATAGCTATAGAAGACTACCAAATACTAATAGCTGGTTTCTGAAGATGTATTTGGAATGTTTAACAATATTGCATGTCAGAGAAGAAATAAAACTAACAATTTCCTCCATATGATAAGCGAATGTGAGTTGTTTGAAAATAGTAGGAAGGATTTTGAGAGCTTTTAGTAGATAAATCTTGGACCTACAGTAATTGTTTGACAATCCATATAAGAAATTATCAATTTAAGAATGTCAATAGAAGAATATTATTTTCTTTGTTAAAACAAGTTCATGAAGTTGATACTTGACATATTAGCCTTCACTGTACAAAAAAAGTTGAAGTTTAATTCTCAAGATAACAATTTATAGTTTGAAGCAAGATACCGCAATGTGTTATTGATTATTATTAATTCTTTCTGGAAAAGATGAATATTAATTTATATGTTCACTTTAAAAATGAAGCACTAAAACTGCCCAATAATCAAAAGAAAGTGAATATAATTATGAATTTTTTCAAGATTTTAGGGCCGAAAATGTAGAAGTCAATTCAATCACATAAATATATATCTAAAGTATCTATATACTTTTTCAAATCTTTCTTTTTTCTTATTGCAATTGTATCTAAACTTTTGTCATGAGGGCAATAATTGGTTTATCCCGGTGCTCTATCATACTGTAATTTTTTTAGGATAATTTTTTTTTGAGACCTGTGCGTGGGTAATGAGTTGAATGATGGTGAGTGATGAGCTGGACCTACAATTTTAGGTGGGTTCCGAACCACCGGGAAGTGATTTTACAGCAGAGAATGGTGTATTTTTTGCTGGCCAATGTAATCGGTTACCCTTACAAAGAGTGCCCAGGAGAACGCAGCTTATCTCTATCTGATTGAGCAAATACCTGCTACGGCACTCGGCTATCACTTCCCAATTCAATCACATAAATATATACTGTAATATTCATATAACTTGGCAGCGTGTAGAAGATGGGCGGACTTGCTAGATCTGAACCCAACTGCTGCCAAGTTATATGAAAACTACAGTATCTATGTATGGATAACAAGACGAAATTGTCACAACTACATTTATTAAAACTTTGTGAAACTAGTTTCGGTTGTCAAAGTTTTAATAAATGTGGTTGTGACAATTTCGTCTTATTATTCATTATGGATACCTTCGCCGCTACAAAGAAAGATATCTATATAAATATCTGAAGTATATATTTATATAATTTTCAAATCTTTCTTTTTTTTCTTATTGCAATTGTATCTAAACTTTTTTCATGAGGGTAATAATGGGTTCATCCCAGTGCTCTATCATACTGTAATTTCAATAAATATATAAATTTCTATAACTTATAACTTTAAAAAATGTAGAAAACATTTTAGATGCCTACTATATGTCAGTTTTAGTATAATTTGCATCAGTGTACTGACCGTTTCCTCGTCGGTGAACTGTATGAGTGCGAGCGGCGGCTGCTGTTTGTCGACATAGAGCGCGTGAATGTGCTTGAGAGCGTCGGGCGGTGCCACACCGGCGCCATTCGGTCCGCCGCTGTCAAACAGCGCCAGCATCTCCTCCCTGCCGTAGCGGAACTCGGCCAGCTGGTAGCGAGGGGCGCACATGCTCGCTCCGCCACTCCCGCCACCAACTCCGGTACTAGAGGCGTACGACAGGCCACCGCCACCACCTCCGCCACTGTTGCCCGAACTATTGTTGTCCTGTGATAAATTCCTGAGCCTGTAACACAACAAGTAATAATATATCAAAGTCAAATCAGGGAAGTGATAGCCGCGAGCCGTAGCAGGTATCTGTTCAATCAGATAGAGATAAGCTGCGTTCTCGTAGGACCAGTTTGTAACGGTGACCGATTAGATTGGCCAGCAAAAAAGACTCTGCTGTAAAATCACTTCCCGGTGGTTCGGAACCCACTTAAAACTGTAGGTCCAACTAATCAATCACCATCATCCAACTCATTACCCACGCACAGGTCTAAGACCTATGTGGGCTTCATCCTAAAAAATGTTCCTAAAAAATTCATCCTAAAAAATTCCTTTTCACACAATTTACATCCCATAGACTTCAATCAATCATATTTTTATTCATAGTACAAATCTTTTGCTGCACAGTTGAACATCGACATTTATCTACTATAGTAGGATTAAAAGCAGAAGCGTATTGGAAAGTCGGCTTGGAGGTATAGTCTTCGGGGACGGTCGGAGAGTCTCGGCAAAGTTCGGCGACGGTGTTGCCATGTTGTACGGAATACAGAACAGATGGCAGAGAAGTAGCCACAGGTGAGGTTTGGGAATAGGAGATATGGCAATACTATAAGAATCAGTTTGTGTGGGAACTGCCCAATTGTTATTGGCTAAGTGCAGAGGCGCCCGCTCCTCTGTCACTCCGAACTCCGTTTCAGCAAAACGCTTCTGGTTTTAATTCTATTTCAACATCAAAACCCCTACACAATGATAATAAACAAAGCATAGGCTGAATATAAAATCCTTTTAACTACGTTACTTTATAATGGAGAACATTACAGTTTAGATTAAAACCAATCAACTCTATATAATAAGAGTGAGTAGAGGTAGGTGTGTTTAACGTTAGTATAACAGATTTCACAAAAACGACAATGATTAAGAACAACAGATTTGGCACGAAGCTAAACTAGATTCAATGCGCCTTGAAGACCGATTTTTGATTTTCCTTCAAAAATGTTCATAATTAAAATGTTTAAATTAATTTTTTCTCTGAATATTTTAAAATGTGTTAGCTGATACATAATACGTCACTGTGAAGCAAAAAAGTCACAAGCCAAAGCAACACATCTGTTACGTGTCAACATTCCAGCTCCTAATTTCCTTTTTGGAATTGTATTGCCATTGGCGGTTGAAATCCATCACGTTTAATTTAAGCATCCCGTTGCAAAGCACGGTTAAACCACTAGTTTGAAATGTACGTACCGTTTATCAAATGGGAATAGTATTGTTTGCACTTGAGCAATCAATTGCACGATATGGTGCTGTTAGCTAGGGTAGTTACAGGATTTCTGTTCTCAATCCTCTCATATTATTGCACAAAAGAATTATCAAAATTTGTTTTTTTTTTAAACTAGTTAGGTGTCTAATAGATTTGTTATATAGAGTTCAAAGTACTTAGTGTTCAATATATGTGTAATTTTTATCTGGTCAGTTTTGTCTACTTACGACCAAATGAGTTTTCTATAACCCCATATCGTGGTATATTTTTTTTTCAACAATTGCCCACCTTACATTAATTTAATACAGAAAAAAACTGAATAATTACAAGGATGAGACAAACAATTACATAGAAATCTAATTTAAAAATTCGGAAAGAAATCAACAATTGTAAACTTTTCATAGCTTGAGAACAGAAAAGAATATTTAAATCAAGAATTACAAATGAGACTGACAAATACGTAGAAAGAAGGCGAAGATATTTAATTTAAAAATCAGGATAGAAATCGTTGATTGAAAATATTTATAATAAACTTACCACTCAGGACCAAACTTCAATGAATCAGTCATTTTCAAGCGTCAAGATCTGAAATAACACACAAAATATACATTACAAAAGAATAAAACCTGACATTAAAAAAGAGAAATTTACAATAAATTTAACAGACATTCTAATTGTTTCAACCAGTATGATAGTTACAATATTTTTAAAGTAAAATAACGGTAAATATCAACAAAAAATAGCATTGGAACATTTAGATTTATCGAATAATAATAATAGAGAACATTTTCTCTAATCAGCGTCAAGATTTGAAATAACACACAAAATACACATTAGAAAAGAATAAAACCTAACATTAAAAAAAGAGAAATTGACAATAAATTTAAGCAGACATTTTAATTGTTTCAACCAGTATGATAGTTACAATATTATTATAGTAAAATAAAGGTAAATATCACCAAAGATTCGCATTGGAACATTTTGATTTATCGAATAATAATAGAGAAAAATTTCTCTCATATTGAAATTTATCAATACCAACCAACAACCAAACAAGAAGAAAGAAAATTTCATACAAAATTAGAATTCGCTTTAACGCTATGGAATTACAATGTATGAGAAACTAATTTTCTATAATTTGTTTCGCCTAATTCCTAAATCTTCCATTAATTCTTAATAATGCTAACGTACTAAAAATAGATTACAGTACTGTATATAAGACAGTACTTAGGGAAGTGATAGCCGCGAGCCGTAGCAGGTATCTGTTCAATCAGATAGAGATAAGCTGCGTTCTCATAGGTCCTGTTTGTAACGGTGACCGATTAGATTGGCCAGCAAAAAAGACACTGTTCTCTGCTGTAAAATCACTTCCCGGTGGTTCGGAACCCACCTAAAACTGCAGGTCCAACTCATCAATCACCATCATCCAACTCATTACCCACGCACATGTCTCAGACCTATGTGGGCTTCGTAAAAAAAGACTTGTTAACAGACGAAAATGAGTTTTAGAATACTACTTTTCTAGAATCAGAAAGCCTCCTACATTATTCATTGTTTACGATATTAGAGTTCAATCTTAAAATCTTGCATTAATATTCAATATTGCAAACGCACGAAAAATGTATTACAGCACTGTATATCACACTTTTAGAGATCCGATCATGATGAAAAAAATCAAAACAAAGATCGACATAGCAAGTACTTGTTGATTCATCTGCATACACGGTACACAGCGTGCATGCACTACTGCACATCAGAGCATTGATTTCAAAGGAACATACATCTTTATGAATCACCTGACCCAGATCACTATTCAATCAATTTATAAAAGTCTAACTCAAAAGTCTCCTCCGCAGAACTATAAATACCACCGTGTGTAGGGTTTTTGGTCATTTTTCGAAGTTTCTTGTATAGGATGTTATTAAGGTATAAAAATTATATCTAAGTTATTGCCATGGGTTTTTTCGCCAATTATTTTGTGAAATATGAATTAACCCACTGATTTTGGCATTTTGAAAAGTAAATTCTTCTCCATCCTTGATAAGATCTCTATATAGATATGTGGCTGCCTCACCTGTCAAGTTATATTCTATTAAAACATGCTGTTTTACTGTTAAAAGCTTGTTAGTGTATTCTTTGTAACATTATTTTTCTTTTGCCTTATCTGCTGTATTACTTTTTGATGTACTTGTTTTGTGTCATGAGTGCTTTTGGGGTTTGTTTGTTGGGGCACTCAAGAATATATATTTTTTTATTTGAAAGACAGTTACATTGAAGGCATACGGTATTAAACCCAACTTGTCATCTTGACAGAACAGTTAATTTCAATACACAATTAGAATAACCTGTAAAAAATTGCATTTAACATTATTTTAAAATTAAAATACAGCATAAATTAAAAATAAGTGGAATCTATTAATGTATTGAAATAAATAATTCGAACTTTTAATTTATGAATAGTTCAAATAAAGTACACATGAGAAACTGTCAAATATTTGTAAAATGTCAGTTAGCCACGTGCTGCCCTATATAATAAAAATCTATGAGTTAACTGAATTTTCCAAGTATTAGTATTCATCATTGTTGTTGCTATCAAAGCTATCTATTGATGATATTAGAGTATCACCTTAAACAAATCATGCAATTGGGCCGAAAACAATTGTAATAAATAGTGTAGTTTAACAACTAAAATTCAAGTTAAATAAATGTGTATATTATAATTGAATTGGCAGCATCTATGAGCAATTGCTGCCCGGTAATTAAGAACAGACTATCTGTGTATATTACATTCTGTATTATGTAATTGTAGAATAAATTTCATTTTTTCATTGTCAATTCTCCGTCAGATAGAGCACAGTGACTACTTCTTATTCCACATTCTAAGTAAAATTAGTTACGGTACATAAAATAAAGAGCAAATCCTAATAATAAATACAATAGTAGTACATTATAAATACAATAGTAGGTTTCGAAGCATTTGCTAAAGATTATTACATGAATTATTTCATTTACCAACAACTGGCACAGTACTTCACACCCTTTCACTAGACATTTTAGAAGGATGAAGCCCGCACAGGTCTGAGACCTGTGCGTGTGTAATGAGTCAGATGATGGTGATTGATGAGTGTGACCTACAGTTTAAGGTGGGTTCCGAACCACCGGGAAGTAATTTTACAGCAGAGAACAGTCTTTTTTTACCAATCCAATCGGTCATCCTTACAGAGAGGGCCCAGGAGAGCTTTTCTAATTGAACAGATATCTGCTACGGCTATCACTTTCCCTAGAAGTCGGTGGAAGAAGCCTGATGTAGTAAGAAAATATAATTTGCTACACAAGCCTGGTTTTCGTCAACAGTAAATAATTGATATCAGATTGTTAGATCTATTTCAGTAATGAAAAACTCGGTTTTTACTAAGGAAGTCATTAGTCGAATGGATTTTAAATTACAAATAATGTCAACTAATTCTCTCTTTATGAAAATAGATTGTTTACGTCCTGGTTGTTTACTCATCTGGCTGAGCATGAATATAATTTAAGTTTTAAACAGTGGTGCTGGGACACAAATGAATTAAATTTTGGAAGATAAAAGTTGGACTCGTGATTCCAGTACCATATAAGATATTATATTTACACTTCAAAATAAATTAAAAATATCATTAGTGGTGTCGTAACAGGTATTCATGTTGGATAGCAGAAAGCTCCTTCAAGCCTGGGTTTCCTAGAACGCGGATTTGGACTAAATGAGCAGCGGACAAGGCCGCATACACTACAATTCATGCTTTATATATAGAAACAACTATATACCTAAACATTTTTTAGTGTATGTGGCCCTGTCCGCTATCCATTTAGTCAAAATCCGCGTTCTACGAAACCGAGGCTTTAAGGATCATTCTAAACCTGACCGAAGAAGCAGGATTACAGTACCTATACTACCGGAGAAACTATATGGACCGAAATTCGCTGCCGACAGATGCATATGTGTTATTAATTATTATGGGTTCTAAGCCAAGCGTTTCTGCCACCAACAATCGGTCGCGTTTTTTCGGTCCTTATAGAATGGGCCTCAAGCTCGGCGCGGAAACGCAGGTGGAGGGTGAAGTGATACAGAGTGAGTTTTGACAAAAAACAGAGATAAAGACTGCGAGAATAAGATAAAATTTTGGTGCACTTCTGTGTTTCATAAAACTCACTAGGTAGGAATCGGAAAACTTGAAAAGCTAAACCTAAATAGTGTTAGAATATTGAAAAGTAATCTGTAGACAAATCGGATCAAAATATTCATTTAAGTAGGTTAGATATAACTGAACGTAAAAAGCAGCATGCTTATAAATTATGCTTAAACTGGTATTAATAAATTTTGATAGTAAAGTCCAAACGTTTCTAGGTTATGATTCACATCTTCGCATGCCACTTGAATATCTCAAGAAATATATTATCAAAGGATGAAAATGTAGGTGATATTGGGATCAAAACTCATTTGACCTAATTCTAAAGATACAACTATTTTCAAGATTTGAAAGAAAAAAGCAAATTATAATTAATTAGGGTGCAAAATCGAAATTTTAAAATTCACATGGAAAGGGCAAGCAATAACATAGCCTAAAATTTTAAAAATATAAGTGAAATGTAGTAAATTAATTATAAACAATGCGTGAGTGGGAAATTATCAAATATAATGAGTACACTAACGAATACGAACTTTATCACTGTGAACGACATGAAAGACTTTGTGATAGACTGAAGAATTTTCTTCCGAACATGATTACTAACGGTATGGTTGAAATGGAAATGAGTACGGTATTTACACAACATATCAATCCAAAGAAATAATAATAGATTTACATACAAAACTTGAAACATAAAATATAATATAATTTTGATAAACAGTTTCAGTAACTGATCCATTTAGTTCATTAGCATGTGAATCACATTGAATAATTGAAAAAACTACTGTAGGATATAAAGCACCATGACTGAATTAAGCGATCCTGGAGTGAATAAACAAATAATTATCTGTCATAAACGAATTTGAAGTTTAATGTAATTATTATATTTACCTGCAGAAATATTAGAAGAAAGTGGGGAATTTCTAAAACGAAGTATAAGAAATTACCGTGCTATGAAATAAATCCAGACAAAAACTTTGTAGCCTACAGCACATCAGCCAAGGTGGCACAGGCAAGATCGAGATTGGCTAGCCCTAAAAGCACAAATTCTTTTGCATGTCTAACTTTACGAATGGGAGTTTTAGATCAGACAAAGTCTAAAATTTGATTCTGACAGTAGAAAGTAATTCAATATTATTACAGTACCTGAAATTCTTGAAAAGCACAAAGTTGAAGAAAACACCAATATGGCTGAAACTCTTTTACGAATGCATGCGCAGTATATGGTCACGTGACGTAAAGTCACCAATCATAAACGACGGTACTCTAGTTCACCCAAATGCTGGACGAAGTATTCTGTTGTTTACCAAAATCAGCTGGTTACTGAAAATAATTTCTAGGAGAATACTAAAAATAATCTATGTAAAAAATAACTATTCAGGGTAGTAAAGTAATTCAATAGGGACTTATTTGATGTGTTTTATGACACTGATTCAGCTTCCAATAATATTTTTTTGCAATTTGATTACAAGCACAAATTTGATGACCTTGGCCTTTCTTCAGCAACAGATAGAGTATTTCTTTGTTGAAAGTTTATCAAAGATTCCTTTTTTATCCAACTACCATAATAGCAAAAAATGAGGAAAATACAATAATTGGAACCATAGAAAGAAGTAATTGTTATCTGATGTAGACAATTTTTTATCTGAATATCCCATTTCATGAGAGTCATTCAAAACCCATGTATTCGAGCAAAAAAGATATTCCTTCCTACAATAGAATAACTGGATCAATCAACGTATATTTATAACATTTAAATGAATAGTAGAGAAAAAAGGAAATCTTTTCATGTTCAATTCTTTTCATGGATCATTGAAATGAAGGTTGGCAACATTGTTTAGAGGGACTAATTTCAAAATTCAAACATCAAATAACGCCTATTAATACGTTCAATCTATGCTGCAATAAGGATTTCTGGCTAGGGGTTGACTGTGCAGGAAATAAGCTGCTACACGTAGATAAAAATACTTGTAATGCAAAAGCACCCCAAAGCAAAAAAACAGGTGACATTGTCACAGAACAACAATTCAGAAGTCAGATCATCAACAATAATTAATTGTGTACAATATTATCATTCTTATTCACTAGTTACCACAATAACAATTATTTAAGTTAGTTGAGGTCAGGCTTAACATTGATCTGAAATATTTTTTAGATTCTCATAGAGGACAATGTCATAAATACATGGATACGGATGAAACGAATCATTCAGTAAGAGTATAGCTTTTGTTCAACCTAGATTATCTTATTTTCCCAAAAAATGATGTTAATTAATAGTGTAAATAATTGGAATAGACTTTTCTTCTTTTGAAGATTTTTTAAAAACTTTTTAGGGTTTGTGGATATGTTTTCCTGTCATCTCTCTTGAAAAAGGGCAATTTATTGTTTATTGAATAGGCCTATAAACAGTTTTTGCAGTGGATGTACCGGTATGTGAAGTTTAGTATTCTTGCTCAAGTATTCTTGCTTGAAATGTTCCAGACTTTAAAAATCTATTAATACTTGCTGTCACTGATCTCCACCAAAAGTATCCTTTACCTATAAATAAAGCTATTGAAATCTATGCTCACTAGGTACTCATGTCTCAAAACCCAACTCAACCAATAACACCTCCAATCCAGTAGAGAGGTAGACTTCACTAACAAATGTGCTTCATACTATGATCAATGGACCTACAGCTGGTTATATAGGAAACAAACGACTTTTAAAGCTGGTTTTATGCAAGAAATATGAAACAAATTTTCATAAAAACTTTAATCCAGCAACCAGAAAAAAGCTGATGTCAGAAGTTTATCGACTAAGATACTTTGCTTATGTACAGTCTATCCTGTCACATGGAATCCGGGCATGGAGGAGCTTCCTCGGCTACTTTAGCAGTTGCAGTTGCACAGCGTGCGATAATTAAAACCTGCTTGAACCGTGACTGTCGCTATTCAACAGAATTAATTTATCAGGAATTTTTTGTACTTGACATTGGACAACTTTACATTACAGCATTATTGATTTTTATCCGAAACAATAAAACCAAAATATTCAATTCACTAAATCACACACACACAACACTAGAAACCTCAATAACTTTGGTAATATTCAGCCTCGACTGTTAAATAACAGCTCAAAGAATAATAGTCTATACATCTGTCACATTTTGTATAGAAATATCCCTATAATCACCTAAAACAAGTTGAAGACAAACAAATGATATTTGAATACGTGTTTATTTTATATTGGTAGGGATGCGGCAGAACAACTCATTCAGTCCGCCTATAGATATTGAATTTCAATTGTAAGAACTCTTGGTGTATCTAACGTTTAATAACTTGAAACTGTTACTCTTTAATTATTTCTTATCTGGGTTCAATATTAATTTATAAGACTCATCATGAATTGTGTATGTTCTATCTTTTGTATATTGTTCTTTAACCTGTCATTTATTCATAATATTATGGAAAATTGTATACGTACCATACTGCTAATGTCGAACTCATTCTCCACACTCAGACTTCTGTCTTTGTGTGGAATATTCACTGTAAAATTATTCATTCATTTATTTTGAGTACTCAAGATGTGTGAATAAAATCTTATTTGATTTGAAGTGGTTTTACTTCCAAAGTGAAGAAGGATACAAGATGAGTTTTTTTTTTTTTTTTTTTTTTTTTTTTTTTTTTTTTTTTTTTTTTTTTTTTTTTTTTTTTTTTTTTTTTTTTTTTTTTGTTTTTTTTTTTTTTTTTTTTTTTTTTTTTTTTGTAGATTACGTCTTGGAGACTCCAGTTAAGGAGTATAAGACAAGTCAGATCAACAATATTATACACTAGATACCATAATTACTTCAATTAGTTGAGGTGAGGCTTAATTTTGATGTGAAAGGAACTCTTGTACACTATAAAAAGCTTTATCAACTAAATATTTCTTCAATTGATTTTTAAATATTTCTATATTTTCAAGACTCTTCAAAAACTGCGGTAGCTTGTTGTAGAATTTCCTACCAATATAACTAGGTTTTTGTTTGAATAGGCTACTATTGTGACTCACCAAGTGATAATCTCCTCGGCTTCTTGTATTATAATCATGTACATCAAGATTTTGGTTAATATCATTCGTTTTTACATATAAAGTAGCTTCATACACATATAAGCAGGGTACAGTTAGGAGACCAAGTCTCTTGAACAACGGCCTACATGAATCTAATCTATTTACTCTTTCTATACACCTAACCGCTTTCTTTTGGATCTTAAACACCCTATCAAGATTTTGTTTTGATGAATTACCCCATACTAAGATAGCATACCTAATATGTGACAGTAAGAGCCCATGGTAAGCTGTAAAAAGTAACTTTTTGTCATTCAATCTAGCGAGCTGTCGCAGGACAAATACCCCAGATGAAATTTTACTACATATTTTCTCAATGTATGGAGTCCAGGTCAATCGTCTATCCAACGTAACTCCTAGAAATGCAATTTTTTCTTCCTGGTCTAATTGATTATCGTTTACAAACACGTTTATAGCCCTATCTTCATTTAAATTATGTTTGTTTTTGAATTGAAGGTATTGGCATTTTTTACTATTTATAGTTAATTTCAACTGGTTTAAAAATTGGACAATGGACTGCACACCTATATGGGCACTTATTTCTAAATTATCTAGAATGGAATTGCTGAAAATGAGTGATGTATCATCAGCAAATAAGAGGGCTCTACCACTAATTAATTCTTTAGGTAAATGGTTGACATATAACAAAAAAAGCAATGGACCTAGTATTGACCCCTGAGGCACTCCAGCTTGCACCTCTAATTTATTAGATTTATTCTTTACTATACTATTACCAACTACTGTAGTTAGTTCTACACATTGTTTTCTCCCAATAAGATATGATTCAAACCATTTCAGTTCAACCCCATTTACACCTACATTTTGCAGTATTTCCAATAAAGTTCTATGATTAACACAATCAAATGCCTTTGACAGATCTAAGAAGATTGCAGTAGCTTTATCACCTGAATCTATTATATCTATTAGTTTTTCAACTAGAGAAACTATGGCTGTTTTTGTTGATCTCCCTTTCTGGAAGCCATGCTGTTCATCACAGATAAAGTTAGCTTCTTGAAGGTGCAGAAGTAACCTATTTAGAACTACTCTTTCAAAAATTTTACTTATTACATTTAAAATACTAATGGGCCTATAGTTTTCTACCTTTTCTCTATCGCCACTTTTGAAGATTGGCAAGATCTTCCCCTCTTTTAAATTATCTGGAAAAACACCTTGTTCTAATGAATGATTGATCAGATGAATCAAAGGGTCTAACAATTGATCTTTACATTCTTTCAGAATTTTACTGGATACCCCATCCATTCCTACAGTTTTTTTATTATTTAAACTATCAATGATATTTGACAACTCGTCTTGGCATACTGGGTGGAATTTTAATTCGTTCTGAATCCCCTCAGTATTCCTCATGTTTGCATCACTAATACCTGTATTAAGAGATTTTTGAAGATCCTTAGCAACCAGTTGATAATATCTGTTAAAGAAATTACAAATGTCTACACTATCATCAATATATTTTTTATTTTCGTTAATTATTCTGGGGACACTAGTATAAGCATCTACATGAGCTACTTGCCTATTTTTGTTTATTACATCCCACACTGCTGTGTTAAAGTACACACTATTATTCAAAATTTCAGCTGTTTTCTTACATTTCGCTCTTTTCACTTCTCTTGTATAATTTTTCTTTAGAGCTTTGTAATTATCTTCACTTAACATATTTCTAGATAGTTTGAATTCATCATATGCATCTTTAACCCTATTTCTTTCTGCAAGGATATCATCAGTTATCCACTCTTCAATCTTGTCTAATTTGTTCTTTACAGGGACTTTTTTAACTGGACAACTCGTAGTAATATGAAACCTTAAAATATTAATGAAACTATCATATTTGTCATTTAAACTATTGCTATTGTAAACCCTACTCCAGTTTTCTTGTAGCAGATTCTGCTTCAAACAATCGATATTCCCCTGTTCACATTGTTGAATTTCTTTCATTACTCTACTCTTTTTAATTGATTTATGACCTTGCAACCCCACCTCTAAGATTTGATAGTCATGATCAGATAGTTCCGAGCCGCCTAATCTTGTTTTAGAGTAATCTATATTAGTAAGGATGTTATCAATTATTGTTTGTGATGTTCTTGTGACTCTGGTATATTCATGAACTTTTATTTCCAAGTTATTCATGCATATAATATCCTTTAAATCTTCTGTCATTTTATTCTGTGTTGCAAAGTCTGTATTGAAATCTCCCGCTACAATAACGTTTGTAAAACGAGTAGTAGTAATCTCTAAAAGCCTATTGAATAGTTCACAAAAATTGTTCCATTCCCCATTTGGTGACCTGTAAATACCTAACACCGCTACTTCGAAATTATTGTCGATTTTTACTCTCAAACCAGTAACTTCTAAATCCATTTCCACAGCAAATTTCTCTACATATTCTAAATTAAATGTTTGCATATTCTTAGCATTTTTAGTGAAGATAGCTACTCCCCCACTTCGATGAGATGTCCTGCAATACGACGTTTTCAATGAATAGTTTGGAATATTAAGTTGTGACAATTCATCTTCTTTTAAACCATGCTCTGTGAAAATAGCTATATCAGGAGCCTCTTCTTTAAAAAATACTTCGATTCTATCTATTTTGTTACGAATGTATTGAATATTCTGATGGAACACAGTGAGTACCGGTACTTCCCTATCATCCCTTATTACTTTATCGTTGCTTTTGCATATTGAAGTAGATTTACTTAATCTCTTAGAATCTTGAGAGCCTATCAGATTGCTACAAGAGTTCCTTCCACTAATGCTATCCTGATTTTTTGATCGATTAACGTCTTTTAATACAATTGAAGATATGAATTTATCATCTGAAACTAGTTTCCCTTCCCGGTTTTGAGCCACTTTACTAAAAAAGGTTCGTTAGATGATTGTTTAGGAGAATTATTGACAGTAGATTGCAAACGACTTTCAATCAGCTCTGCCAGCCTATTACAAAATATTACTTTGCCAGATTGATTTAGATGTAGACCATGATTAGTGAAGTTTTGTTTTTTCAGCCTTTCATTTAGAAAACAAATCCCCAACTGCTTAGAATTCTTATTTTTTAGGCTGTTGATTGTATTATGAATTGATTTATTTGTTGACTTAATGGCTTCATTTAGCTCTGGCCTATCAAACCTATACGGAATTGTACTTATTATTACATTAGTTTTTTGGCTGAGTGGCACAATCTCTTTAATTTTTTCATTTATTTCAGGAAGATGTTTTAGATTAGGTTCATTTATATTGTTTGAGCCACCCAGTACTATTAGAAAATCGTTTTTTCCAAAATCTTTAGTTTGTTCCTGTGCTGACTCTACGATAGCGTTTATAGGGGCACTTGGTTTGAAAAAGCTCTGAACTTCATACTTATTTTTTAATCTTTTATTTAGTAGGTCACTACAGTCTCGTCCATGACTGGATGTCAAGAGCAGTACTCTACCTTTCCTATCGTTATTTGCCCTTACTTTAGTTTTGGTTGCTGTTTGCAAAACCTGACTATACGTTTTTGTTTGACCATTTCTATTTATTTTTTCCCCATTTGATTTAGGTTCTACTTTTTTTGTATTGATCAGAGGTTCAGATCTTACATTAGCCAAGTTTATTTTTGATTTCAATATTTCGATTTCCTCTGACATAGACCTACATTGACTCGTGAGATTTAGTATTTCAGTTTTATGGTCTTCCTGCTGCAATTTTACAATAACTTCCAGAGATTTTATGTGATCCACTAACCCTATTCGTTCTTCCTCAGAATTTTTTAGTGATGTTTCTAATTTTGTTTTCAATTTGGTGTGATCACTCAATAGTTTAGCAACCGTTTCTTCTACATCTACAGTAGCTTTAAGAGCTGTTGGAGATTTTTTCGTTAATAATTGCTGAGATCGCGTAGCTACTTGAGTTTTAGTTGAACAATTAGATTTAGATGCCTTGTTTGGACTCATTTTCCTAGCTAAAAATTGTTTTCAATTGATTTTAGTTAAATGTTAAACGACACAACTTTGCCATGTTTTTTGTAATATTTGTATTTACTTATAGTCTAATACAATCTGTGTTACATGTAAAATAAGTGTAGATAATTTGTTTCAGTATTTTTTTTATTGTAATGTGACTGCTTTCAAGTACGACGATAATGAACAGTTTAAATTCAACCTAATTTACTTGAGCCATAATAAAGATCAATAATTGATAATTATTGTCTTTGCTTTATTTTTCTTTCACCAATAATTAATAATCAGTATAGCTTTAGCCTCTTAGCTCTTTAGAATTGAGCAAAACTCTTAGACCAAAGCTAAAAACCTCTGCAGCTACTAGGCCCTATGTAAAAATTCACTAAAAAACCGATTATTAAACTATAATAAATGAATTAAATTTTAGCAACCACACAAAACTTGAATAAATGGTTTTTACTACAAGATGTTGTAAAAGAATGAGAAAACTATTATTCACTTAAATTGAAACAAACTTTTTTGTGTAAATGGCAAGACCATTAATAAACTTATGCCCGGTTTCTGAGTCGTTCATTAAGTTTAATAGATCATTAAGTCACAGCTGGAGCAATGGGTTAACATTGCTCCAGCTGTGAGTTAATGATCCATTAAACTTAATGAACGACTCAGAAACCGGGCATTAGTCAAACTAAAGCTGGGCATTCACGTTCCAACTTGTAGTACGACTTGCAGTACTGCTAGTAGTACTGCTAGATGGATAGTCGACTCCACTCACGCTCATACTATGCAATCCAACTTTATTCCTGGTCAGCTGTGAGCATCGCCCTCGAGCCAAAAAATGTAACCGTACTTGCCCGAAGGTCAAGCACTGACTGAGATGAGTTGGACGACTTTGATCCGACTCCCCCACACACGCTCCAACATTGTCAACAGTCGGAAGTCGTCCCTCTAGTCGACCATCTACAATTCCAACTAACCAACAAGCCCATTCACGTTCCGTTATCGGATCCAACCTTAGAGGTTGGACTGCAAGTCGTACTGCAAATCGGAACGTGAATGCCCAGCTTTAGATGATAAAGTGTTGTGAATATCCATTTTCCTTACCATTCTGCAGTATAACACTATTAATATGTAGAATCTTTTGCTCTGCAGACTGGCCTTTTTTGACGTGGCGGACGCGTCTGCCACCAAGCGCCGAAGAAGAACCACACAGTTTGAAACGTGTCTGCCGCGACTCATAAAGGTCAGTTCTGCACAGCAAGATTCTACATAACTTATTAATAGTTGGTCTTTAAATTTACTTATGCAGAAATCTTCAAATATTTTGCAGTAAAAAACTGTCAACTCCTGCAGAAAGATTTTGCCATATTTTGGAGTTGTCGCAGAAATACCAAAAACATTCTGATTTGAAATGTAATGAAAAAATACTTTATTAAACCGAGATTGAATATTTCAGAGAATTCAGTGTCCAACCTGTCCATGATGTGGAATAATTAAGTTACATGGATATAGTAGTTTGATACAGTATAAAAATAAATTAGACTGAAATTGAATAGCCCCATAACACTCCTTATAGCTCAAGAAACGTGGCAGTAGACCATCCTCGAGTTGACGTAAATGTTTGCAGATTTCAATTCAAATATACGTTTTTTGTAGATTACGGTACGTCTTGGAGACTCCAGTAATCATACAATCTTATACACTAGTCACCATAATTTATTACTATATCAATTAGTTGAGGCGAGGCTGAATTTTGATGTGAAAGGAACTCTTGTACACTATAAAAAGCTTTATCAAATAAATATAATTTTCAATTTTTTTTAAATATATCCATATTTTGAAGACTCTTTAGAAACTGCGGTAGCTTGTTGTAGAGTTTCCTACAAATATAACTAGGTTTTTGTTTGAATAAGCTACTATAATATTATATTGTGACTCACCAACTAATAATCTCCTCGGCTTCTTGTACTATAATTGTGTACCCTACGTCAAGATTTGGGATAATGTCACTCTTTTTACATACAAAGTATAGCTTCATACACATAAGCAGGGTACAGTAAGGAGACCAAGTCTCTTGAACAACGGCCTACATGAATCTAATCTATTAATTCTTTCCATACATCTAACAGCTTTCTTTTGGATCTTAAGCACCCTATCAAGGTTTGGTTTCGATGAACTAAACCATACTAAGATAGCATACGGTACCTAATATGTGACTGTAAGAGCCCATGGTACGCTGTGAAAAGTAATTTTTTGTCATTTAACATCAATATAACTTTCATATCTAATAAATTATAGAGGTGCAAGCTGGAGTGCTTCAGGGGTCAATATACTAGGTCCATTGCTTCTTTTGTTATATGTCAACCGTTTACCTAAAGAATTAATTAGTGGTAGAGCCCTCTTATTTGCAGACGATACATCACTCATTTTCAGCAATTCCATTCTAGATAATTTAGAAATAAGTGCCCATATAGGTGTGCAGTCCATTGTCCAATTTTTAAATGAGTTGAAATTAACTATAAACAATAAAAAAATGCCAATACATTCAATTCAAAAACAAACATAATTTAAATGAAGAAAGGGCTATAAACGTGTTTGTAAACGATAATCAATTAGACCAGGAAGAAAAAATTGCATTTCTAGGAGTTTTGTTGGATAGACGATTGACCTGGGCTCCATACATTGAGAAAATATGTTGTAAAATTTCATCTGGGGTATTTGTCCTGCGTCAGCTCACTAGATTGAATGACAAAAAGTTACTTTTTACAGCTTACCATGGGCTCTTACTGCATGTCACATATTAGGTATGCTATCTTAGTATGGGGTAATTCATCAAAACAAAATTTTGATAGGGTGTTTAAGATCCAAAAGAAAGCGGTTAGGTGTATAGAAAGAGTGAATAGATTAGATTCATGTAGGCCGTTGTTCAAGAGACTTGGTCTCCTAACTGTACCCTGCTTATATGAGTATGAAGCTACTTTATATGAAAAAACGAATGATATTAACCAAAATCTTGATGTACATGATTATAATACAAGACGCCGAGGAGATTATCACTTGGTGAGTCACAATAGTAGCTTATTCAAACAAAAACCTAGTTATATTGGTAGGAAATTCTACAACAAGCTACCGCAGTTTTTAAAGTCTTGAAAATATAGAAATATTTAAAAAACAATTGAAAAAATATTTAGTTGATAAAGCTTTTCATAGTGTACAAGAGTTCCTTTCACATCAAAATTAAGCCTCACCTCAACTAATTGATATAGTAATTATGGTATCTAGTGTATAATATTGTTGATCTGACTTGTCTTATACTCCTTAACTGGAGTCTCCAAGACGTAATCTACAAAAAAGAAATATCAACATTGCATTAAGCTCAGTTCCCAGCAGATTTTTAGGAGTAAGCTGTAGTAAACTTCACACGAAGGAGCTAGATTCACGGATCAGCAAATAAGATTGATTTGTAACCCAAGAGTTGGTTCATTTTCCTTTCCCAGAAACATTGTCAATTTTCTCAAAAGCATTCATTTCTATCCCTTTAAAAATAACAAAACCTTACAGAATTTTATAAAAGATGGTATTCTTATCCATCATGAGACATTGTGTTTGTAAGGATTATTTATTTTATGAGGTTGAGGATCCATCTTGTTCCCACTAATATAATAATAAAAACTTTAAAAAAACTTTCAAGTGGAAATTGTGACTCACGTCATGGCGTGTCAGCCGTTTCACTCTGATGTTAAGAGCATCGTCAAACGACCCACAGTACACGGACACAGTGGGTCTTCTGACGATGCTCTTAACATCAGAGTGAAACGGCCGCTACGCCATAACGTGAGTTACAATTTCCACTTGAAAGTGTTTTTAAGTTTTATTATTATGTATCTATTTATTGAGTTAAAAATACTATGAATGCAAAGATGAAACTGACTTAGAATCCGAATCTGCTCTCTTCATTAATTATTATCTATTTCCGTTGGCTGTCTTCATAATCCTTTGTTTCATTTTTCAACTTGAGATTGATTATGCTTTGAATCCTTTCTCAACATTTTGTACAATTCCTGGATTTCTTGTTCCATGACGTTGTTAATATGCAAGTTGACTGCAAGTCGTTAAAATTCAACAAAAAAGTTAATCTTGTACAAATTATACATGTATTCATACTCTTTTTCTTTGTACATCTGACAATTTTCATTATATTGATTCCTCTTTTTTCATTCACTACTTCATTCAACTCTTGATTTTTCTCTTTTTACAAAAATCTATTTTCTATACTCTGTTCTTCATTCTGTACTTTTTATTAGTTTATGCAAAAAATTCTTTCTTTTATATAAGTTGTATTTTTTGTTTATTAATTATGTACTGTGGGTCGTCTGACGATGCTCTAGACAACAGAGCGAAACGGCCGTCACGCCATAACGTGAGTTAATTTCCATTCAAAAGTTGTTTTATTAAGTTTATATTACAGTGATGTTTTCCATGACGAAATACTTAATGAACAATCTAAATTTAAAACTGACACTGTATTTCACTTTTAAATAATGTTTTACTCACATATATTGGAGATGCTTGAGGAATGCATTTCACTTCTGAACAGATGCTTGAGGCTGACGAAGCTTCTGTTCAGAAGTGAAATGCATTCCTCAAGCATCTCCAATATATGTGAGTAAAACATTATTTAAAAGTGAAATACAGTGTCAGTTTTAATATTATATTGTTTATACAAGATTAATATTAGATTAATATTAGATTGTTTAATATTAGATTTGTTTTTAATATTAGATTGTTTATACGAGATTAATATTAGATTGTTTATTCGTATTACATTATTAATTATTGCATATAGAAGGCACATAAGGTGTAACCTCCTGTTGTCTCCACAAGTAGATTTCATTGCTGATGATGCCCAAATGAGTCCAAGACTTGTGCGTGGGTAATGAGGTGAATGACTACACATAAATGCCAGACGGAGGAGCGGGATTCGAGCCCACGACCGCTGAAACGACAGCAAGTTGAAGGTGTGACGCCCCAACCAACTGCGCTAAACGGCCTAAGAGCTTCTTCTCTTACTGACAAAAATAAATAAATTGTTAAATTGAACCAAATTCACATCAACAGAAAAAGCATTATGAAATTTAATAAGGTATTAGACAGGCGAAATATATTTTTCTTAGTAAAAGCGATGACCTATAACTCGTCGGTTCTTGAACTACAGAGAAATGCAACTATGGAAAACATTTGGTAAGTTGACAGTTTTCCAACGGTAATGTAAAAAATTAACACTCAGCAGTTCTCTTTTACGATATTTCTGCTTATTTCCTGAGTAACAGCCAACCGGACAACACCAGCCATAGGAACTCATCTCTGTAGTTCGTTACAGCATTGCAATTTGACGTAAAAGGTAAAGTATTACAATTAAAGTATTACAATTAAAGTATTACAATTAAAGTATTATAATAAAGTATTTATTATAAGTATTATAGTAATAATAGTAATAAGTATTATAGTAAAGTATTATAATTAACTAGTATAGGTTGTCCGATTCAATTGAATTGGGATATCTATAGAAGTGAAATAACTATGGAAGTGATAGCCGCGAGCCGTAGCAGGTATCTGTTCAATCAGAGAGATAAGCTGCGTTCTCGTAGGTCCTGTTCGTAACGGTGACCGATTAGATTGGCCAGCAAAAAAGACACTGTTCTCTGCTGTAAAATCACTTCCCGGTGGTTCGGAACCCACCTAAAACTGTAGGTCCAACTCATCAATCACCATCATCCAACTCATTACCCACGCACAGGTCTCAGACCTATGTGGGCTTCATCCTAAAAAAAAAAAAAAAACTCGTTTACAAATTTAATTAAATTGCCTCTCTTTTGATATCACTGTGTCCCTTCTTTTTCATGTCCTTCATTTTTTCTTCTTCTCGTTCTTCATTTTTCTTCTTTTAATTGTTTAATATTCATTCAATTGTTTGATCTTGCTATTTGGGATTATTATTAATCTCAACGTTTTGTTGTAAATTTAACGACTTGCAGTCAATTTTAGATTGAGAATATATAAAAAATGTACTCAAACGTGGCCGAACGTTTTCGAGTTGTTGAAACCCATCTTCAAGTTTCAACAACTCGAAAACGTTCGGCCACGTATGAGTACATTTTTTATATATTCACAATTTAAAACTGACTGCAAGTCGTTAAATTCACAACAAAAGTTAATATTAACAACGCAAATAGTTATGGAACAAGAAATCCAAGAATATTATTAATCTATGAAACTCTGATCAATATTTTAGAAATTTATTTTCATTGATCTTTTTAGAATAGATTACAACATTGCAGTCTTTATAATTAGAAAATAATGATATCCACTCACATATTACATATTTCAAATCACTTCCCGGTGGTTCGGAACCCACCTTAAACTGTAGGTCCAACTCATCAATCACCATCATCCAACCATTACCCACGCACAGGTCTCAGACCTATGTGGGCTTCATCCTCAAAAAAAAAAAAAAATTTACTAGATCTCTCATCTCTGTCACACCAGACACCTGGTAGACAATGATCTCGTTTTAAATAGAATATTTGATCTCGTAGAAAATTTCAATAAAAATTAGAATACTAACATGAATAATCAACAATAATGTTTCAATTATTTTAAAAGGAATTTTGCATAAATTGAAAATTTATTAGACTGTTTCACCCCAGCACATATTTATATAGTGGGTTGTTCATGAGTAATCAATTTGGAAATATTTATACACAGACATTGTAAAAATTTATTATTATATATCAAATGAAAATAAACTCCTCTGGACACAGTGGCGTAGCCAGGGGGTGGCCCATGGGGCCCGGGCCCCCCCCCCCCCCCGAAATTTCAGAAATTAAAAATTTTCAAATAACTAATAGATAAGGACTTATTAAAGCCGGAGGGTTCTATCTGTTTTGTTGTATTATAACGAACAGATTACAGAAACCCTGTTTATGTAATGGAATATAGCTACAGTTATAGTCAGATTAATGCATTTTTCAAATTTTTCCTCATTATTTACTCATATAGAAACTTGTTAGGTGCTCAAATGGATAATTTTGATTTAAAATGAGCTACGAAATCGAATAAAACATGTTAGAAAACTGTGACTACCATAATTATTGAAATATTACATTAAATAGAATGCAATTTTCAAGTTTGAAGTGGATTAACTTTGTTAATTATTGATAAATCACCTTTTTGAATAAACTCATCTTGTAGAAAATTTAGTTTTGAAGTTAAAATTCAGTATAACCCACTAGCCTGAACGCACCCAAAGTTCATAAAATCGGGATTTTATAAATGAAAAAACACAAATAAATGAAAGTTCTATGCAAGCGTGTAAAATCAGTGTGCTATGATAAAAAAAATCCGATTTCATGAACTTTGGGTTGGGTGCGTTTTAGGCTGATAACATAAATTATATGAAACTTATAATAATATGTATTAATTTTGAGATTCAGTAAATAAGTTGAGTATGATTAGTTCCAAATTCAAGGGTTTTGACTCAAAATAGTCACAGATATCGGTATATCAAACTATCATTTCAAACCTGGCCACCTAGGTTCTTGGGTAGTAATTTTTCAAAACTTTCTTTTGAACTTTAGAGCCTAACAAGTTGTCTACATTAGCTTTTCACACCACTAAATTTTAAAAAAATCCGGACCCTCCTATACCCCAGACCCTCCCTTGGTGAGCCCCCCCCCCCCCCGAAATTTGATCCTGGCTAAGCCACTGCCCACACCCCCCCCTTGGTGAGCCGCCCCCCCCCCCCCCCCCGCCCGAAATCTAATCCTGGCTACGCCACTGTCTGGACAGGGTTGTTCAGAGAAAATTGAATTGAATTGAATTGAAAATGTGAGTGGATAATTATCATTATTTTCTTATGAAAATGACTTCAATGTCATCATTGAAGTTTAATTAATAAGTGCAGTTCGTAATTGAAGAAGAAATTCAACATTTCTTTTCATCTTCTAAAATAAAATATCGTTATTTATAATTTTTTTTTTTCTTAAATAAAAATCCTTCTTGTCCACCATCTTCTTCTTAGCCGTCCTTTTTTTCCTTTTATCTCCTGTTTCTTTTCCTCTTTTTCTTAATCGTTTTTCGCCCCATACTTCTTCCTCTCCTTCAATCCCTTAATTCTCCAGTTTTAGAGTTTCGTCGACAGATAACAGCAAGTATAAGTCCGATCCTACAAGATGTAAAATTATCTTAAGATAGAAACTGCAAAACTTCAATAACAAGTCGCTGTTTATTATAAAGGATTATGAAAAAAAAAAACAATATTATCAACATTACAATTTACAAAATCATCAATACATTTTTAATCTAGTTTAATCAACTTCGAAATTGAAGGCCATTTATTGCCATTGATTCATTTCAACAATTAACTAAATCATGAACTATCATCTGGATATGACTTAATTATTTTGTTAGTGCAATTAAACAAATCATCTGTGATGTTTTCCATGATGAAATACTTGATGAACAATCTAATATCAAAACGGACACTGTTTCAATTAAATATATGATTAACTTTCTATGTGAAATTTAACGACTTGCAGTCAAATATTTGTTAAGAATATGTATAATAACTCACTTAATCTGGCCGAGCGCTTTCGAATCTATGAGATCCATCTTCAGAGGCCTCTGAAGATGGATCTCATAGATTCGAAAGCGCTCGGCCAGATTAAGTGAGTTATTATACATATTCTTAACAAATATTTGACTGCAAGTCGTTAAATTTCACATAGAAAGTTAATATTAACAACGCAGTTCGTCATGGAACAAGAAATCCAGAAATATATGATTTCACTCACTTTCACTGGTGATACTGGAGAAATGCATTTCACTTCTGAAAGAGGCTGAAGAAGTGAAATGAATTCCTCTAGTATCTCCAGTAAAAGTGAGTGAAATCATATATTTCATTGAAATACAGTGTCAGTTTTGATATTAGATTGAACAAATCAACGTTACGGTTCAATTTTTTGTACAATGCTATACAACGTCGCAACGAATTGCAAAAGATTTTTTGTGCTCTAATTATTGATGAATCGACATAAATCATTGTTTAAGTTTCGCCTCGTGTAATCACTTTACCTTTCAGTTTCTGTTTAACTAGAACATTCGCTTAATGAAATGGAAACACTTGAATTTAGTCCAATTAGCCACTTAAAAATCTTCAGATTGTTCAATAGAATACACTACAACTGTACATTTTTGTAATTTACAACTTAATCAATAATTTAATATTCAAAATCAATCATTTGATTTTGATTTTTGTACTTTGGGGTGCGCGCACAAAGGAGAATCAATATTTGATGATAATCATAGATGTGAGATTGAATTTGAATCTGCTTTATTGCTCCATTCAAATCATACAAATAATGAACATATTTATTTTTCCTCTAGAAACAATACAGTCTAAGGCAAAAACCTGTATAAGTGATAAATTGACTTTAAAACAGTAACATGCAATCAAACTCAAAATAAACAAGCTAATATTGAGCAATATCAATCTAACAATTTTAAAAATAAACTCTCACTCATTTTGATAAACTCTGTTGAAATCACAATAATAATTAGTGATTCTTCCTCTTCACTTCTATAAGAGAAAATGTTCCAGTTCTTATAGATAGATACATTTTTAATTGGTAAAATATGAGGATTTATATAAGAAGTTGAAATATTTCAAGTCTTTAGAGCTATAAATAGATGTAATTATCCTGATAAATTCTTTTTGAAGACTATTGGTGGTGAAGTTTTGAAATGTTAATGATAAAATAATTTATGTATCTTTTGAAAAAATACACTACAAAATATTTGAACAATGTTTGGAAATATGAGCCCCTAGACTTCAAATCCACATTCAATTTTTGAGTTCACCAGTGCAAAATTCAAAGATCTTAATAGTAGCATATCGGATAACAAATTCAAATTCAAACAAGCATGATTGTATAAAATATATTATAACAAAATATGATTATTTGAAATTAAGCAAGTGTATTCACTCACAGAACCGAGAATTTTTTCAATATCAAGAAATCTGCAATTATTCAACTCAAATGTAAAATATGTAAAATACAGTATCATGATACTTTAGTGGTGCTGTAAAAGCAATATTTTTCCCATAACTGGAAACAATATATTATTTTTTATCTCCGGGTTCATTATACCGGTACCAATAGATTAGCTGATGTAAACCTCTAAACCACCATCTCAGTGCATCCATATCATTTTGCATACGGTAGTCTTTTTTATTCAATGATGGAATTCGCCTTATAAAAAGAGCTGTATCATCTGCAAAAATGATCAACTCGCCTAAATGAATTGCATAGACTAAATCAAAATCTCCCATACATTATTTCACAGCATGTTTGACCAGCTTTTGGCTTTGAAGCATAATAATTCCTGGATTTCTTGTTCCATGACGAACTGCGTTGTTAATATTAACTTTTCATGTGAAATTTAACGACTTGCAGTCGTTCAGTCAAATATTTGACTGCAAGTCGTTAAATTTCACATGAAAAGTTCATAATAATTCTATGATGTTTTGGTGGAGGGTAAAGTGTTCACCCAAAACAAAATATTTCCTGGAGCCGCCTTTATCTCTGTGTCCTTTTTCCTAGCTCAAGACTTGAATTTATACTGCAATTGACACCCTAAAAACAAAACACCAGTGGTTTTTAAACGAAATTCATCGATTCAAATATTCTCAAGAATATTTTCATAATCATGATGGATATGTAGTGCTATGAGCTATAAAATTAATGTGAGTAAATGATTGAATTTTATTCTGTGATGTTTTTCATGATGAAATACGTGATTAACAATCTAATATTAAAACTGAAACTTTTTAAATTTATAGTTGTTTTATAGTGTAGAGCAGAGAAATCTTAAATTCAATCAGCCCGCCTTTGGAAGCTTCATTCATATAGTAACCAATAGAGCTCGCTGCATTCGCACGATTCATCATAACGACATAACCTAAAAATGTCTACTCAACTTTGAAAAAGTTTGTGTTTAGGTTTCAAAGTTGATTAGAAATTCAAAATTTGTGATTGTTTTGCTGCACTTTAATTCCGGGAAAATGGATAAAGAGAAAAGACCTTCGGTAATTCTATTGTTTAGTGGTAAAAGGAAATGTGGAAAAGATTACATTACTGATTTATTGTTGAAAAGGCAGGTATGTTGTACTGTAGGCCTATTATAAGTGCGAGGATTTTAATTTGATATTATTTGTCAAAGTTTTATAACATAATTTTCTTTCTTAACCGAAAAACAGTTCAAATCTGAGGAATCATCATTTTTCATTGATTGATAGCATACTTCTAGTTTTTCAGGTTTTTGTAAAAAAACAACTAAAAGTAAGATAAGATAACCCAAATACTTTTTTAGACCTCTTTTTAATTTTCCTTAGGATTTCTGCTTGGGAGTTCAAAACTAAGGTTGTAATTTGTATTCGTGTTGAGCTAAAAGTTGCAAAGCTGTGAATGTGAAGATAGCTTTCTATTTTCGTAATAAACCACAGTAGACTACAAGCTACAACCCATGACATTTCTATACCATACCTCTTTTTCACTTTCAGAAGATTTATGTTTGGGTGTTCAAGGGTAAAGGTTGAAATTTATATTCAGCTCATAAAATTGCAGAGATTTTACAGAGAAAGGCTAAATAATTGTGCTTTTCAGTTACTATTTGAACTACAATTACTGCAGTTCATGTAATAAAGCTTCGCCATGGAAGTTATGAATAGACCTATACTTAGCCAATGATCACTTAATCTGGTAACTTAATCTTATACGATTTTCATTTTAAAATTGCAGGTTGAATCCAGAAGATGCAGTGATTGTGAGATTATCCGCGCCGATCAAACACCATTGGTCAAAAGTCAACAATTTAGATGTAGACGAGCTGCTTGGGTCAGGCGATTACAAAGAAAACCATCGTAAAGCCATGGTAGTTTGGAGTGAACAGATTAGGTCTGGAGATTACGGCTATTTTTGCAGAGCGGCCATTGACATGATTCCTGATGGTAAGACTTGAATCAATCATAAATCATTTGGTGTGAATTGTAATTATTTTCAATCGGTCATTCATTTATTCCAATAATACTTAGAACCAAAGGCCTTGTTGATGTTTTACAGCAGGAGCCTGTTTACTATATATATATAAATAATAGTATATTATAGTTAGTAGAAGTAATAATTCCAAAATGAAGCAAACCTATGTATAAAAATTACAAACCGGTAAAGATCTGGATTTGAATCTATGAAGAACGATAATAAAGGAGTAATATCAATGATAATGAAAGGTAGAAAAGGGAATAGGGAATTTTAGGAGCTGGAAACGGAAGTAGAAGAAAAAAGAGAGAAGAGTCTAATTATCGAAATTTCTATCAACAATTAAAAATTCATCGCACAGTGACAAAAACAAGTCATTCTATGTGACCGCTTGCAGTCTGTGGAATAGCTTGCCAGCGACTGTGGAAATGTTTTTTCTTTTTTTATCATTGAATTTTTTTTTCAATTATTCAAAGAATTTTGTTGTTTTTTCTTCTCAACATATAATCTTTTTTCATTCATTTTATAAGAATATTTTTAAACTTACGTTTTTCATGCATGAGTTAGAATGCTATGGGAGGGTTAAGTGGAAGAGAGGGCCGGCTGCGTCCCAACTTCGCCCGCCGAGGTGAATAAAGCCAGCTCATCTATTTTATTTTGACTCTTAGTGCTTATTTATTCAATTTATTGGGAAGTTATAGCCGTGAGCCGTTGCAGGTATCTGTTAAATTAGATAGAGATAAGCTGCGTTCTCCTGGGCACTCTTTGTAAGGGTGACCGTTTAGATTGGCCAGCAAAAAGGACACTGTTGTAAAATCACTCCCCGGTGGTTTGGAACCCACCTAAAACTGTAGGTCCAGCTCATCAATCGCCATAATCCAACTCATGACCCACGCACAGGTCTCAGACCTATGTGGGCTTCATCCTATAAAAAAACTCTGTACGTATAATTTAATTTAATATAAAAATGGCTCTTCAGTTCAATAATACTGCTTAAATGATAGTATTAAATGTCCACTGGAGTAGAAATTATGATTCAATATATTATTACAATAATTTAGAAATAGAAACACTGTAAAATGGTGTATCACAGATCGGAGCCATGTGAATATCACCATTTCACAGCATGAGTTAAATTTTGCGCTGGTGACTATCATCGAGTATTAGATTGTCCACTGTGTAAGCACCCCTATTCTTGGGCGTGAAATCTACTGTTCACAGAACTACTAGTTCCCTAATATTACTAGAAATAATATTGACTTATTTACTTTTAAATTTCATAGTATATGTAATTATTGGTACATGTTATGATTTCTGAATTGCGCATGCACAGTATTGTGGTGTTGTCCTAGAAAATATAGAAATATTTAAAAAACAATTGAAGAAATATTTAGTTGATAAAGCTTTTTATAGTGTACAAGAGTTCCTTTCACATCAAAATTAAGCCTCACCTCCTTTAATTGAAGTAATTATGTTATCTAGTGTATAATATTGTTGATCTGACTTGTCTTATACTCCTTAACTGGAGTCTCCAAGACGTAATCTACAAAAAAAAAAAAAAAAAAAATTAGTGTAAAATCATTCAGTATTATGTGTAAATCATTCAGATTAGTGTAAAATTCATTAGTGTAAAATCACGTTGATATTGTGACGGTATGATCTTTGTCACTTAAAAATTGTTTTGGTTTTTTCGGAGGATGAAGCCCACATAGGTCTGAGACTTGTGCGTGAGTAATGAGGTGGATGATGGTGATTGATGAGCTGGACCTACAGTTTTAGGTGGGTTCCCAACCACCGGGAAGTGATTTTAGATCAGAGAACAGTATTTTTTCTGGCCAATTCAATCGGTCACCCTTACAAAGAGCGCCCAGGAGTTTCCTGCTACACGTACCTGCTACGACACTCGGCTATCACTTCCCTTGTTTTGACGGCAATTTCTTTTACAGCTCATGAGAAGAAAGTTTGGATTGTGAGCGATGCACGTCGCAGAACAGATCTGAAGTGGTTTCGAGAAAATTATGATGTCAATTCGATCAAAACAGTGAGAATTGTGTCAACTGATGCTGTGCGTGAAAAGAGAGGATGGACATTTGTAAAAGGTGGGTGATTTTAGTTAAAAATACTGAAAGTTATGAAACAAAACTAAACTGCAATCTTAGTATATTGATGAACCAAATCAGAAAGTCATTTGTATACTTAAGGGAAGTGATAGCCGCGAGCCGTAGCAGGTATCTGTTCAATCAGAGAGATAAGCTGCGTTCTCGTAGGTCCCGTTTGTAACGGTGACCGATTAGATTGGCCAGCAAAAAAGACACTGTTCTCTGCTGTAAAATCACTTCCCGGTGGTTCGGAACCCACCTAAAACTGTAGGTCCAACTCATCAATCACCATCATCCAACTCATTACCCACGCACAGGTCTCAGACCTATGTGGGCTTCATCCTCAAAAAAAAAAAAAAAAATACTTAGTGAATTTCATAGACAGAGCCCTGCATGTAGCAATAGAAATGCTGAAATAGCATAGCAAGGTAACTTTTAATAAAACCAATTAGTTTCTTGTTTATGAGTTTGAAGGCCAGATGAACTGTTATGTTCGTCGCTAACAAGATGATGACCTCATGGTTATCTGATGTTAATTTTCTACAATCCTATATAATAGAGATTCTTGCTGTTATCTGTCGACGATACTCTAACGGATTGAAGGAGGAGAGAAAGAAGAATAAAGAGGAAAATGAAGAATAAGAAGGGGAAAGGAAGAAGAATGTGAAAAAAGAGAAGTAAAAAGGAGAAAAGTAGATGATGATGGAGTAGTGGAAAAAAGAAGAAGATAGTGGAGAAAAAAAGAGAAGGGATAAGATAAGAAGAAGATTATGGTCTCTTCTATTTATTCATTTCAATCTTCTCTTTCCCCTTCTTCGTAGTTTCTTCTCTTCTTTTTTCATTTTCTCTCCTTATCGTTCTCATTTTTTTTTTACTTTTCTCCTTCTTTTCTTTTCTCTTTTCTTATTCTTCATAATTTTCTATTCATTTTTCTCCTCATTCTCCTTCCTTCATTCAGTCAGATAATGATAAGCTACAAACTCCTGGGCCCTCTTCGTAAGGGTGACCGATTGTCCAGCTAAAGGACTTTGTTCTCTGCTGTAAAATTACTTCCCGTTGGTTCGGAACCTACCTAAATCAGTAGGTGCAACTCATCAATCACCATCATCCAACTCATTACCCACGCACAGGTCTCGGACCTATGTGGGCTTCATCTTTCAAGGAAAAATATATCAGATCCTTTTACAAGAATTTTTCTCACTTTTGAATAATTTTTCTCTCTTTCCAGGTGTTGACGATGCTGAAACAGAATGTGATTTAGATTCGTTCGAAGATTGGGATCTGATTTTCACCAACCACAACAATGAAGACGATTTTGAAAAGCAGATGACGTCACTGGTACAAATGTGCTCATAGTAATCGTTCTGATGACGTAGAACTGAATTTTTTGGGAAATTGTGACACACTTCTAAGGATCTCTTCAAAGACGAGTCCATTGTACTTCAACTCAGTATGTTTACATACAACCAGAGTAATTCGGTGCAACTGTTAGGAGGTATGGAGTGATTAAAAAACAGCAAGATGTAAGAAATCTATCTAATATTAAAACTGACACTGTATTTCTATTTAAATTATGATTTTTACTCACTTATACTGGAGGAATGCATTTCGCTTCTAAATAGAAGCTTCGTCAGCCTTCGTCGGAAATCTATCATTGTAACTCAGTCTAATGCCCGGTTTCTCTGTCGTACAGTAAATCATTCAATAGCTAGTGATTTAATACCGGCAATAAGGCTTGTTTCACACATACCCGGTAGTTAGGTTACGCTGGGTAAACGACACCGGTTATCTGACTGCCAGGTATTTGTGAAACAAACCTTGGAGCTGCTATTGAATCTGTAACTACTGAATGATTAATTGAGAAAACGGACATTATACCCGTAAAACATTACAATATTTAAAAGACAAATCATGAATGTTCCAGGGTATTAGGAATTTAGTTACATTTCATTTTATGGTGTACGCAAAAACCATGAAACATCCATAAGACAATTTGATGCATGGAATTCAGATGCTTACTTTGACAAACTAAAATGAATTTTTACAATAATAAGTAACTTTTAAAATGAATTAAACTATGTCACAAATTACATTTTTAATAAAAATTAGATTCATTATAGAAACGAGAGCCGAGGTGTTTCACTTCAGGCTTTCAAGTCAAATAATGTTATTAAACAGTGATGACGTTCATGAGATCGACAAGTCTGATAGTGGCACGTTCAGGCGAATTGTTTGGATGTGTTAGTAAATATTAAAGGTATCTAAGAACGTGTCACTATTCAATCTTGTGAATGTTAGGCCTCTTTTCTGGCATTGAAAGGAGTGTATGGACCATTTAAATAGAGCATCAAAATTCATGAGAGGAGTTCAACTCGAGAAGCCAGGAGAACGCTTCTTTCGACCAGTGGAGTGTTAGGCTTGCGAAACCAGGATCTTCGAAAACTTAATAAGTCTGTCACAGTCCGGGCAGTTGAAAACTTATTGGGTGATCGAAATTTTGGATTGTTAGCCGGCAATTTCTACTGGGCGACAAGGGCATGTTCGGTTGGGTTTGAGAGTTGTTTGAAGTGTCCATAAGCTATGACAGTATTCAGAAGCCAACTCCTGGCAGACGGCCTCTAGGCCATAGCTGTAAAAAATTTATTATTTTCAAACTATGTATATAATGTATGTAAGAAAGTCAAATAAAGATTTTTTAATTATTATTATGATTCTACGACTTCCAATTTTTACTAGTGGGTTTTAATTTCATGTTGGTTCAGTTATTTTATTTAATATTTTAGTTTATTGGGAGTAATTTGGACTTTTAGAATAGTTTATTTTTAGAATCTGTAGGGGATTATTATTCTATGACTTTCTTTAAATTTCTACTAGTGGGTTTAAATTTCATGGTGGTTCAGTTATCTAGTTTTATTTAGTATATATTTATATTCTAGTTTATTGGACGTATTTTGGGCTTTAGAGTAGTTTATTTTGGGAGAGTTTGTAGGTGATTATAATTTTATGGGGTTAGGCTTCTTTTTTGGCATTGAAAGGTGTGTATGGACCATTTAAATACAGTATCAAAAACATTGTCGGGGAATTCAACTCGGGAAGCCATAGTGACGCTTCTTACGGCCAGTAGAGTGCCAGGCTTGCAATCCCGGAGTCTTCGAAAACTTGATAAGGTCTGTCTCAGTCCGGGCATTTAAAAACTTTGTTAAGTGATCGAAATTTTGGGGTGCTGGCCAGAAATTCTGCTGGGCGATAAGGGCAACTAGCTTGGCTACTCAGAGTAGTAGTGTCCATATACACCTGGAAGTTGCCGAAGAAGGAGGTCCAGAGATGTCAAAGGTTGGACTTTCTATTAATTTTATACTCCCAAATAGCGAGCCAAGCAAGTATTTTACCTATTAGATATTACCTTTTCAGAAGTGAGATGCATCCCTCTATCATCTCCAATATAAGTGAGTAAAACAATATATAAAAGTGAAATACAGTGTCAGTTTTAATATTAGATTAAATAAAATTAAAAAATTATAATCCGTCTCTGAGTTACGATCCCCTAAGATAGAGGGAGTTAGGGTGGTTAAAATAGTGGTTAAATAAACGGTGGAGTCACTATTTCCCCACGGAGTGGGTTACAGAACTTAGGACTTGATAATTTATTTTTTCCCCTCACACAGTCAGTCCTAAACGCAACCAAGACGAGAGTAGCAGAACAGTAGTATTGTACTGTAGTATTCATATAACTTGGCAGCGTGTAGCAAATGGGACATGCTACATCTGAACCCAGCATACTGCTGCCAAGTTATATGAAAACTACTATATTATCGTTATAGAGCAATTATTAAATTCACGTTTTTTATTCATATTTAATTCGAATTATCTAAGAAAAGGTTAGAGATTGTTAATAAATCCTAGAAAATTTACACTTTTAAACTTTTCAATTACCTGGGGCTGCATCACCCATTTAATTGGTCAAAACAGTGTGAGATAAAGTAGAAACGGTTACAAAAAGAGTTGTAAAGAGATTGGGTGGTGTATTATTGTTTTGTTTTATTGCTTCAGGTTTTTCAGTCCTTCTGTCCTATAATAAATTGTAGTGGCTAAATATATATCAAACTTTACCTTAGTTTAAACGTTTCCTTAAATTCTTTTCAGAAATTATAATTGTATAACACTCGGCCCCTGCGCACAGGTTTTGAACCTTGCAGGGACCTTCCTTATTATATTTAAATTGTATATTCAGATGTATTTCATATATATTCTTATGTTTCTTTTTTTATGAAAAGGATAAATAAATGATTTTGATTTGATTTGGGTGGTGTATTTATATGATTTGCTTTGGGTTTGATTAGATATAGTTCTTCTTAAAAATGTCATCTAATGTTACTGGGATAAATATAATTATTGGGTTAATTCATTATAGCTTATAATTCATTAGGTATGTTTTAGTGCTTTCATTTCTAAACATATTTTCCCCTGTTTGAGAACACAGATATTTTTTCTGTTTAAATAACATGTTTTGTTATTATTTTGTTCAGTAATTAATTTTCAATTGATATAAGATTGTTATGTTATTTTTGTAGGAATAAAACATTGTTTATTTTTGATTACTTGTTGAAAAAAACCGAAAAAATTGATTATTGTGTTATATAGGTTTACATAATAATAATAATAATAATAATAATAAGCGTATGGCTTTTAATGGTGGGGAGACCCTTACGGGTAGTTCCACCTCGCCGTTTGAGCCATGTTACGGGGAACATGGTGGACCTACTATTTTAGGTGGGTTCCGAACCACCGGGTAAGTGATAATAAAGCTTGTAACATCAAGTCATTGAAGCACGGCCACCCATCCAAGCGCAGTCTTGAGCGGTCGTGACTGAACATCATGATCACTTGAACACCACGCTCACCGCATGACCAATCACCACCCTAGGTTTACATTATACTAGGTAAAGAAATGTAAATATAGTTATTCCAAGAATGATGCCAGCTTTTGGGCATTGATCTTAAATTCATATTGGACAAAAAATCTACAACACAAAAATAAATCAATAAAAAAATGCAATATAATTAGTGCAGATGTTAAAGAACTGAGAATTATTTATCCCATCAAGATTGAATTAATTGGCTAAGGCAGCACTTTAGAGTATAGCTCAAAATGTTTTTGTAATACTTAATTAGATATTCTATTCAAGTTATTTAGGTAGTGCTTGATGTTGGTATAACTTTAGTTAGGTTTTTAATCTAATCTACCTTCCAATTGGAATTTTTGTTTAATTTTCTAAAATTGTCAACATTAATATTTTATTCCATCAATTTAATAATCGAGTTCTTTGAAATAATTTTGCAATTATTAGTTTTTGAGTTATGTAGTACTTTATGTTTGTATATTCTATATAAATAATTTTCTATTTCTCATGAATTAGGAGAATCAAAAATAAAAGATTCTTCAAATATCCAAACCAACATCATTTTAGAAGTTGGTTTATTAATTATGGATATGTATTTATTGAACAGATTGTTGATCAACCAAGGTGAATGAAAACTGACTTGTCATTGGAGACAAGGAACCTTGGCGATACGTAATGATTTAGTAATGTAATCTTTTCAACTGATACAATAACAATGTTTGATAAACTGAGTTTGGTTTGGCCAGGATGAATTCAAGGCTGAGTTTCTGGCTTCAATATAAATACCGATTGAATTTACTAACCCGGTTTGAGATTCTTTTGAGGTACCAGTGTGAGTACCACTTGTGTGCTGTTAGAGTTTAGGATTGTATCTCGAAAAATACAAGACTGTTACAGTCCGGACAGTTTAAAACTTGTATTTTAGAGATTCATTCCAAGTCCTTGACAGATCGAGTTAAGTGCACAAGTTAGGAAGTGTTATTCATACGTTGGGCCAGAGCCAGAAACTGGGATTTCGTGGCCAGATTGAGCGAGGATCAAATTTCCAAACGGTAATTTCTTTTATAAAAAAAATTAAGTTACCACAAAGTTCTTGCTAATCTCACAAAAGCAAAGCGAAAATAATCCATATTCTTCCCCCCCCCCCCATAAAAAACTAATTTTTGTATTAAATCAAGAATATTATTTTGAGAGATAATTATGAAATGGAATATTAATAATAAATATAAAATACACAGCTATTAATAATTAAAAATTGATGTGTTATTTAATTAGAAAACATATTCTCAAAAGATATTGAGTTGATTATTTATGTATGAAAATAAAATGAGTTGATTCATTGAAAACTCGAAGTCAATTGAGTAACGTCCTATTTCACCTTTACATATATGGTGAAGGCGAGTCTCGCATTATTAGTTTGTGAATAATTTGCTACATAATTGGTCGCCGTTGCTACATATTCTAATCTTTTTTTTTAGGATGAAGCCCACATAGGTCTGAGACCTGTGTGTGAGTAATGAGTTGGATGATAGTGATTTATGAGTTGGACCTACAGTTTTAGGTGGGTTCCGAACCACCGGGAAGTGATACTTTTCACGTGTGAGTTTTGTATTTTATGTTGTTCAATTTACTCTGATTGCCAACATAGTATTTTATTCTATCAAGTTATTGTTCAAAAATCTTTGAAATTAAAGTTTCAAAGATCTTGAAAATTTTGAAATAAATACTAGACTTATAGCCTTAACGCAAAGCTTTAAAGTAGGGGGTTTACTCTAAAAAGTGGGTCTACCCTGATATATATTCATTATGAAATTTAATTTCATCCATTGGATCATTTATCTCACTAATTAGAATTTTAATATTGATATTCATCGTATAAGAAAGATTAAATTTTAAACGAAAAATTATTTTAAAAAATAAACCATACAGTATTTAAATATATTCTCTAAAAAGTAATATTTTGTATTGATTATACATCTTATAATGATTGTATTTTGATTTAATAAACTTTGATTTGATTTTCAATGGATTTTTGAGTATTCTGTATATTATCTTGAGCTCAATACTATTATTTTCTAATAAATATTATTGAAACAATTGTATTTTGATCGCCATCCCATTACCAAGTGTCTAGAACAGACCTAACAGTATGCCGTAGACAGTTCCCATATATAGTCTAAGTAATAAATTGATCAACCTCTTACCTGAACATTTTATCATAAATAACATCACGAAATCAAATATTAAAAGGATAATAGAATGGATTAGATCGACAAATGTTTCCCACCTAATACATGATTGATTTTGAATTTTAATATTGCCATCGTAATCATAAATCTTTTGTATTTATAATGTGAAAGGGCATTTATATTATATGTTCACCTCGACTCAAATTGCCTAGTACCTAGTTGCCTAGTTGCCATTGATGTAGTACCTATTTGATATGATGTAATATTTTAATTTTGAGATGTAATAACTATCGTTTTCTGTTTTGTTACTCGTCGCCAGCACACAAACCGCAAGGTTTTGCTGGTAACGCCTAATAATTAATATAAAAGGATTTAATTTTCTACTTTGCAATTTTATGTTCCAATTTTATGTACAGTATGTACTGTTTTTTTTGTATCTATATTGTTTTCTGATGGCAATAAACTTTGATTTGATTTGAAATGGATAAGATTAGTATGCTACCCATTATCATTGAGCTTGAAATTATTTTATAATTAACAGATTACCATAAATTCTGTGATACACGTGATCTCTACTTTAATGTGATTTATAACTAATATTTAATAATTATAATAATTTTAATATTTATAGCAGTGAAATAACTAACGGGATAAATTTGAGACTCATTAGATATGAATCTTAGTCCGGATAGGGTAAGAAGTTCTTGAGTTGGATTTGGGAATACTCATACTAAAAGATTTTTTGTAGCTTACGTCTTTTAGATTCCAGTAAAGGAGTGTAAGACAAGTCAGATCAACAATTTATACAATCTTATACACTAGTTACCATAATTACTATATCAATTAGTTTAGGTGGGGCTTAATTTTGATGATAGCCGAGTGCCGTAGCAGGTATCTGTTCAATCAGAGATAAGCTACGAAACTCCTGGTCATCTTTGTAACGGTGACCGATTGGATTGGCCAGCAAAAAGGACTCTGTTCACTGCTGTAAAATCACTTCCCGGTAGTTCGGAACCCACCTAAAACTGTAGGTCCAACTCATCAATCACCATCATCCAATTCATTACCCACGCACAGGTCTCAGACCTATGTGGGCTTCATCCTCCGAAAAAAAAATAAAAAATAAACTCTTGAACACTATAAAAAGCTTCAACTAAATATTTCTGTATTTTGAAAACTCTTTAAAAACTGCAGCAGCTTTTGTAGAGTTTCCTACCAATATAACTAGGTTTTTGTTTGAATAAGCTACTATTGTGAATCACCAAGTGATAATCTCCTCGGCTTCTTATATTATAATCGTGTACGTCTAGGTTTTGGTTAATATCACTCTTTTTTACATATAAAGTAGCTTCATACACATATAAGCAGCGTAGAGATTATGTTTGTATCCTGTTGTTTTCAAGGGTTGTATTTATGAACATTCCTTAAGTGTCTCTTGACTCGAGGGACTCTTGAAATGCATTTAGAATAGATACGTTTGTTTGAGATTGATAATGGTATAACAACCGAAACTAGTTTCTCAAATTTTTAATAAATGAGGTTGTTACAATTTCGTCTCATTATTCATTTAGAATAGAGGCATTTCAAGAGCACATCCAGTCAAGAGGAAGGAACATTCATAAATACCTCCCGTTCGCTTCCAAAATCAAGGACGAGATCCAAATCCAAAATTAGTACTATCATGCCCGATTTCTTAGTCAGGTTAGGTTAGCTATTGATTCAATATGTGGTCCATAAGGCTTGTTTCACACATACCCAACAGTTGGGTAACCGGTGTCGTTTACCCGGCATAATTACAATGCATTTGAAAAATCTGATAAGTGTGAAGCGCTTCACAATTACAATGCATTTCAAAAATCGGATAAGTGTGAAGCGTTTCATATGATACAATGTCCCCGATAACAATACCGGTTACCCGACTGCCGGGTTTGTGTGAAACATACTTTCGGGCCGCTATTGACATTTTTTTTCTTTTGAGGATGAAGCCCACATAGGTCTGAGACCTGTGCGTGGGTAATGAGTTGGATGATGGTGATTGATGAGCTGAACCTACAGTTTTAGGTGGGTTCCGAACTGTGATTTTACAACAGAGAACAGTTTCTTTTTTGCTGGCCAATCTAATCGTTCACTGTTACAAACAGGACCTACGAGAACGCCGCTTATCTCTATCTGATTGAACAGATACCTGCTACGGCTCGCGGCTATCACTTCACCTATACATTGATTCATTATTGCTGTACGATTTACTGAACTAATGAGAAACCGGTCATTATATTATTCATTTTATGCAAATTTAAGGGTGCTCGCACAGTGGAGCATCAGATACTCGAGGATAATCACCATCGAAAAATCAAACATGTGTTGTGGGATGGTGTATGACATATTGGAGCAGTGTGAATACCACCATTACACAGCATGTGTTTGATTTTGCAATGGTGATTAATTGATATGAAATATTGTTCTTTTACAAATATAGCAGATACATAACATCCAAGCAGTACAATAATTGAATATTTGAAACTAAAAATTGTATTACGAGTACTAATTAGGAGAAACCATAGCATTAATTCAAGATTGGAATGCCCTGGCTGAATGTGCAATTATAAATGTGCGATATCACTTGATGTATGTATTAATCAGTAGAATGATTTTCCTGCATTTTCTCTTTCTCTTTCATTTTCACCTTCTGATTCTCTCTCTCTCTCTTTTTTTTCTCCTTGGTATTTATTTAAAATCTCTGTATTATTTTTTCTTTGACAGTTCATTAAGGTTTTTGCTTATGTATAATATTAGCAACTCTTACCTGCGCACAGGATGTTTCCTTGCAGGTAATTATTAGATTTTGTAATTTATGAACATTTATTCTGAAATTGTTATGATGTGAAGATCTAAAAAATATAGTACAGAATTTCAATAATATTAGTATTTTGTTAGGAAACATGAATCTCGAGGTAAAAAACCGGTGAGAGATGGCAGTATAAAATTATTAAAGTTACCGCTCAGTGGATAGATAATAGGGGATGAGTTGGTTGAGGCCGACCAATTTATTAAAACACATTAGTATTGTGCTGAAGGTTTAAACATTTAGCAATTTGGCTTTGAATATAGGCAGGCTATGTTCTACATATGAGTCAAAATATTATAATAAAACTCATAGGTACTTCACTCTTCCTTTAATTTACCTTATCTAAGTGATTTGTAAAATATAACAATGTTATCAATTTCCAGTTAAAAGATCTTGACACTTTCGGAATTTTGTTCGCTCTAATTATATTAGTATATAAGGCGTTTTCTAAGGCAGTAAGTTATAGAACTTAGGTGCTAGATATGAGAAAAAATTCATAAAATGACTTTTATTTGGCTTAGGTACGCAGACTTCTTATTAGGAATATTCTATCACGATTCATCGAAGTACAGTACAGTCTCTATAATCTGGCCGTGCGCCAGTACGGCACGTCCAGTAATCCGGCACTGTGCGGGCGCCGGCGATCGGGTCAATGTCCTTTGTTTTCATGTCTGCAGGCGGTTTTACTATCATTTTCAATTGGTTTTCTTACTGTATCCATTTTATTGTTACTTTTATAATTTCATAATTGTACAGTACTGTTGTATTGTAGACTACAGTACTGTACTGTTCTACTATATTCACTTTAACGTGTTTTTATTAAATGTCAACTTACCTTATCATGTGTTTTGATTGTTTTTTACCCATACATCCACTAATCCGGCAATGCTTCTAAGACCGGGTAAACGACACCGGTTACCGAGTATGTGTGAAACAAGCATAAAGCCGCGTCTCCACCAACCGAACATGCTCGGCGAACAGTGTTTGCTGGAATCAGCTGATGTTGCCGAACATTTTTTGGAGTTGGTTTGGTGTGGACGCCTTCTCGAACATTATGATCGGTCGACACTGTTCGCTCACAGACCGAACATTTCAATTGAACTCACGAACATGTTCGGTGACCCATATGTTTAATGTTTGCCCGTTTTTTGTATTAGCCAACATTGTTCGGCAGACATGTTCGGTTGGTGGAGACGCGGCTTATCCATCACTTTGATATTGGGTGGTGCGAATAAAGTTGAGTCTGTTCAGTAACTCATATTTTTGACTCTACGCTTACAATATTATTTGATGTGAATAAACATTGAGTCAATCACAGCTGTTTCTCACGCCTTCTTATCGGACTCCCATTGACTCAACAGTCGACTCCAGTCATTCGAGTCAACTCACTCACCTTACTCAACTTTATCCACACCACCCATTTGTGAAAGATTTTTCTTGAATGTAAGTTACATAAAAAAAACAGCATACAAAGTGAAAAAACGTCATTTATTATCAATAAATGTCGCAGAAATTCTGCTTATAACAAAAATTGAGCTTTGAATTTATTTACAAATCATTATTTACAAAAAAGATGAATTGTTAGAAGTATAATTAAGTTATTAACTTATACAATTATTGTATATTAAATGAAGAGTTCAGAGGTGAAAGGGAACAAAAACTAATAACAGAATTGAGTTTGAGATGAATTTACAAGTGGTACAATGTAACTTATACAATTATTGTATATTAAATGAATCGCTCAGAGGTGAAAGGGAACAAAAACTAATAACAGAATTGAGTTTGAGATGAATTTTCAAGTGGTATAATGTAACTTATACAATTATTGTATATTAAATGAATCGCTCAGAGGCGAAAGGGAACACAAACTAATAACAAATTCAAAACTGAATTGAGTTTGAAAAATACTCAATTAAAATAGTTGTCTCGAATGAGAATATAACCACATGATATGAAAAATTGTGAATAATTCGTAGTTGTATTAGTATTGCCCTACCGTGAAACATAGAATTTTGGACAGACTCCCTTCCTCCGCAGGCCTCAATTATATAGGCAGTTTCAAGATGGTCTTCAGGTTTCAAAAATTCAGAACAAAAAGTATTTCACTTACAAGAATACTTTATAGAAGTAAAAAACAAGTGTAACAAAGTTCAATAACAAGTATTATAAAGTACAATAACAATTACTGTACAAAGGGGCAATTCAAACAGTTTTTCCACATATAAGTTAATCAACTGTTTACCCGCTGGATGGTCCTGCAGTAGAGAAAATTTTAAAGTTTTTGTGTTATATCATTCAGACTCAGCATCGAAGCAATGTTGTGAAGGTACCGAACCTTGTTATAAAAATAGACAAGAAGACCTTCTTGGAGGTAAATGAAGCTAAAGCTAAGGCTCGATTGCAACATATGCAGGAAAATCATTCTACTGATTAATACATACATCAAGTGATATCGCACAGTCTAAATTTTCTCTACTGTCCACACCTAGCGGGCGAAAGTTCCGGTTAATGCCCAATATTATGTGGAAAAGACTGTTTGTATCATAGATATCTATGGTTGAATTGCTCTTTCATACCATTCTTGCAAGAGAGATTTTTTGTACCTCTGAAGACAATTTTGAAACGCCATTGTTGTAAATTATTCTAGGTATGTACATTATGTTTTTTGTCAATTAATCACATCTTCTTGACGGGAATGTCCTTGAGATAGCAAGATGGCGCCTGACACTTGAAGCAGCGCTCTATGTCGCTTATGAACAAAGTCTGGAAACAAGAAATACACAAACTAAAATCAACAATGAAACATAAGATCATGACACAAAACTTTGAGGAAATTCTGCCTTTCAGGGTCCAGGCATTTGTGCCTGTTCCAGACTACATAATTATCTTTTCCTACAGTGACCCGAAAAAGTGCCTATTTTTGCACCAACTGTAGCACGCAAAATAGTCTATTCCTGCACCAGTGCGGGAAAGTAAATTCCAGTGCAGGAAAGTACTTTTCCGCACTCCAAATTTGCAACCTAACAACACAAAATAGTGAGCATGTAATACACAGGTTCCCTATTCTGCATTCAAAGATAGGTTGGCTACTCTGCTTCAGCTGTGAAATAGTTGTTGTAGTTGTTGTTGATGAAATCGATTTGATTCGAAGATAGGTTATGTGAGGAATTTTCAGGTTATGTATGCCCTGTTTTGTTCTGTTTAAATTACTTTATACATTACTGTAGGAAAAATTTAATGTATAATACGAGCGCAAAGTATTGTTTCTGCACTCGAGAAACTTTTTTCACTCGTCTTTGGCTCGTGAAAAAAACTGTTTCTCTCGATGCAGAAAAACGCTATTTTGCACTCTAGTTACACAAATAGCTATTCCATCTTTTCTATTTATATGTTCATACAGTAAAACCTGTCTAAGACGGACCCCTTGTAAGACGGAAACCTGCTGAAACGGAATGTTTCATCCGGTCCCTAGGATTTTTGTACAGTATGATCTCCCTGTCTAACGCGGAAACCTACCAAAACGGAACTTTTTTTCAGTCCGGTGGAGTTCCGCCTTACAAAGGTTTTACTGTATTTCAGTCTGCTTTCAGATATACTTTCATTTATATTTATTTTATTTTATTGGTTTGACAGCAATACTAATATTTGGTTCGAGAGATAAACTATATTAATTATATATTTATTCAGGTGCTGAGCTCTAAATTCTTTATATATTTCACATATGATGAAAAAGTGTTCGAGCGTTTCCAAAGCAGAATTGCAGGCTGGACATATTTTATCCGGGTTAATATGTGCTTTTTTATAATTGAAATACAAATGGGTGCCTGTTGCTGTCGGAATTCTAAGCTGTGTTAAGCAACGCATTTTACTTATTGCAGTAGGAAAAACCAATTGCTCAGCCATTTCCAAATTGGGATTCAGCTTTAAATAATGCTTACAACTATGAGTGTTCAATGCCTTCAGCCTATCCAAATCCTTGAGAAGCGCGGAGTACCTATTCAAAACTTTCATTTATACAAATGTGTTTTTTTTTTCAAGGATGAAGCCCACAGAGGTTTAATTTTGATGTGAAAGGAACTCTTGTACACTATAAAAAGCTTTATCAAATAAATATTTTTTCAGCTGTTTTTTAAATATTTCTAAATACCCACATAGGTCTGAAGTCAGTGCATGGGTAAAGGGTTGGATGATGGTGAATTGGACCTACAGTTTTAGGTGGGTTCCGAAGCACCGGGAAGTGATTTTACAGCAGAGAACAGCCTTTTTTGCTAGCCAATCCAATCGGTTACCCTTACAGAGAGGGCCCAGGAAAGCGTTGCTTGTCTTGATTGAACAGATACCTGCTACGGCTCACAGATATCATTTCACTAAGAAGAACGTCTTCTTATTTCTGGAACAATCTTCACTACTACAGCCAGAAGTCTTCCGGAGAAATGTCATTTCTCCTTCCTCTCTTCATCTCTTTCTGCTTCATCTTTTCCTCTTCCTCTCTCCATCCATCTCCATCTTCGCCTCCCCTGGTTAAGTATCAAGACTGGAAAAATCTTTGTCCAAACTTCGCCCCATTTCACGTAATTGCATCACTTAGATTGTCATCATCATAGCTTACATCATTAAGATCAGACAAATATCACTGTACACAATTTCTAGCACTATAAAAAAAAAACATCAACTAAGTTTACTATAGTATCTATGTGATTTTGATATGTATATAAATATATATAAACAAAATTTGTGAATTTACATGAATAAAGAAAGACAATCAAATCTCTTTTTTCCTCTCCATCATCTTCATAATTATACTCCTTCTTTTTCTTCTTCGCCACCTCTCTTCTCTATATTTTCATTTTCTTCTTATTCTTAATTTATCCAGATTCTTCTTCCTCACCTCCTTCAATACCACATCCTTTAGAGTTTCGTTGACAAAGGACAGCATGAAAACGTTTATATAATAAATTATTAAAGTATTACAAATAATATATATTATTCATTTTATATTATAAATAGAATTTAGGTACGATTTTCGCGTCATTCATTTTATAACTTTTATCCAAGTAATTAGATAGATAATTATTAGCCTTATTACTTTGGTAGTAGAAGCTACGAATCTAGTCATTCGTCATTGTATATCAGATAACAGGATTAACTCTACAATCTTTAGGTCTTTAGATCTTTTACTATCTCATGTTGCTCAATGGGATCTTTGAATGCAAAAGTTCATAAAACAATAGCCATTCAATATTATGGACTAAACACTCAAGCAATATTAGAAAGATTACTTCAATTGGAGTAGAAAATAAATGCCATATAATGAATACAAATCTTTTTTGAAGTAACAGGTAATCAAATTAAAATGATTAGGCGAGGCCTAAAATAAGCATTGTTTACTTTTCCTAATTATAACTCAATGCTATAATCTTGTTATTTTCAATACTCAATGTTATAATCTTGTTATTTTCAATACTCAATGTTATAATCTTGTTATATTCAATACTCAATGTTATAATCTTGTTATTTTCAATACTCAATGTTATAATCTCGTTATTTTCAATACTCAATGTTATAATCTTGTTATTTTCAATACTCAATGTTATAATCTTGTTATATTCAATACTCAATGTTATAATCTTGTTATTTTCAATACTCAATGTTATAATCTTGTTATATTCAATACTCAATGTTATAATCTTGTTATTTTCAATACTCAATGTTATAATCTTGTTATATTCAATACTCAATGTTATAATCTTGTTATTTTCAATACTCAATGTTATAATCTCGTTATTTTCAATACTCAATGTTATAATCTTGTTATTTTCAATACTCAATGTTATAATCTTGTTATATTCAATACTCAATGTTATAATCTTGTTATATTCAATACTCAATGTTATAATCTCGTTATTTTCAATACTCAATGTTATAATCTTGTTATTTTCAATACTCAATGTTATAATCTTGTTATATTCAATACTCAATGTTATAATCTTGTTATTTTCAATACTCAATGTTATAATCTTGTTATATTCAATACTCAATGTTATAATCTTGTTATTTTCAACACTCAATGTTATAATCTTGTTATATTCAATACTAATATTTCCATATTTACATTTATTTTATACTCAATTTCATATTTTAAGGAATTACATTCTAATTTGCCGATGTTAATCCAATTAAATTAATTATTTATTACATAAACGTCTTTATGCTGTAGTCTGTTGACAGAGCTCTAGAGCTAGAGAATAAGGGGATGAAGGAGAGAAGGAAGAGAAGAGGAAGAAGAATGAGGGGGGAAAATGAGGTTTGAAAAAAGTTGAAGGAGAAGACAAGATAAAATGATGATAAAAAAGAAGTAGTAGAGGGATACACAAAAATGAGGAAGAAGTAGAAGAGAAAGAAGAAGAAGGAGAAGAAAGAAGAAGAAAAGGATGAAAAAGGACGAATGAAAGAAGAAAAAGAAGAAGAGGTCAAATGAAAGGTGAAAAAGAAGAAGTAAAAGGACGAATGAAAGAAGATGAAGAAAAAGGACGAATAAAAGAAGAAAAAAAAGAGGACGAATGACAGAAGAAATAAAAGAGGACGAATGACAGAAGAAATAAAAGAAGAAGAAGAAAATGAAGAAGAAGGAGAAGAAGAAAAGGAAGAGGGAAAAGAAGAAAGAAAAAAAAGGATAAAAAGAAGAAGAAAAGAAAGAGGTCAAATGAGAGGAGAAAAGAAGAAGAAGAAGAGGACGAATGAAAGAAGAAGAAAAAGGACGAATGACAGAAGAAATAAAAAAAGAAGAAAAGGAAAAGGGAAAAGAAGAAAGAGGACGTATGGAAGAAGAAAGAGGACATATGAAAGAAGAAAAAGGATAAAAAGAAGAAGAAAGAAAGAGGTCAAATTTAATGAGATTGATTGATTGATTGATTGGCTGCCTTTATTTATTTCCTAGGAGGGCGAAGTTAGGGCGCAGCCGGCCCTCTCTTACACTTAACCCTCGAGAGAGGGAAGAAGAAGAAGAAGAAAGAAAACGAATGGAAGAAGAAGAAGAAAAAGGACGAATGACAGAAGAAATAAAAGAGGAAGAAGAGAATGAAGAAGAAGGAGAAGAAGAAAAAGAAAGAGCACGTATGACAGAAGAAGGAGATTAGATTAGATTTCTTTATTCATGTAAGTTTACAAATTTCGCATAATATGATTAGTTAAAACAAAATTGTCAACATCACATAGATACTATATATATAGACTTAGATTATAATTTTTATAGTGCTAGAAATTATTTACAATGATGTTTGTATGTTATTAATGATATAAGCTCTAGTGATGATAATCTAAGTGATGCAATTACATGAAATGGCGAAGTTTGGACAAAGATTCGTCCATTCTTGACACTTAACCAGAGAACGAAGAAGAAGAAGAAGGAGGGATAAGAATAATTAAATACATAAATAAGTTATTTCAGGTTCTAGATATCACGATTCGTTTTGTCTCACCAGTATGTTTTTTTTTTGTAGATTACGTCTTGGAGACTCCAGTTAAGGAGTATAAGACAAGTCAGATTAACATTAGTCACATACACTAGATACCATAATTAATTACTATATCAATTAGTTGAGGTGAGGCTTAATTTTGATGTGAAAGGAACTCTTGTACACTATAAAAAGCTTTATCAACTAAATATTAATGTTGTCTTAAAGTAGATAACATAACTACATAAATAGAATTTGTTTGAAGAGGCTTTTGTTACACTACCGAGTTGAAAACATAATAGAATATATTTGAAGAGACTTTTGAAGACACTACCTGGATTGGAAAAACCCGGACATGCAAGAACAATAAAGAGCTACCTGACTATATCTCACTCAACCCGATAGAATTCCATCAATTGACACTTTACTGGAACCAAAGTATATTTATATTTCCGCCTAGAACGAGTTTATTTCTACTTTTGACGGCGACTCACGCTTCAACACACCGTGACAGTTCCAAAAGCAACTACTACTAGAGGAGGCTGCTAACAATGGGGTCTCCTGGCGTGAGTGAATGGAAAGTGTTGACCGGAGTCATTTGGGGTGGGTTGGTTCTTCTTTGGGACTACATACCGCTCAATTCTTGGTAGAGACTATTCAGCACTTCCTTTATCTGCACAGTGGCAAGGACGGAATGTCAAAACAGTCGTGACAAATTTTGTTCTTTGACAAAACACAGTTCTGAAGAGAGAGTTCAGCCAAAGCCAGTTGAAACCAATTCTGAAAGAATATTCTTGAGTCGAAACAGCAAATTGAGAGCTTTGACATCGATAGATTGATGAGATGTGAGAGCAAGTCATTGGTTACTGTCAAACGATAGCCTCTAGAGTAGTGACCAGATTTTTGAAACCCCAGAACGGAACAACTGGACGTATCACCATCCGAAGACGACCGAAGAATAATTAAAGTCCATTAATAATAAGGAGGGATTTTTGAGCTAGGGTTCAATTGTAATTAGAACTTAATTATCATTTACAGAAATAATAAACAATAAATGAAAGAAAACCTATTCATGAAGTAGAATATTAGTTACTAATATTGCCAAAACTGGACAAATGGGTGTCCCGACGAGGATGGTGGGGACAACGGGACATGCCTCAAATAAAAGGAGACGACGCTCCCCCACTGGGTTTTCTTTTAAAAACATTAATAATTAATTGTTCCAAGTAATCATTTAACGGTTATTTCTGTCTCAAAATACAATATTCAATTTATTATTCAATCACAATACACCTGCAGGCTGCAGTAATGTCCCCGTTTTAATGAACTGCTCAAAGCTGATCAAATTTGCAGCTCTACTGAGTGCGAGCTAAGTTCACGCTTAGCCACAAGTCACTTAGTCACAAGAACATAATAATAACGACGCCTACAAGAACAATACTATTACCGGTTGTACGAAAGCCAATTGAAATTAATCCCCGTAGAATGACGTCATTCTACGGAAATTAAACTCAATGGAGAGAATTTAGTTGAACGAAGGACAATTACAAGCGATAACGCCTATTACGCTAACTGGCGTAAAATATAATTAACCACCCGATCACCGATGATTAGATATCACTAATGCCCGTTAAGTTACATTTTATAGGTAAAGTTTATTGTACCAGAACATGGAACTGCAAATTAGGTCGTAGGTGTTAAAAACCTTCAAAATGAATAAAATCTATTAAGAATAGAATAATATTGAGATAGTTGAATAATGATTCAAATAATTTAGAATGAAATGATTCTCTAATATTAAAACTGACACTGTATTCCACTTTTAAATAATGTTTTACTCACATAAATATTGGAGATGCTTGAGGAATGCATTTCACTTCTGAAAAGAAGCTTCGTCAGCCTGAATTTAGAAGTGAAATGATTCTAGAATATTATAAATGATTCTAATTAATCTTTTTTCTCAACTTTAGAATCAGCTGTTGATCAAATTACAGTTTTGCCAGATTTTGCCCGTTCGGTTAACGAAAATTAACTAATGAATCTTTATGCAATAGAAATAAACCCATTACACTTAACAACGGTTAGTTAACTGACATTAAACTCCTAAATTTAATTGGCTTCCGTGCAAACGGCCGTGTCTTATCCTTTCGTTCTGAAATATTTTAGACATTATGTAGTAAAAATTAGGTAGTTTGAAATAAGCAAATAGATACTGACGTTCGACCATCATAATTGGCAGTGCTTTAAATTAAGTTTTAACGTTTTTTCGTTCATCTTAGTAAAATCCGGACATTTCTCAAATCCGGACGTATGATAACCGTATGGCCTTCTAAAATATGTGAGTTGCATAAACTATTACACAACCATAACACACATTTTGCCTTTTTCAACTATTATTGCAATATTGGTGTTCTCACACTGGAATGTTCACCAATACACAACTAAAGAAAACTTCAAGTTTGTAAATAGGCTATTATGATTAACTTACTTTGGGGTGCTGCGTACAGCGAACGCGGACACGGCCCGTCATGACCGCCCCGCATGCGGTGCACTGGATCGAGCCGGTAGGCACGTAGCAGACACAGTCCGTCGTCGTAGTCCTTCTGACGATGCCCCTGCCTTTTATAGTATCACCTGAAACACACAAGTCAAAAAAAAAAAACACATAAGAAATCTACGAAATTCATGTGAATAGATATTAAAACTTCACTTCTATTTAAATACATACAATGGGTCACAGACAACTCCACTAAGAGCCTTATTGACACTAACGATCAAGGTTGCTGTTGAAGATGAATCATCACGATTTGAAAACGTTTCAGCCTACGTGAGTAAATATTTTAGTAATTCTCAACTAAAATTGAATGCAAGTTGTTAAATTTACCATAAAAAGTTGACATTATTGGATTAAATGGTAATTTTTTTTGAGGATGAAGCCCACATAGGTCTTAGACCTGTGCGTGGGTAATGAGTTGGATGATGGTGATTGATGAGTTGGACCTACAGTTTTAGGTGGGTTCCGAACCACCGGGAAGTGATTTTAAGGTGTCTTTTTTGCTGGCCAATCTAATCGGTCACCGTTACAAACAGGTCCTACGAGAACGCAGCTTATCTCTGATTGAACAGATACCTGCTACGGGTCGCGGCTATCACTTCCCTAAAAATTTAACATCAGTTAAATTTCAGTGAATTTTCCTCAGTTTAAACTCAGCGCTAACAGTTACTCAAGCAGAATTTATTAATTTCGAATTCCTTTAATTGCTATCAGTCCATACTGAAGACCTCCGCAATGGCGGGTATTGACAACAGTATTTAATAGCTGATGGAAATCGATGAATGCTACTGTACAAAAATATCAGTCACCACCGGGAATCGAACCACGGACCTCCCAATTGCCGGTCGGGCGCCTTAACCACTAGACCATGGAGACCTTTCTGCACAGCAGCATTAATTTTAACTTGGCCATATCGGCTCGTGTTTCTTAAGTTACTCAAGCTTGATGACTTCCGCTAAAACAACTTTGTACTCTTGCAAATCAGAACGATATCTATTTAAGATAATTACACCTGAATATACAGAAAAGTATGAAATATATAATCGTTTTGATGCTGTCCTCTGTCGATGAAGCTCTAACGCTAGATAGTAAGGAACCATCACTCTTAGACCACCCCAGTTAAATAGCTGAGATGAACCCCATGTTTACTTCATGGCCATCAATATCGTAACTTCCATTCTATGATTATCATTATATTATGATTTCATAATCTAAAGGTTGCTAGAAAATGAAGATACGGATCAATGATCAAGTATGTACACTTTAATATTGCATGTTTCCTTCAATACTGCATTAAATGTGCTCTGATGTTTGTGCATTTACTATTTTGCCGTCTTTAACAAGTTCACATAGAATTTCACAACTATTACTTCCAGTGATATTTAAAACCCTTCTCGTATTTGAGCAGGTGTCAAAAACTATGGATTTCTGTAACTGAATGTATTAGTGGAGTGAGAGTTCTAGTTGAGCTATGAAGTGATTTGGAATGACTGCTGTATGTGAAATGACTAAAGGAACTGTGAAACCTATCCTAATTCCATATCTGTTTAATTTCATCACATAAAAGTTGATATTTGGCAAATTTCTCTGGGGGTTTCTTTTGAATACTGCACGTATTGGGTAGGGTAATATCTATTATGAATGTGTGTTTTCCAAGTTTGTTAGTTTTACAAATAATATCCAATCTATTGTGTGGAACAGTCCAATCATATCTCTATTCCAGTACATCTTAACTGCATTTCTCCAGTACCGTATATTTTATTGACATTATTATCATCATCATCATCATCATCATCAAAGTTGATACTTGACAATGTTACTTTTTACAGCTTACCATGGGCTCTTACTGTCACATATTAGGTATGCTATCTTAGTATGTGGTAATTCATCAAAACAAAATCTTGATAGGGTGTTTAAGATCCAAAAGAATGCGGTTAGGTGTATAGAAAGAGTAAATAGATTAGATTCATGTAGGCCGTTGTTCAAGAGACTTGGTCTCCTAACTGTACCCTGCTTATATGTGTATGAAGCTACTCTATATGTAAAAACGAATGATATTAACCAAAATCTTGATGTACATGATTATAATACAAGACGCCGAGGAGATTATCACTTGGTGAGTTACAATAGTAGCTTATTCAAACAAAAACCTAGTTATATTGGTAGGAAATTCTACAACAAGCTACCGCAGTTTTTGAAGAGTCTTGAAAATATAGAAATATTTAAAAAACAATTGAAGAAATATTTAGTTGATAAAGCTGTTTATAGTGTACAAGAGTTCCTTTCACATCAAAATTAAGCCTCACCTCAACTAATTGAAGTAATTATGGTATCTAGTGTATAATATTGTTGATCTGACTTGTCTTATACTCCTTAACTGGAGTCTCCAAGACGTAATCTACAAAAAAAAAAAAAAAAAAAACAATTTCTCTGGGATTTTCTTTTGAATATTGCAAGTATTGCAATATCGTCATCTATATGTTTTTTGATATCTGCTGTCTTCTTTCTTTCTTTTCCCCCCATTTTTTTCTTCTTGTTCTGCTGGTTAAAATTAGATTGCATTTCAAAAAATGAATTATTGAATTACTAGAAAGTTTAGATTTTTTGTCTATATAAGTGACTTTTGACTATATGAAAATTTGTTTGATTATATTGTGTATATCATTTTTATTAGTTTACCTATGTTAAAAAAGTTATTATGCCATAAGACAATACATGAACTATTATAAAAACGACCCTCCTCCTCACACACAGACCGGTGTCTAGGTGAGGAGTATATTCATAGTTTGGTGTTTTTTTTCTCACTTGTATTTTGTTTTCTTGAGAATAAATAAATTTCATTTCATATGTCTTCCTTCCTTTCTCCTACAACTAGTTTTGTATTTGTAATTTTTCAAACAATGTTTTTCATATAAACTTGAAAAAAACACTTTTAAATGGAAATTAACTCACGTTATGGCGTGACGGCCGTTTCGCTCTGTTGTCTAGAGCATCGTCAAACGATCGTAAAACTCATAAAATAGCAGCTTCATTCAGGAAACTCAAATATAAAATAGCTTACAGAACAACTAATTCACTAAAAAAACACCTGCATTCTCAGACAACATCTCAAAACAAGTACAACAGATCTGGAATTTACAAATTGAAATGTGATGACTGCAACAAGTTCTACATAGGACAAACTGGCAGGACATTCACCACTAGATTCAAAGAACACACAAGAGCCATCTCACACCCAAACACACATTCCACTTTTGCTGAACACATCATTTCAACAGGCCACAGTTATACAGACATTGACACTAATTTAGACACACTACACTTCACTCACAAAAGCCAGAAACTCAATGTTTTAGAACAATATGAGATTTACAAACATGCAAAGCAGCAACCTGACAACATTTTAAATGATCAACTTAACTTCTTCTCACATACTCTATTTGACAAAATAATCCCAATTTCAAACCTCCCGCCTACTCATCCCCCCACCCCATCACCATTCCAACATACATAACCCTCAAACTCATACCTTAAGTCAGTGTACTGTGGGTCGTCTGACGATGCTCTAGACAACAGAGCGAAACGGCCGTCACGCCATAACGTGAGTTAATTTCCATTTAAAAGTGTTTTTTTTTTCAAGTTTATATTACATATTGGTGGAAACAAGATGGATCTTCAACATCATAATGTTTTTCATGTCGAGTTAAAATGACAATTATGGGAAATTCCTTGTGCGGTCACATGCATTCTAATACATTAAAAAACACTAGCATATATAAATACATTTTTCCTGTAGTGGCCAGTCTGAGCTCCAGTTTGCAAGTTTAGATTCGAGGAAACGACCACTCAAGTTCATGAGCTGAATTTAGAAAATTAAACAACCCTTAATCTAAATTTATTCCACTTTTAAGAAATTTTACGAATATTACAATCTACTTACGATCATGAATCAATGAATAATACGAATACGGAATAGCTCTAGTTTTTCTTGAATCCATGGCAGTCTCTTTAACCACTGTACTTGACCATTCAAAGCAACTAATGTAGGCATTTATTCGATTAAATGAGGACGGGTGTACATCGAAAACAAATTATCTGATTTTGATTACAGTAAGACAAGCATAAACCAGTCGATCCTTAGTCACGGGATACGGTAAGCAGTAAACCAAAACACAAGCTATAAAACCGTTTATTTTAGTTTATATTCCTGCTCTTCCCCCTCAATCACTCTCTCTCTCTTTCCCGCTCTCTCTCTCTCTCTCTTTCTCTCTCACACACTCTTTCTCTTTCAACGGTTGAGTGGAAGAGAGGTCCAGAGTCCTAACTTCGCCCTCAATATAGGCAATTATCTCTCTTTACCGGTTAAGTGTCAAGAAATCTTTGTCCAAACTTCGCCATTTCATGTAATCAGATTGTCATTACCGTAGTTAATATCATTAAGATCATACAAATGAGATCATTGTACATAATATTTTTCACTATAAATAATAATTATCTGAGTTTACTATACTATCTATGTGATGTTGATAATTTTGTTTATAACCATTAATTTATGCGAATTAATTAATTTACACAAATAAAGTCATCTGAATCTCTCTCTCTGGTTAAGTGTCAAGAATGGAAGAATCTTTGTCCAAACTTCGCCATTTCATGTAATTGCATCACTTAGATTGTCATTACTGTAGTTAATGTCATACAAATAAAATCATTACAAAAAATTTCTAGCACTAAAGTTTATATCATCCAGTGACCGCATGTGAAAGGGGTATACGGATTTGTGATGCGTTTTCAAAATAAATACTCAACTGTGTCATAGAGTTGGAGGAGTTAATATTAATTGCTTGATTCATGGTGAAATGATCAGTAAACACACTTGAAGAATAAAAACAACATTTGAAGGTCTTTTTTCAATTCAATTCTAAATTTGTCAAGTTTTAGACTTTTGAGACGTTTGGGCAAGACATTATAGAGATTAATTCCCAAACTCTCAACATAAAGAGTAGTTCTATGATAATCATCTCTACGATGATGTCGTCTCCTTGTTCCATACAAATGGACCATAGAAACTCTTATATTATTTTCATTAAATTAGACAAATACATTCTAAAATAAAAAGAGTGGGAAGATGAAGAATTCCTAGCCGCTGAAAATATGGGCGACAGCTTGTTCTTATTGTCTCACCTACCCACTGGTTAAGTGTCAAGAATGGACGAATCTTTGTCCAAACTTCGCCATTTCATGTAATTGCATCACTTAGATTGTCATTACTAGAGCTTATATCATTAATAACGTACAAACATCATTGTAAATAATTTCTAGCACCATAAAAATTATAATCTAAATCTATATATAGTATCTAGGTGATGTTGACAATCTTGTCTTAACTTATCATATTATGCGAAATTTGTAAACTTACATGAATAAAGAAATCTAATCTAATCTAATCTAATCTAATCTACCCACAACCCTAATAGCCCATATAAAAATAGCATCATCCAAGTTTACTACAGTGTCGATGTAATGTCAATAATTGTTTTACCACTCGTATGTGAAATTTGTAAATTTACATTTTTTTTGAGGATGATGCCCACATAGGTCTGAGACCTGTGCGTGGGTAATGAGTTGGATTATGATGATTGATGAGTTGGACCTACAGTTTTAGATGGGTTCCGAACCACCCGCAAGTGATTTTACAGCAGAGAACAGTGTCTTTTTTGCTGGCCAATCTAATCGGTCACCGTTACAAACAGGACCTACGAGAACGCAGCTTATCTATCTGATTGAAAGTAAAGTAACAAATATCAAATATCTCTCACACAATGCAATATCAGAATTATCAAAATCATTAAATGGATACTACTGTATTTAAAAATACTAAATTGAATACAAGACATTAACGTTAAGTTGATCCTAGTTACATTTTTGCAGCAAATTATGTGAAGTGTAGGTATTGTAAAGTTGACAAATTATTGATTATTGTGACCAATTTAACGGAGTTGTTAACAGAAACTGGAAGAAGATGGAAGATCCTAAAAGACGAAGACGATTACTGGAAAAGAAGTACAAGAAGAAGGAAAAAGGAGGAGAAAAATACTGAAAAGAAGGAGAAGGAAAAAGAGAAGGAGAGGAAGGAGAGAAGAAGAATAAGAAAAAATATGATATTAAATTAAAGTTGTAAATAGGAGAAGAAGCCTGAAGGAGAAGGAGAAGAATAAGGACGAGGAGAAGGAGAGGGAGAAAGGGGAAGAAAAATGAAAAAAGATGAATAGAAGATAAAAGAGACTATTAAAATAAATTCGTAAATGAAAGAAGTAGGAGGAAGGGCTGGGAAAGAGTAGGAAAGAAGAAAATGCAGGAGAAAAAGGGAGAAAGAAAAGAAGAAAAATGGAAATCAGAAGAGGAATAGGGATATACTAAAGAGGAATCAGATTAGATTTCTTTATTCATGTAAGTTTACAAATTTCGCATATGAGTAGTTAAAACAAAATTTTCAACATCACATAGATACTATTAGTAGACTTAGATTATAGTTTTATAGTGCTAGAAATTATTTACAACGATATTTGTATGATATAAACTATGGTAATGACAATCTAAGTGATGCAATTAAATGAAATGGTGAAGTTTGGACAAAGATTCGTCCATTCTTGACACTTAGGAATAAGAGACTACTAAATCAAATTTGTAAATAGGTCGTCAGGCTCTAGACATCCAGATTCAATTGAATCAGACAACCTGCTAGTTCAAAAATTAACGAGATGGCTATAAATAGTGAAAGTTACGGTCAACTTGCACCCGACCTGACACCATAACAATATAAAAATTGAAATTGGAAAACAATTTTAAACGATTCCAACTCGCTTCAAACACAACGGAAATACAGAATCACAGCGGCTGTCACTTTTGACAGCAATATTACTCCAATAAAAAAACAGAACAGACTTCCGGTACTCATTGTTATGTGTGATTGCCAGTGATTTTTTCCAATTTTAATTACGCTAATTGTATAGAATAAAGTAGATGATAAATTACGTGGAAATTGAAACCAAACCTCAGTCAAGATTTCCATACCGACGTAGAAAGATGGAGTTAGCCAAAACAAGAAGCCAGATCTCCAACTCATGTTCGCACATCATCATCATCATACTCGCCATTGTGCTTGTACAGTGCTTACAATCAACGCAGGTAAGATAATAGTGATAATAATAATAACAGTCTGTAGGTGAGGAATAAATTATAAGCCTGTGTCTCTGCTCCTGGTGCTGGCTCTGTAGCCTTGGGTCTCAAGTTACCCCGGCTGCTAGAGTTTATAACTCAGATGAAAAATAAATAATAATGTTAATTGGAAATATCAGAAGATTAACAGAAAATAGATTAACCAGAAGAATAATGATTGATTATGTAACAAAACTAAAAATTTCAACACCCTGGTTGGAAGAAATTTGTAAGGACCTGAAAAACGCGAACATTACACCAACTAAGATTTATGATAGAAACATATTCAGACACAAGGTAGACAAGTGCAAACTTACAGAGCAGCCAAAAGAGAAGCAGTTCCAGCCGAAGTGGTCGCAAGAAAGAAAACACTTTCTCAGAAACTATGAAAGCCTATTGGAATAATAAGAGAAACCCAAAAATTCTTGACCCATCATCGCTGCTTATAGTCTTCCACCCAGGGAGAATTAGCCAATAATAATAATAATTTGCATAGTTTTGTGTTTAGTTCTTTAGATTGAAGTATTACAGAGGAAAAGCTCAATACACACTCAATAAGTAAGCTCACATGGCGGCGCTGGGTAATTAGCAGCTGTAATATCGATACAGAGCTAATCTGTTGCTTTGGCTTCAGACATATCGGCGTATCATCTATATATTATCATCTTAGTGACGTATTATGTTATCAGCTGTTCTATGAGATTCCTGCATCTAAACACATTTTAAACAGTAATAGTGGCTATAAGTGAAATTTGAACATTCATTTTGAAAATTCTGTCTGGAAGGAAATCCTGTTTATAATTTATTTGGAATTTATATTTTATTTCAAATCTATATAGGCTATTAGTCTATAGATATTAGTTACATCTAATATTAAAACTGACACTGTATTTCACTTTTATATAATGCTTTACTCACATGTATTGGAGATGCTTGAGGAATGCATTTCACTTCTGAAAAGAAGCTTCGTCAGCCTGACACTTTTCAGAAGTGAAAGGCATTCCTCAAGCATATCCAATATATGTGAGTAAAGCATTATATTTTGATTTATTTATTTTATTTATTTATTTGAACATTACACAATGCAATAGTATCCCTCTAGCTGTAAGCTATTTGAGGGATATTTTATTAAGACATTATATTACAATCAAATTCAACAATGAATAACAATAGATTCCTTTTCGTAATCTATATAACTGTATATAGCCCATTATATTTTCTTTGTAATCCATTGATCTGTCTATTGTCTATTGCACCGTAAAAAATCAAGTCACTTAAACAACCAATCAATATGGTATCGCTCTTCACTCATTGACACTTATCACTCTGGGATACACTTTAATACTCACTTGACACTCCTATTTTCTACATCATAATGTGTTTCTTAAAGTGAAATACAGTGTCAGTTTTAATATTAGATTGTTCATTAAGTATTTCGTCATGGAAAACATCACAGATTAGTTATATATTGTAAACATATGTTTTTAACATGACTGCATGGCTCTGACTACACGGTAGGTGTGTAAACCTTTGCGTTCCCGCCAGCGTAGCCAAAATACAATAGGATATCATATGGTTCATACTACATTGGCTGTTAAGAGGAAAAGAGACAGATCTCAGTCACTGTAGTCAACACTTGATTTGTACACCGAATGGCTAATTTGTACCATGTGTCCGAATTTTCCAATCAGAAGCGAGGCGTCCAATGGCCACACTGTCTAGATCTAGGCTATAAAAGTCACCAATTTGTTCTTATCCTTTTTCTTCTTCCTCCTTGTCTACTATTTCTTTTTCGTCCTCATCCACTTCTTCTTTTTCCTCGTCGTCTTCTCCTTCTTCGTCGTCATCATCATCATCGTCGTCTTCATAATTTGTCACATGGAGCGCTAGAGTTTCGCCAATAGAGGATAGCATGAACACGTTCATATAATTTTATTACTTTATCATTTTTAGGGTATGAAGTGCAGAGAAAGCGGTGGTAGCACTTCAAAACAGGATTTCAACGACGTGGTGCGAGCCTGCATGGCCAACCTACACGAAGAAGGCATTGCACCAAAGAAGCCCGGTGTCATAAGCAACCATAATTTTAATATAAGAAACGACGAAAACCGAAACGAGTATCAAGGACAGAGGCGACCAAACAATCAGCATCAGGACAATCAGCATCATAATAGAGGTGAGACAGTGACGTATGTAGAAAAAAAATTCGGGGGCACCCCAATAACGGACTGTGGCGCACCCAGGATTTTACTATAGGGGAACGAAAGTACCGGAGTCTGGAATCAAAATTTTTGACACAAATTGAAGTGAAAATCGTAGATTTCTACGCATTTCCACCAATTTTCCTATTTGTGAACAAGCCACCTGAGCTCCCCCCCCCCCCCCTGTTTGTAAGGGTGACCGATTAGATTGGCCAGCAAAAAAGACACTGTTCTCTGCTGTAAAATCACTTCCCGGTGGTTCGGAACCCACCTAAAACTGTAGGTCAAGCTTATCAATCACCATCATCCAACTCATTACCCACGCACAGGTCTTAGACCTATGTGGGCTTCATCCTCCAAAAAAAAAAAAAAAAAAAATAGACTGAACTGAGGCAGCGTGTTTGCAGCTAATTGTTGGAAAAAGCACACTAGAAATACTTTTGTATTTTTAATACTATTGTATTTCGAATTTTTCTCAAAATAACCTTTTTCTATAAATTCATTGGAATAGATAGAAAGTATTTGAAACATGTAGTGAAACCTTCTTCAACTGACAATTCAAATCATGTTTATTCAAAATTTTCTAATGGTGTTTCACATTCTAAGAGACTATGAAATTGAATTACTCTGGCCGAGCGTATTAGTTTTACAGTACGTAGTTCAGCCAGTGCCGGTGCAAGCACTGCGCTTTGGTGGGGGAAGCAGTGAGACAGCCGGCTCGCAGTTCGATGCATCGATGCATCCAGTCCAACGAACCCTTAAGACAAGCAAGCGGTGACAGACAGCAATGTCCTTGTCCTTCAAAGTGTGAAGGCAAGCATTAGATTAGATTTATCAAGCGGACACTGACCACTTCTCAACGGCGTACACGTACTTGTCATATTTTTCAATTCGTAATTTACACAATTTATTATTTTGTGTAAAGAATAAAAAATAGCTTTGTTCGATTTCTGTCAACAATTTGTGCTTACTTATTTGTGGAATGTTGCATTCAAGAATAATCACTGCGACTAAAATAATTGATGTATTCCTGTTTTGTATAAAAACAATTTGGTTCTAACTCTGCTTTCAAATAAGTTTTAAATTTTCCAAGTGGAAGAGTGGTTATTCGAGTCGCCAAAAGATTAAACAGATTTATACCAGAACTTGTCACATACAGAGCCGTACGATGTGCTTCATCTCTGAGTCCATGTCTATACCTAGTTTCATAATAAGAGTGAATCGTATAACCTTTTTTAAATTGTGACTCATTCTTCTTAATCAAACAGATCGTCTCGAAAATATATAAACTAGGCAAGGGAAGTATTTTCAATTGCTTAAAATATGGTCTGCAGATTATATATACTCTCCTAATACTCTCCCACCATCACTCGTATTGCCCATTTTTGTAACTTAAATATTTGGTTCACGTCAGTAGAATTACCCCAGAATACAATTCCATAAATAAGGAGGGAGTGAAATAGAGGTCTAACAAATTCTTCATATTCCTCAACACAAATACTGTGGAAGTAAGTTAGTTAAAGTGAAGACAAAGTGTGAAGTATCACAAAACAACTCATAGAACTTTGAACATTTTAATCAATGTTTATGTAATAAACATACAAGACTGTTCAACAATCCATTCAGCCAATTGCTCTCTCTAATTCATAGATAAAATGGGATTAGTCGACCAAGTAATCGTTTCAAGACGCTCTTAATCATTATTCAAACAAGCATTGTCAAATTGTCACGAACTCCAGCAGCGTTATTACAATGGGTCCAATTATTGCCAAGTAGAGCAGTCGCTCCAGATCACACGGTAGAAAGATTTGAAGTTAAAACCTATTTAAAAGTAAAAGAATTATAGATTCTAAAACGGAAATAAGGTTAAACGACATAATTGAACTAATATTTCATTTTGTTTTTTAAATACATAATTGGACTAATATTTCATGTTTATAGACAAGAATATTTCATTTTCTACTACAAAATAAATCTGTTGAACATTTAAAAAATAGGTCTAGCTTTTGAGTAAGCTGTTATTAAAGGTCTAGCTGTTATTGTTGAGTAAGTTATATAGCCTTTCATGTGAAATTTAACGACTTGCAGTCAAATATTTGTTAAGAATAAGTAATAAATCACTTAATCTGGCCGAGCGCTTTCGAATCTATGTGATCCATCTTCAAAGACGCCTTTGAATTTGAATTGGTTTTAATATGAAGCACTCGCTGAAATTTGCTGCAAGCGTAATTTGCAATAGGTTATGACAAAAAACTGCGGAACTCCCATCTCTAATACTTCAAAACTGTCTTATGAAATTGTATATTGTGCATATTGCATACTATAAATAAAGCTGATTACATCTAAAATAATGCAAGGTACGAATACTCAGTCTAAAACGTTGCCGTGTAATGGTTTGAGATATTGAAATTAATGGAATTGTTTTGAATGTATTGTCATGTTCGTTTCATTTCTACAATATCCGTTCGAATTAGCAATTCAGCAAAAAAGAAACATTTCATATTACTGACTTGACGGACAACTGATAATCCAGGTTTGTCGACCTCGGTAGATTACCAATCACTAAACTTATCTTATACCGTACGCCAAACTAATAACACGACAATTATACATATATTCACAAAAATAATCTATACTTAGTTTTTTTTCAGCAAACTGGTACGTTTAAAGCAAAATAATATTCTTCACAAACAAATTAGTACGGCATGTTAACCAAGAAAGTTTGGACGGTTGAACAAGTAATGGTTCGCCCAAGAGATACCTAGTTATTATAAAGTATTTGCAGCAAATTAATGACAAGAACTGAATTGATAGATGATAAAAACAATAAATTATATTACTTACATTTCGTATTATTCATGGTGAACACTGGTAATTCAATAAAAACAGTCAACACTGTTTAGCCGATCACAGTAGCACGTTAATTAAGAGACAAAATAGATTGCAGACGATTGTCAACAAACAAGCAGCAGCAGTGTTCTGATGTTTTTCCCGTCTGCATTTTGAAAGCACCCTTGAACTGGACGGGGTTCACAGAACTTTTTACATGAAACTAGCTGGCCCGACGCGCGTTGCATAAAAATTCTCCTTGATTTTAATAACAAAGAGTAAGATATGAATCTCCATGAGATAGAAAAACTGCCTGAATCGTTTTTCAGGTTCAACTTCATATCACCTGTTATCTAGAACACATTTTTTTTTGTTAGGAGGTATTGCCAGTACTCAATAATTTTTATTAAACTGGAATAATTCGGGAAGACGTTACAATTTTTAAACTGTCTAAAGTTGATAAACAAATTGAATATTCGAATTTCCTTATTTCGAATATTCAATTTTTATTTGATCACAAAAAAACATGTGTTAAACATTTGTTATTGGTTAAAGTCAGTATAATCCCGTATGCCCAAAAAATTACCTGAGCACTGAAAAAGCATGACCATTACAGATGATTGGCAAAATTACGTTTGATAGACAGACATTGTTTTTAGAATAATTATTTGCAAAACACACAAACAGCTTGTCCATCGAAACAGCGTGTACAGCAGATCGAAAAATTTCAAATTATTTTCCATATGATTAAAAGATCCCAGTAAGCTAGCTAGCAATGTACCCATGCTTTGCATAGGCAAAACTTTAACCCCCTAAAAACACCCCTGAAATTGCGAATTTTGAAAATCCTTTCTTATTGCACGGTGAAATCCTATAAGGATTGTTCATACGAAATTTTAAGTTCATAGGCCTAGTGGTTTTGGCTCTGCGTTGATGAGTGAGTCAGGGTATCATCCTTTTATACATAGAGATCACCGCAAAGTGCAATAATTATTGCAATTTACAGCTAACATGATAACAATAATATGATTACTATTATATTGCCGTATGATATATTTTTATTTATTACTGAAATGTGTTTTGGTCAAAAAATTGGAATAATTATATTCCCTAATAATATTTTAGAATTCTTTTTTTTTTAATTATGGAAAATGCAAAGATAGAATACTTTTACGGCTACAGGCTAGCCACCCCCACCCCCCTCACAAACAAAATATTCTTTCAGTAGGCTTGGCATACTTATATAAATCATTTAGCTCAGTTGGGATGCAACCTGCCTCACTCCTCGTTTGCGTTGTACAGTCGAAATCGGTTATACATATACAACATTAAGTAAAGTACAGCTTATTTAATTTTCTATCCGGGATCTGACAGTCCTCTTGACAGGTAAGAGCTGTAAAACAACTTGCTAAGTATAAGTTATTTCAGGAATGAATTTTCGCTCCTAAACAGGAACTTCATCAGCTGATCATAATCAGCGTCTTTATTTGTGTTCAATTATTGCAGGCAACGCACAACAGCATGACAACCGCAAAGGTAGCAGCGGTGGTTATAGAGAGGATTCTGACGAATCGCTTTACCCGCCACATTACAACAGTTACCGGCCGACTTCAGGCGGATTTGGACTGGGCAACTACTACACGGCCGGCAGAAACCCATCGGGGCCCGGCTCCACGAACAATCCATTCGAACAGAAAGGAAAGCGCCCTCATAATAATACCAATAACAACAAAGAACCGTCAAAACATGGAGGAGTACCATCACCATTGGAGGAGATCGAACCGGTGAGTAAATGTTTTTTTAAATAGTAATAAATTACAGTGCTTGCACAGTGGAGCATCGATGATATTCACAATCATAAAATCAAACACATTCTGTAGAATGGTGTGCGTGTGTTTGATTTTGCAATGATGATTAATTTGATGATCATCATCGCGAGTGTTGGTGCTAGACTAAGCAAGCAAGCACCTTCAGATTGTTAAAGGTTGAAGGAATTTGTAGTAGGACTCCGTTTTAGCTATCACTGTAAGAAATACATAGGGGGAAAGGCGTAGGCGGAGGCTTTGTCCGTCCGTCCGTCTGGCTGTACGCATAAGACTTCAGAGCAAAAACTATACGGGGTAGAGGTACCAAATTTTCAGGAGTTATTACAGGCACCTCATAAGAAGAAAAAAGAAATTTAAATTAAGTTCATCAGTCCTCGCTGAAGGACACAAAAAGGAAAAATCTACCCTTAAAGGAACAGCTGATAAAAATTAACAGTTTTTGGGGCTATGCGTTGAGGCATGCCTTCTCTCAGTTCTAGTGAGTTGGAAAATTTGTATTGATCTATATCTGCTGTTTCCCTATAAAATAAATCGATTTTCCTTCAAATTTGAAAAAAATACGGTCGGGACAGTGAGAGCGTCCCCTTTGAATTTACCGTAAGGTAGAGTCATTCCACTTTTTTTCATTACAAACCGTTTAGAAATTTTGTAATGATGGTTGAGTTCATGGGAGCCTTACCGGTAACTGGTAAATATTACCGGTGGTATCTGATTGCTCTATTCAAATTCATAAACGTTTAAAAATTAAAATTTCAACAAAAACTTACTTGGTAAAAATGTTTTGGTATCAAATTAGCGGCCACGGAATTAAGCGGGTGCTTAGACTATTGCAATGCTGCTAAAAACATTTGTCCACACAAAAGATAAGAGCACTGCTGGTATGTAGTACAAGTACCTTTTTATTTCTTTTTGTAGATCACGTCTTGGAGACTCCAGTTAAGGAGTATAAGACAAGTCAGATTAACAATTATATACATACAGTATTACCAATTTTATTCGCTAGTTACCATATACAATATTACCAATCTTTTACACTAGTTACCATACAATATTACCAATCTTATATATTACTGAATTACTATATATCAATTATTTCAGGTGTGGCTTGATTTTGATGTGAAAGTAACTATTGTACACTATAGAAAGCTTTACCAACTAAATATTTTTTAAATATTTATATATTCTGAAAACTCTAAAAACTGCGGTAGCTTGTTGTAGAGTTTCCTACCAATAAAACTAGGTTTTTGTTTGTATAAGCTACCATTGTGACTCACCAAGTGATGATCTCCTCGAATTCTTGTATTATAATCGTGTACGTCAAGATTTTGGTTAATATCACCCTTTTTTACACACAAAGTAGCTTCATACACATATAAGTAAGGTACAATTAGGAGACCAAGTCACTTGAACAACGGCCTACATGAATCTAATCTATTTACTCGTTACATACACCAAACCGCTTTCTTTTGGATCTTAAACACCCTAGCAACGTTTTTGTTTCTTGAGTTACCTCATACTAAGATGGCATGCCTAATATGTGATAGTAAAAGAGTGCATGGTAAGCTGTAAAAAGTAACTTTTTGTCAAAGCTGCGAAGCTTCTCTTAAGAAGGGAAATTCATACCTCCAGTATCTCCACTATAACTGAGTGAAAATCATAATTTCAATAGAAATATAGTGTCAGTTTGATATTGGATTGTTTTATTAAGCTTTGAAAAACGTGAATTATGCTGCCACATACTGTACTAATCTTGTACGGTAGTTATAATTCCTAGAAGCTTATATTTTATAGTAGTTTATATACAATATACCTTGAATTTCTTATTAATTGCTTGCAATGAATTAATTTTTACATTAAATTTATAAAAAACAGCTTGTTAACAACAAATTAGATTGATTGATAACTGTGATGTTTTCCATGACGGAATACTCGATGAACAATCTAATATCAAAACTGACACTGTATTTCCATTAAACTTTTGATGTTCACTCACTTTTACTGCAGGGATGCATTTCACTTCTAACAACTTCTCTTTAGAAGTGAAATGCATCCTTCCAGTATCTCCAGTAGACGTAAGTAAAATAATAATTTAAATAGAAATACAGTGTCTGTTTTGATATTAGATTGTTCATTAAGTATTTCGTCATGGAAAACATCACAGATTATCCTTCAAACATTGGTTTTTGTTTCAGTGCATCATACACTGTGTATTTCAACAAATGCGTATGGTAAGTAGTTCCATAATTATCTCATGATAAAAAATATAATATAATTTATTAAATTATACTTACTTTAATGTATTGTATAAATATTTACAATACGTACCGGTACTATGGCTAAAGGCTGTACAATTGGATTTGTTACTCCAGTCTTAAGCTTATCGCACACAGGGAGCGCGCCGCGCCGCCGTGTGGACGGTTCCACTGTATGTCGCACACCGGAGACGCCGTTCTCCTCTCCACCCGACCGCCGCCTCCATTCTGTATCGTGACACAGTTCTTAGCAAAAAATTGTAAAAGAGTAAAAAATTGAATTGAATTGAGCAGTTTGTTTTTTGTGTCGTTAAGGCTGTGCGCCGGGTTTTTGGTCATAATTTTTTTCGAAGTTTCTTGTATTAAATATTATTAGGGCTTTGAAATGTCATCTATTGCTGTGAGGAAAGATTTTTTTCTTCTATTATTTTGTGAAATATGGGGGCTCAAAGTTGAAATTTTTCGGTTTTTGGGGCAATTGATCTAACCTATGAGTAATTTTAAACTTTTGATAAATTTTTCATAACTAAGACACCATGACGAATAAAATGACATACTTTTTATTTCAATCTAACAAATAGCTTTTTCAAAATAATTTTTTGAAAAATTGAAATTTTTTTACAAAAATGTATTTTGGAAAAATTAATTGTTTGGTTCGAGTAAAAAATATGTCATTTTATTCCTGGAGGTGTCTATAAGGAACAGAAAATATATCAAAAGTTCAAAATCACTCTTAGGTAAGATTAATTGTCCCCAAAACCCGAAAAGTTTCAACTTTGAACCCCCATATTTCACAAAATAATTCGTGAAAAAAATTTCCTCACAGCAATAGATAACATTTCAAAGTTCTAACAACATACAATACAATAAACTTCGAAAAAATATTATGAACAAAAACTCTGCGTACGCAGCCTCATTAAGATGAGCAGTTCTGAAGATGAGGATTTGTTTTTATTTTGCCTAATGGAATCGGAAGAGGAGGAGAAGAGGGAGAGGCAGATGTGGGTTCATCCAATAAACGAAAAGAGACACTTACGGGGGGAGTTTCACCATCTTTTTCTTGATTTATTAAAGGACAATCGAAAATTTTTCCAATATTTTAGAATGTCCTCAGAAAAGTTTTATAAACTTCTGGATATTTAAGACCATTGATTAAGAAGCGAAAGCACCCGAAAGGTGGCGGCGCTCAGAGAAACGTTCCACCCCTACCGCACACTGCGAGCGCGCCGCGCAGCCACAGGCGAAAGATTCCGCTCCGTATTCTCCCGAGAGTTCCGGCTGCGGAACAATTCCACGGCGTCCACGGCTGCGCGGCGCAGCTTGCTTCCGGTGTGCGCGTTCTAACTTACTTAGATGCTAGGCCTAAGTATTCAACCAGAATATTTTTCGTTGGCGATGAGCTTTATAATAAAACTAGCTGGCCCAACGCGCGTTGCTGCATTCTCATAAAAATTCTCCTTGATTTTATTATTCGCCACCTCCCGCTGAGGTTACATTTAAAATTAGGAAAGAAGTTAGTCCTAGGGCTCTTCCAGCTGATCATAGAGGCTTCGTTGTTTTCTTAATCACCACCTCTGAATAATAATAATAATAATATTTATTTGCCAAAAAAAAAAAAAAAAAAAACGATACAAGAAAATATTTAAATGTACATTATATCTTATACTTAGCACAGCTAGCAAAGTGAACACTTGTGAAGAAACATTTCAAATTTAAACCTCCTATGACTATAAGGGTAGAAGCTAGGTTTTTTATTTTATTATTCGCCACCTCCCGCTGAGGCTGCATTTCAAATTTCTAGCTGCATTGGATGTCATCAACCTGGCATAATTACATTTCATCATACCCAGTCGTATGTTTCCTACATATTGCAAGGCTCCAACTGCACGGTAGCCTACATGCAAAGTGCAAAGTCTTTTGCTGTTCAAAGACAGCGTAAATAACGCCACTAAGGGGCCAGCCATATGATTAAAAACTGTTGACTTATATCAGCTGTTCCTTTAAGCTGTTTAGCTGGCAAGTTCAGTAGGTTAGGTCTATAAAATGGTTTAATTAATAATAATTATTAGCTCCCCTATTGAAATTTATGGTCAGAAACCATCCCCAATATTCACACAACATATTCCCAAATAAGTTTTATGCCGATCTGTCAAGTAGTTTTGGAGTCTATAGGGAACACACATACATACATACATACAGACATTCATTTTTATATATAGAGATAATAGTATGTATTTTTCAAGTTGTAATTTTACTGCATTGTATAATATGTATTCCATGCTCCATTACTCTCGACCAAAACATAATTTTGAGGTCAGAAAAGTCACTCACAGTCGGAATTGAAAAAGACTGTGGGCTACACTTATGAGCGTTACTCCAGTTTCTCTTGACTCGAGGGACTCTTGAAATGTAATGATGTATTTATAGAGGCATTTGGAGGGACCCTTGATTCAAGAGACACTGAAAGAATGTTCATATACGGGCTCATAAGTTACATACATGAGCTATAAATACAGGATCTTTGACAAAAAGGTTTGCTTCTACGTAGGATTTATTTATACAGCAGCTATCTAATTTCTACCAACAATGATTCATTGTATTGTATTTTATCTGACATTATCCCTGGTAGTCTAAAGTATTTAAAGCCAGTGGCGTACCGAGGTTTCAAGCGCCCTGGAGCAGAAGTGGCTTACGACGCCCCCCCCCCCCCAAAATTCACTACCAGATTGGGCTGCTCACGGCAGTGCAAACGATTTTGTAGCTTGAATTTTCACTGAATTCAAGAACATTAATTATAGCCTTATTATAGCTCTATTTACTAACAATTTTCCATTACCAGTCATTTTTGTTGTATGTTGCTACTATTCCGGTGGTTCGGAACCCAACTAAAACTCTAGGTCCAACTTATCAATCACCATCATCCAATTCATTACCCCCGCACAGGTCTGAGACGTATGTGGGCTTCATCCTCCGAAAAAAAACTTATCACTATGACTATACCATCTTAATTTGTTATCAAACAATATATTATATAGTATGTAATATAATGGAAAACGGAATATAATATCATACAGTACATTATAGTAATACATTTGTTGTAAGTAAAAGGCAATTTTCTCTCAAGAACGGTGCGCCCCTCAGAGCCTTGCGCCCTGGAGCGACTGCTCCACTCGCTCCATTATCGTTACGCCACTGTTTAAAGCTCCACTACATTTTCATAAACGTTCAAGGCGAATTATTGAATAATTCGCTTCTTCCCATTCCTTTAGCACACGGTACTGCAGTCCCATAAACAGATAGAATTGGCTTTAATCTTATATAGTGTGAACAGGAGAAATATCAAATTTATTCCAATATTATTCTAGGCAATTGCGAGTATTCCAATGCCCTCTACATCTTAAATAATAGTCCCAAGGAGAATTATTAAATAAATAACTTTTTCCCATTAAATTTTTTAGAATAGGATGATTTTTTATTTGTTGACGTGGCGAAGTTTGGACAGTAATGTCCACTCTACCACTTAACCACGACCATTAATAGAGCATATTGCAGCTCTATGAACAGGTAGAATCAGCTTAAATCCTATCTAATGCAGATAGAAGAAGGGTTGTAATTTTCCCAACATTATTCCAGGTGAAAGTAATAAAAGGCTATTTGCATCTTTATAATTGACCCCAAAAAGTAATAATTTATTAAATGGATAAATAATTATAAATTAATTAATTAAATTAATTTATTAATTTATGAATGGACTATTCCATGTCAAATCAACACACCCTTTTCGGTCACCATCTCAGATTTTGATGAAATTTGGTAAACTCATATTGAGTGATGAGACTAACAAAAGTTCCAAAATTCTAAAATCCCCAAAAATTGGAAATTTGATATTGATATGAATATAAAAAGTGAGTAGAAATAATATTTATTCACAATTAAAATTGACTGCAAGTCGTTTAATTTACTAAAAAAAGTTATGAACATAGCAGATCGTTATGGAACAAGAAATCCAAGAATAAACGGCCTTTTTCCTATAATAAATCATAGAGTATAGCCCAATTTTTATCTAATATTAAAACTGACACTGTATTTCATATGTGAGTAAAACATTATTTAAAAGTGAAATACAGTGTCAGTTTTAATATTAGATTGTTCATTAAGTATTTCGTCATGGAAAACATCACCAATTTTTATGTAAATTCGGCTTGAATCCTATCTTTAAGGAAGACTTGAGAAGTATCATATTTCTATGAAAACATTTTTGGTTAAATTAGGGTACCGGTCCAGTATTTGAAAGACAGCTACATCTTTACAATATTCTCAAATCGAATTATTAAATAAATAGCTTCTTCCCTACAGAAAATCATACAGTAGCCCCATATACATGTAATAATAAGTTTGGCTTGGATTATTCCTAATTTAATTGTATTTTCACCAACATTATTTTGGGTAATTGGGACTATATCTTCAATATATTCTCGTCAAGACGACTTATTAAATAAATAACCTCATCCCGACAGTAGCCCAAAATTCATGTAAATTCTGCTTAAATCCTATTGAGTGCAGTCTCGAGAAGATTTTTATTTTTATCAACATTATTTCAATTAATAAAGATATACATAAACAGAATTTATTAATTTCGAATTCCTTTAATTGCTATTACTTTATACTGAAGACTTCCGCAATGGCTGATGGGAATCGATGAATGCTACTGGATGTACAAAAATATCAGTCACCACCGAGAATCGAACCACGGACCTCTCAATTGCCGGTTGAGCGCCCTTAACCACTAGACCATGGGGACCTTTCTGTACAGCAGCATTCATTTTCAACTTGGCCATATCGGCTCGTATCTCACAAGTTAGTTTGAAGTGACTGACAATTGAATAAACTGACAAATATACATAAACAGAATTTATTAATTTCGAATTCCTTTAATTGCTATTAGTTTATACTGAAGACTTCCGCATGTGAGATACGAGCCGATATGGCCAAGTTGAAAATGAATGCTCCTGTGCAGAAAGGTCTCCATGGTCTAGTGGTTAAGGGCGCTCAACCGGCAATTGAGAGGTCCGTGGTTCGATTCCCGGTGGTGACTGATATTTTTGTACAGTAGCATTCATCGATTCCCATCAGCTGTTCAATGCTGTTGTCAATATCCGCCATTGCGGAAGTCTTCAGTATAAAGTAATAGCAATTAAAGGAATTCGAAATTAATAAATTCTGTTTATGTATTTGTCAGTTTATTCAATTGTCAGTCACTTCAAACTAACTTGTGTAATAAATATATTTCAAGATATACTACATCTTCAAAATATATTCTAGTCGGTTTATTAAATAAATAGTTTATTCCCTATAAAGTAACATACAGTAGCCAACAATAGTCATGTGAAATCGGCTTAAATATAATCTAATTCTAATGTACTGTAGTTTTTATATAACTTGACAGCAGTTGGGCTCATTATAGCAAGTCCTCCCATCTTCTACACGCTGCCAAGTTATATGAATACTACTATAGAAAGGAGAAGAACTGTATTTTTATCAACATTATTTTGGGCAATATAGAGCATATGAAGGCCCACATCTTCGAAGTTGCCAATTCCTCCTGTTTATTGAGCTCCAGTAGGCTCTTTCAATGGAAAAGATTCTATTTATTTTATAAGTCGCTTATAGTCGTGGCCCGTGTAGTCGGACCTTCGATATTCTTTGTAAATTAATGTATGCGAATTTCGAATAAATAAACAATAAAAACTAATAACAAATTACAACAATTATTAAATTTAAAAGAAGACGCTTTCAGCCGTGTATGCTGTAAAATCAATTCCCAGTGATTCGAAACCCACCTAAAATTGTAGGTTCAACTCATAAATCACCATCATTCAGATTACCACCCACGTGGTCTCAGACCTATGTGGGCTTCATCCTAAAAAAAAAAAAAAACTATGCAATGCGGTGCTACGAGCTTATTCCGTGTCAGGGAGCAGTTCTGTCCGTTGCAAGGTGAGCGGTCTCTGCGTAACCGCTAGCTGTTATCTCATCCTTTCAATATGATTTTCATGGCCGATCTGACTTTCAACAAAAATGTTGATGCAGTGTTGATGCGGCCCGTATCAATTATTCATGTTTTATCTCGTTATCTCGTTAAGAAGAGTGAAAAAATAATTCCTTTTGGTTTAATAAGATCAATATTAATTGCTATTAACCCGCCCAAGGGTTTGATTCTTGACTGGGTCTAGAACTTTTATCTTGAGAACAGGGTTTGTGTATATCACTATAAAAACAATATTAAAACACCTTCCTACTCCTTATAGATATAAGACTAATAGAAACTTATCTAATCCTATATTGAGAATCAATAACAGAAAATTGATTGATGCGTATTTCCTGATTACGTTTTTAAATTAATTAAATAATTATTTTAATTTTTAAAACATTAATTTTGTTTTATATATTCCCATCAATTCCTCTGCTGGTATATTTATTAAGCTATTTCTATGCATGTGTTTTATGGAAAATGGGAACCTTGTGGGAAGTTAAATGAAAATTGAAATTAGATCAATTCTTTCTTCTAGAAGCGATGCAAAATATTGTTTCTTTTCTATTATAATGCCTTCAAAAGTTGCGTGATGGATTTTTGGACCATTCTGCTACATATATTGTATAAATTATGTGTACCCTAATGTTTTATGCTAGGATTTTGATTGTATTTTTTCAAATTGTTTATTGGTATCGTGCTTGACGACTATTTAAACATATCAATTTTACATTTTGGCGTAAAAATCTTCTGGGTTAATTTGGAAAATTTTTTGATGTGAGAAGTCGGATCCTTCAATATCTTTTTTCTAGATTACGTCTTGGAGACTCCAGTTAAGACAAGTCAGATTAACAATTATACAATCTTATACACTATAGTTAACATACTTTACTATATAAATTAGCTGAGGTGAGGCTTAGTTTTGATGTGAAACTTGTACACTATAAAAAGCTTCAACTAAATAATTTTTCAATTGTTTTTTAAATATTTCTATATTTTGAAGACTCTTTAAAAACTGCGGTAGCTTGTTGTAGAGTTTCCTACCAATATAACTAGGTTTTTGTTTGAATAAGCTACTATTATTGTGACTCACCAAGTGAAAATCTCCTCGGCTTCTTGTATTAAAGTACGTCAAGTTTTTGGATGAAATCACTCTTTTTTACATATAAAGTAGCTTCATACACATATAAGCAGGGCACAATTAGAAGACCAAGTCTCTTGAACAACGGCCTACATGAATCCAGTCTATTTACTCTTTCTATACACCTAACAGCTTTCTTTTGGATCTTAAACACCCTATCAAGATTTTGTTTTGATGAATTACCCCATACTATAAGATAGAGCATACCTAATATGTGACAGTAAGAGCTCATGGTAAGCTATAAAAGTAACTGTTTGTCATTTAATCTAGCAAGCTGTCGCAGGACAAATATTCCAGATGAAATTTTACAACATATTTTCTCAATGTATGGAGCCCAGGTCAATCGTCTATCGAACAAAACTCCTAGAAATGCAATGTTTTCTTCCTGGTCTAGTTGATTATCGTTTACAAACACGTTTATAGCCCTATTTACACATGAATTGACATCTTTTACTACCGTATTTATTATTAATTTAACTGATTTAAGAATTGGACAATGGTTTGCACACCTTATGGGAACTTATTTCTAAATTACCGTATCTAGAACGGAATTGCTGAAAATGAGTGATGTATCATCTGAAAATAAAAGGGCTCTACCACTAATTAATTCTTTTGGTAAACGGTTGTCATATTCAATTGTAAGTCTATTAGTTTATTCCAGCATAAATCTTGCATAATGTGGGTCTGTAATCACAGTATGGGTATACTGTAAAAGCAAAAATAAATAAATATCTAGCAAGTTTTGTTTTATGTATTTTCTGAATAATACAACTATTATATGAATAGAAATAAATCTGAATAATATAACTTCTATATTTTCATTTTGTAATGTTTCTACCAGCAATTTTGTACACCATTAATTTAACTTTATAAACTACCTAATATCGAAACTTACCTAATATCAAAAATCATAATTTAAACAGAAATGCAGTGCTAGTTTTGATATTAGATTGTTCATCAAGTATTTCGCCATGGAAAACATCAAAGATTTCATAAATGAAGACCTTTCTGCACAGCAGCATTCATTTTTAACTTGGCCATATCGACGGCAATAGGCGCCCGACCGGCAATTGGGAGGTCCGTGGTTCGATTCCCGGTGGTGACTAATATTTGTGTACAGTAGCATTCATCGATTTCCATCAGCTATTTCATACTGTTGTCAATATCCGCCATTGCGGAAGTCTTCAGTATAAATTAATAGCACTTATTGAAGGAATTTCGAAATTAATAAATTCTGTTCATGTATATTTGTCAGTTTGTTCAATTGTCAGTCACTTCAAACTAACTTATTTCATAAATTTCTTTGTTACAGCTTGGCAGCAGTTCCAAACCGGATAAGAATTCAGTACTTACTGTGATGACTCAGAAAATTCGAAATTCAGAATTGCGTGAATTCATTCAAGATTCTATAAATGACTGTTTTGAAGCTGTGGAATCAGGTACAGTGTAAAATCCATAAGATTTCTATAATAATTATTGTACAAAGTTACCAACCCATTGTATCGCTGCATGACAGTGCCGGTGTAACCCAACCTTTTCTTAGTGGGACATTTTTGACAACCCACCACCATACAGTCCCGACCTAGCACTGAGCGACTTCCATCTGTTCCTTGAACTGAAGAGATGGATTAAGGGTCGTCTGCACTTTCCAAATACTGAGGAACTTCAAGACAAGGTCAAGACTTATTTAAATTCTCTGGCGGCAACAGTTTAAGGAGAGGGTACTGAAACGCTTGTCCCCATGTATGACAAGTGCCTCAACCTTCACGTTGTTTATGTTGAGGAGTAAACATAAGTATACATACATTTTAGTAATAAAAATAATTTTTTTCTTGGATTTCTTGTTCCATAACGATCTGCGTTGTTAATGTTAACTTTTTGCTGTAAATTTAACGACTTGAGTAGGGCAGGGTGACAGTTCTGGGCCAGTTTTTCTTTAACCTTAAATTTAAGGTTAACCTAAACCAACTATCCAAACCTAATTTAACCTGAAATAGGTAAGTTCAAGTCGAATCAACGCAATCTATCCGATCCCCAAAATTCCCATTTTCACGGGAGTTAAAATTCACGAAAAAATTTGAACTTTTTAACCCCTGAAGGGAATTTCAATTTGAAGACGCCATCTGGTTCAGCCTTTCAAGGCATCCCAAATTCATGTATCAAATACAATTTTCCGATCACGATTGATTGAGGAAAAAATAATAGAATTTTTGGGCGTGGTCGCCTCGCTAAAAGTGGTGACAGTTCTGGGCCAGTTTTTCTTTAACCTTAAATTTAAGGTTAACCTAAACCAACTATCCAAACCTAATTTAACCTGAAATAGGTAAGTTCAAGTAGAATCAACGCAATCTATCCGATCCCCAAAATTCCCATTTTCACGGGAGTTAAAATTCACGAAAAAATTTGAACTTTTTAACCCCTGAAGGGAATTTCAATTTGAAGACGCCATCTGGTTCAGCCTTTCAAGGCATCCCAAACTCATGTATCAAATACAATTTTCCGATCACGATTGATTGAGGGAAAAATAATAGAATTTTTGGGCGTGGTCGCCTCGCTAAAAGTGGTGACAGTTCTGGGCCAGTTTTTCTTTAACCTTAAATTTAAGGTTAACCTAAACCAACTATCCAAACCTAATTTGACCTGAAATAGGTAAGTTCAAGTAGAATCAACGCAATCTATCCGATCCCCAAAATTCCCATTTTCACGGGAGTTAAAAATCACGAAAAAATTTGAACTTTTTAACCCCTGAAGGGAATTTCAATTTGAAGACGCCATCTGGTTCAGCCTTTCAAGGCATCCCAAACTCATGTATCAAATACAATTTTCCGATCACGATTGATTGAGGGAAAAATAATAGAATTTTTGGGCGTGGTCGCCTCGCTAAAAGTGGTAAGAGTTCTGGGCCAGTTTTTCTTTAACCTTAAATTTAAGGTTAACCTAAACCAACTATCCAAACCTAATTTAACCTGAAATAGGTAAGTTCAAGTAGAATCAACGCAATCTATCCGATCCCCAAAATTCCCATTTTCACGGGAGTTAAAATTCACGAAAAAATTTGAACTTTTTAACCCCTGAAGGGAATTTCAATTTGAAGACGCCATCTGGTTCAGCCTTTCAAGGCATCCCAAACTCATGTATCAAATACAATTTTCCGATCACGATTGATTGAGGAAAAAATAATAGAATTTTTGGGCGTGGTCGCCTCGCTAAAAGTGGTAAGAGTTCTGGGCCAGTTTTTCTTTAACCTTAAATTTATCAATTTTATCATAATTTACCAATAATAGCATTATTATCACACCAACCTGTGTCTGATTAAGAGAGTGGTACTCACTGTTTAGGTTGCTAGTGAAGAATTGCAAGCCTTTATATAGTGCTGGCTTTGATTTGAACCGACTTTGTGAACTGAATAAGATAGGGTTTGTGCAGATTTGCATCTTAATTAAACCTATACCTGAATTTTAGTATATCTCCTCAAACACAAATTTAATTAATACATCAACCATCGGTTCGATTAGCCCTTTTGTCTGTCACCAGTAATATCACATTGATATATTATACCCTATTTCTCATCTTATGAAATCATCATTAAAATTAAAATATCAGCCATCTTATCAACCACCAATAATATTGATACATACCCTAACATCATCATTCCTCCCACCCAGACCTGTTAATAATAGATCCCACTGTTCAGATATTAGGTGAGGAGTGGATGAAGATCCATAAGCCTTCACATTATATATACTCTATTTTCAACCTTGCCAATTTGATTGAAATATCAGCTATCTTGTTAGCCATCAATAATATGATACCCCATTTCCCATCTCATTGGTTATCATTCAAATTAATAGATTCACCATCTCATCAGTTACCAATAATAGCATTATTATCCCACCAACCTGTGTTTCATTAAGAAAGGTATTCACTGTTCAGGCTACTTGTGAAGACTGAACAAGAAATGTGGTTACAAGCCTTTATATAGTGATGAAGTTTGACAAATGATTTTGAAGTGGCTGGGACACCATTCAATATAATTTAGGTTGAGGGAAGTAGATTTGGTTCATATTCTGTGATTTTTCAACTCTTGATTTTTCTTATAAGCAGTATGTTGTAATGTAGCAATGCATTGTGAAAAAATATCAATTAGCTAGAACTTACCTATGTCATGATAGATTAAATTTGATTTGCAGGTTGAATTATGATAGACAGGGAAGGAGTGTGGAATTTTTTTTTAATTACCTTGCAGTATAACTCTCATGGAAATTGGAATTTTCAGGATCTCAAATGTTAGATTAAATTGACTTGGATTATATCGCATGGTGTTGCTATATCTATATTGAATCGCCTTGGAAATTTGAACAAGATGGAACCATCTAATAAACTTTATTTTAGGTGGGTTCCAAACCACTGGGTAAGTGATAATAAAGCTAGTACGAGATGGCTAATCAGTTGGTAACTGATCTCCGTTAAAACCGCCGTTAAAACTACCGTTAAAACCAGCGTTCAAATTTTTGTTATAACCACCGTTAAACTGAGCCAGAAGTCTTACAGCTTTAAGTGTAATGACCCAAAAATTATTTTTTGATTCAATAAATTATACTATTAAAATTCTATTATTCTCCCCAATTATTAATGGTAGGTTTGGTTAAGCTGGCGGGTCTAGTTGTGTTGGAAAGAGCGTGGGAAAAAATGTGTGAGCGTGGGAAAATCTTTATTTTCCAATTAATTATCATCGGAAAATGGTGTTCGATACATGAATTTGGAGTGCCTTTAAAAGCCGAACAAGATGGCACCGTCCAATTCAATTTATCTTGAGCGGTTGAAAAGTTCAAATTTTTTCGTGATTTTTAACTCCCGTGAAAATGGGAATGTTCGAGATCGGATAGATTGCGTTCATTCAACTTTGACTTACCTATGATAAATTTAGGTCAGGTTTAATTGTGTTGACTTAGGTTAACCTTAAATTTAAGGTTAAAGAAAAACTGGCCCAGAACTCTTACCACTTTTAGCGAGGCGACCACGCCCAAAAATTCTATTATTTTTCCCTCAATCAATCGTGATCGGAAAATTGTATTTGATACATGAGTTTGGGATGCCTTGAAAGGCTGAACCAGATGGCGTCTTCAAATTGAAATTCCCTTCAGGGGTTAAAAAGTTCAAATTTTTTCGTGAATTTTAACTCCCGTGAAAATGGGAATTTTGGGGATCGGATAGGTTGCGTTGATTCGACTTGAACTTACCTATTTCAGGTTAAATTAGGTTTGGATAGTTGGTTTAGGTTAACCTTAAATTTAAGGTTAAAGAAAAACTGGCCCAGAACTGTCACCCTGCCCTACTGACTTGCATTCAGTTTTAGATTGTTAATATATAATAAATGTACTCACACTTGGCCGAACGTTTTCGAAAACGAAAACTTGGTCAACTCGAAAACGTTCGGTCAAGTGTGAGTACATTTATTATATATTAACAAACTAAAACTGAATGAAAGTCGTTTAAGTTACAACAAAAAGTTAATGTTTTTTCTGTTCACTGCTCTTTTGTTTATGCTCCATCTGAGGTTGAAAAAAATGTCCCTCGTACATTCGCAGTTGAAATATGGTTTTCTAGACTTGTATCTTAATATGATAGGTGACTGATGATATTATTTTTTTAAAGAACTTTTAAACTTAATAGAATGTTTTGTATAACAATAATTTTAATTCTTGAATTTCTTGATCCTTACCGATCTGCGTTGTTAATATTAAATTTTTAGTTAATAAGTTAGTAAAAGGTTAATCTATATAAATAAAATTAGAGTTTTGTCTGTACATTTATCACAATTATATATTAGTAGGTATTATTACCGATTCTGCGTACCCTATGGAAGCAGGGGGGCGTGGCCACCCCCCTTCCCCCTCCCCCAGGTCAGACATTTTGTAAACACCCACCCCTTCCCCCCTGTCGCAGTCAGCCATTTTGTTTTTAAGGTCACATACCCCCTTCCCTATGTGTCCCCACTTTATTCCCAATAGATTAAAGGGGGACCCCCCCGCAAGCACCAATGAGAGAGGACCTATCCCCCTGACCCCACCTCTCACAGAAGGTTCCCAATAAATATAGAACATACAGTTTTATATCTATATATACATGCTTGCAATTGTATATCTATATATACCTGCTTGCAATTACTATATCTATATTTGCTCTTATCCGTAACCCCCCGCCCCCGCCCCCCGCTTTAGCTATTAATTGCATCTACACACTTGCTACCTCCTGCTGTGATTCTCAAAGCCCTCTCTCTCTCTTTCGCACGTGCAGTGTTAATATACCCCCCTGCCCCCCACCCTCCACCCACCGATTTAGCTATTAATAATACTTCCGCCCCCCTGCTGTGAAAAAACTATTTCATAACGTTTAAAAGCAGAGCACGTGCACAAGTTTTATGTGTGTGTGTGTGAGAGAGACGTGCTCTCAGGTCATTAACCTTAGAATTTAACGGTCGCAACACGTGCCTAGCAGGTGGGGGGCTGTACACAGAAATAGAATAGTTCTACAGTCCTCGATTCCTAGATTGATAGCGTTGTAATAGGCGTTCTTGTTGGGGAGGTAAAAACAAACTACTATCATATTTTATCGTCGGCTCATCCATTCCAATAAGCCGAAGAAATTTGCTGACAGTATGTTCTGGCAATAGTCCTCGTCCCTCCAACTCTTTATAATCAAACGTTCTGGCAGCCATTACACATTTTTCTATCAAATAATAGGCATATCTATACATCAGATCATTTAAATGCCTCTTGAAATCTCGATTATTATGCACATAATCCATTAATAGGTCCTGTGATATTTTTACAGCTGTGTTAAGTTGTTCATATGAGATGAATCCTGCTTTTTCAATTATAAACTCTTTTTTAGTGAGTAAATTTTCCCTATTGAATTCATCTCGAGTGAGTAGTTTATCTCTTTCTGCCTTTGCCTCTTTGCTAATAATTTTCATCTCATTATTGAGGGTATGTCTACTCACCAGCACACTAGCCTTCTCCTGCTCAAATTCTCTCCTAGTTAAAACAACCTGTTCTAAATCATGCATGCGTTTTTCCAACACATTGTTAATTATACTTAATCCACTATTGAGATTTTCAAACGACACAAGTTGGCTTCTTTCATTGTTAAATTCTGTTCTAGTTAAAACAGCCTTCTTCAACTCACTCAATTCAAATTTCAACTTGTCAAAATTCGCTACTAATTTTTTTAACTCCTCTAATTGCTTCGCATGCACTGTATGCATCCTACCGAATCGATCGGTGTTCATTGTTCGAATGTCGAAATTAATTATCAACACCTCGGTACACCCGCTCCAGCGGTGAGGTTCCAACGCTCCGATTTGTGACGCTTGTCAAGATGACTCACGCTGGCAGCACTGACGTCACCACCCCAGCTCGTGTCTTTAGTCGGCTATTCTCACTTTACACGATGTTTCGCAGAGGGGTGAGGGGGCGCCCACTCCGCATTTCTTCTAACATACTCTTTCGCAACAGCCGGTTTCACACAGCCTCATCTCTCTCATATTTCTTTCTCTCCTCTTTCGCTCTACCGAACAGCTTCCCGCCAACACGGCCTGTCCTCGCTTTTTTACTGTATAAAGTTAGCTTCCCGCAGTTCTTGCAATATCGAATCGATTTCAATATTGTGAGCTGAATTACCTGCATTTTTAGATCCCATTAAAATAAATAACCGTTCAACTAGTTCGTTAACATCATCCCAGAATATGTAGTTTCTATCACGTGATTTATTTCTAACAAAATTCAATAATCCCTTCCCATACTTTGAACGTTTTTTGGGTGGAAAAAGTTTCTGTATAATTTGAGATTTTTTACCAGAATTGCGAATTACGTAACCCTGGTTATTAATATGTACAGATGTCAGTGATAATATTTTTTTATATTTCGCCAAATCTTTGTTATTGTAGAGATTTGAATTTGGCCTACTGTTAAACAATAGCTCCAACAAACCATGAGTCATTCTAAACCTTTGTTCGCCGACAGTTATAAAAACATCATCAAAACTTACGGGCTCATCGCCGATAAAATATAAATTTTGTTTATGATCAAAACGTATACCATAAGGAATAGAATTATCTAATTTCTCGTTATGAAACACACCTAAATAGTTGTCTAAAATTTCTTCTATTCGAGTGCGACGGTTAGTAATATTCAAAGTCGAATCAAAGAAAGCAGATTTATCATTAGCAGAAATATTTACATCTTCCTCCCCATCCTCCTCCTTCTCCTCCACCTCCTCCTCCTCCTCCTTCTCCTTCTCCGTTACCAACGGTTCAACCTTGTGTTCTTTTTCGCGCTTTACTGTTTCATTGGCAGAGATTGTGCTCTTTTTGAGTTCAATTAATGGAGTAATTATTGGTTCCAACCTTTTACGATTAAATTCTTCACTCTGTGTTTGAAAACCCAATAAATTCCTATGCTTATCCAAAATAGTTTTTCTCAACTTTTTAATTCTATCTGTTAAACTTTCCGCACCATGCGCGACACGCTTCTTAACTTTCTTCATTAGCTTACTCTTTGTGTAATATCCCAAGTATGATCAAACGTTGAATGAACAAAAAACGTGCAAACACCGAAGTTACCTCATTGCAAAGGAATCTTTATGAATTTATCCAATTGTTCTCTGTATCTTCCATTTTCAGCCTTACATTCAGTAAAAATAGAAACAAATTTGTGAGCACCTTTTGACCACACCTCCCAACATAGTTTTCTAAACTCACTGAAACTCATATCTTCCCCCACAAAATCCCTATAAATTAATTTCAAATTTAATTGATCAAGTTTGAAAATAATCAATACGTTACAATTATCTCGGATGTGATGTTTCATTATCGCACCGTAACTTTGTACCAAGTAGGCCGTATCAATTTCGCGATGTCTACCCATTGTAAAGTAATTACGAATTTGAGGTACATTGCTTAATTGTAAATCATCAAAAATGACAAGAGAGTTTCTCTCAACTTTGTTGGGATGCTTTATCATATCAGTATTGTCTGACATGTAAAAGCTTACACATTTTATCATTGAAAACACCTTTTTCAAAAACTTATATTTATCCTGGTACAAAGAATTACTAAATAAGTATAAATGTTTAAATTTCAATCCGTTTTTATTGAAAATCAAATTCAATAACGTATTTGTCTTACCACTGTTGGATCTTCCAATCAGGATAATGCGTGCATTATGCGGTAATAAACTACCATTTTTACTCTTGCCAATGTTCGGTTTACCTGTAATAACCTCATCAAAATTGATGATGGGTATGGTCGTATCCTTTACCATTGTATCACTATGATAGTCAATGGATAACTGAATAAAACACATGCTTCAACATATTATATCAATTTATTGATAATATTTTTCAGTTCTTTTCCAATATACAACATTTCGCTTATTTACAATATAATACATAGTATTTACAATATAATACATAGTATTTACAATACAGTTCTTAACCTAGTAAATTCTTTCTCTCGATCCATGTAGGTTCGCTGAAACCTAACCATTTAACCAATATTTTATCTTTATTTTTCCTTATAATTTTCTCTACTAAATAAACTTTCTGCTCCTCCTCATCCAGCTTTGTTTTTTTCATTTCTTCTTCGTAGAAACGGCCAGAAATTATTTCCCCTATCAAATCACGCAAGATGTAAGTAGGTGGCTTAGTCGGATAGACTGAATGAATTATAAATAATTCCCCACTCCAATTAATATTATACGATTTGTCGAAAACCTGTCTGTACTTACTAATGCGTACAACATCGCCCAATTTAAATTTCGGTTTTATTCGTTTAGATTTCAAACGCAAGTTCTCATTGGCCGCCTTATTAAGCGATGCTATTATATGATTTCGATGTTTTTTGCGAACATCAGATGGCCGCATTTGAATTGTTCTGTGGAAAGCATTATTATACTCTTTAACCATTGTTGGTAATGCTCCCACCCATCGTTTTGTTCCATGCTGCGTTAAATATTTATAGATTTTTGATTTAATAGTTCTAATAAAACGTTCGACTATTGCAGCTTTTTTCTCACTAAAAACATGGTAATGTTTAATATTATACCTATCCAATAATGCTTTTACTTTTGTATTAAAAAATTCGGTACCTTGGTCTGTCTGAAAAAATTTAACATTTTTATTTTTACGAATAATTGGTTCAAGTGCAGCATACACAGAGCCGGCACTTTTGGATTTTATTGGCACACAATAAGCATATTTAGAAAAACAGTTAATTACAGCTAAAATAAAAGTAAAATTTGAATTATCTCTCGCCAGCGAGCTCATATCAATTAAATCTGCCTGAAGCAGATCCACCTCACTTTTAATCTCATATTTTCTCCTATTAAAATGTACTCTTGGCACAGAATGCAATTCTTGTGCTAATCTATGTCTAAGTTCATTCATTTTTGTCGACATCACACATGCGCGATTGTATCTCAACTGCCTCGGCACGCGTCCACGCGTCGCGTGGGTAATCTATTTTTAGCCACCGTCTTTTTGTGAAGCAGCACGCCTCACTTCTCCTCTCCTCACTCACCGCCTCACACTTTGAGAGGAAGGTTCTTCTTCTACTACTTCTTCTTCTTCTTCTTCTCCTTTTTCTTCTCCTTCTTCAACTTGGGGGATTCTATAATGACCCCATGCCAAGGTGTCAACCGAATTGGGCATGATGTATCTTTTATCATCATAGCATGAGAGCGCCGTTTTTGCACATTCTATTTGATAAATCTTGTGCGAATAGCTCCTTATCATATTAAATCGCTCATAATGCGAAGTTCTTTCGAATAAACATTTTTTGTACAAATCATATGTTAGACAGCGATCTTTAACAGATTTCTTTACACCCTTAGCTACGTTTTTATACAATTCATTCTCATCATCTACATATTTAAAACTATACATTTTGGGCCGTAAGCCAGCAAAATGTGTGATAATTTTTGAATTTGTCTCATCTTTAAATTTCCCAACCACTTTTTTATTTACAAGACTATAACATTTGTGAGTGGTTGGGTAATCAGATGTGTCAAACCACGTCAAATTATTCCTAATATCCTGGTACACATCCTCAGTTTTTATTTCATAGAAAAGACTATCTGTATCCGACATTAATAGATTCACATTTTCAGGACGATATATGTTCAAAATTTTGTTGTAGTGGAAATCAAACATTAGGTGTTTACTCAATTCCAAAATGGTGAAACCCGCATAAATTGGTTTGTTCAAGCATATTTCAGATTTTCTTGAAAACACCCCAATTACATTTTCATCAAAAATCACCCAGCGTTTACACAATGGCCTGGAAACATATTTATCCAATTTTCTCTCATCTGTTATGAGATTTACGGTGCAATGGTGTCGATTACCCTGGAGAGATTTTCCGTATATTATATTCAATAAATTTTTAAAGTTCTGAACTTCAAATTTATTCCTGGCATTTCGCCTACATTCCGTATTGAATTGAATGTAAGGTTGTAGCCAACGGGACTGTGTAAAACTAATTACCCTATGAATCTTCGTTAAACGCATACCCAACTGAGTGTAAAGCTGGAGATTGCGATAATGAATTACATATTTTGTTCTATCATAAAGTGTTGCAAGGAGTTTTGTTGATGATTTTTGTGAATCGTGTTTTTGATATTCAGACATCAGGTGAAGGGGGGCTGCTTCTTTTGTGGGGGCAAGGGGAAACTGATTGTGAGAATCGTGTAAGTATTGTGGATACTGCATATCAACCTCCAGAATGTAGCCAATTTCTGAATCGGCACTCAAGTTTAAAAAATCTACTTGTGCGATTTCATTCTCATTCAAAAATTTAAAATTTCCGCTCGGGAGAGGTTCACACATTGCGTATCCATATAAATTGTTAGCATCCAGGTAAACAAGGTAATTAGTAGGTTTACTCTCATCATAATTCGACATATATGGGTTGTTCGCTTCAGCGAACCTATGCGGAATGACCGATAATCCTCCTCTCACTGCACCCTCAATCATAAGATGAATATCAATGTCCCGAATCAAACCAAGCTCCACCTGTGTGTATTTTAGCATGCAATTCCATGAGAAATGTGCCAATGAGAGAAAGTGGATAGCATCCAATCCATATTTGTCGAATAATGATGAGCGCATATCCTCAAAAACATCGGCCAAAAGCAGAACATCCGTTAGAAGGTATAGATCGTGATATTCGCCAAGAGAGGAAATATTACACGCTTTCCACACCTTCTGTGCATGTTCATATTCAGCAGGATCCAATGGTGAATCGTTCAAATCATTGTGGAATGCTTCTATGGGAGGAAGACACGTTTCATTGAACTTTTCAGCACAATCAAAATAAGTGTATGGATACACACCCTTTTTGATTAAAAGCTGGTGCTGTTCAGGTGTTCTGAATACAGTGTACATCCTTTTAAATTTCGTTTCCAATTCAGTACTTTCTGACAAATTTTTTACAAGTGAATCTAATGAAGCATTCATGAACTTAAAACTATCTAAAAACCTAATTTTACCAATACTAATTGTCATAAATTTTTCAGAGGAATTGGCGATGCAATGTATTTTTCTTTTGCATTTCCCCAAAGCTTGCACAATAAAATGGGAATCGTACCCTGCGAAATTATGTATATAACATGGAATAAAATCGGGTGATTTAGCATTTAAATTACAGGCTTGGTGAGCTGCACAAATAAATTCACCTGATTCGTGCGAGTGGTGTTTGCATCTCACCTCACCAATCAAGAAATCCTTCCCACATAAACCACATTGTTTTGCATCATCAAATACTTGTTGTTCACGCTCATTTAATGGAATCATCGGTATTTCGCGTTTCATATCATTATAAAGCATTTCACCCAAATCTGTTACATCATCAACGAATTTTTTAATAATTTTTTCACTTTCATTTCGCGCGCGATAAAGAATGGGTACATGACAAATTTCACCATGTATATTTAACACTACAAAGCAATACCCGCACGCAACATGCTCACGTGTCTTTTTTGTGAAGCTACTAGTAACAGGGTCTGAAGCATCAGCTTCTTCTTTCCTCTCTTCTCCGCTTTTAATTGGTAAAATAAACGATTCAAAATCGGCGTAAATTACATATTTAGGTTTAAGTGTATAAGTATAGTTTGTAAATTTGATTACATCACCTTCTTTGGGTAGCACCGTTCTTTGCGCCGCGAACTTTGAACAAAGCTCTTGATGCCTTTCCAAATTTTGTTTTCCATCCACGTTCAACGATTTGTTTGTAGTGAAACGATGGAAACAAAATTCACAAACATGTACTTGATGTCCATATTTTGATAAATGACTCAAAAGACGCGATAAACCATTCTTTCCGTTCGCGGTATTGATCAAGCAAAAATGTGATTTATGTGGTGCGGTTTTAGTTGTTAAAAGCAAAAGATTCACCTGATGTCTGCGTTGCCTATATATACTACATCTGTAGGGATAGAATTTCTTTCCATCATCGTCGTACGCAATTACATTAATAGATATGTTGGGATTCAAAATTTCAATTTTCCTAACATCTCTCATGGTGGCTGGGAAGTTGACCCCGTTTGTGTTGACTGTGTGAGCAAACTTGCTCAAATATTCAACACTCATGTTATCACGCCGGTAATGAAAAAAATATAAAATTGACCACAAAAGGCATTTCTCGTCATTGGAATTTTTCACGTTAATTATGCATTTCTTTTTCTTAATAAAATCGGGAGTCTCTACAAAGGAAGATGAGGATGTGTACATAGGATTATACCGAATTATGTTTAAATCTAAAGAATGTATTCTACTCAAAACCCACCCACTACCAAATTTTGTAAAATTCTGGAAAGAATTTAAAATTTTCTTAATAGCTAATTCATAGTACTTGTTCAATTCATCTAAATTTTCACGAACATTCACACATATTGCCGAGTAGCTGTGAAAGTTTACAGTACTCGAAATTTGTTCACTTTCCTCGGGCAAAACAATCAATTTTTGTAATATAATATTTAACACTAAAAACCATTTCACATTTCCGTGGAAACGGTCTGACTCCTCGACGATCTGGTTCAATACTATGGGTTTTGTAGATTCCAAAGTCGATTCCACGTCCAGCTCCTCGTCTAGATAGGTTATACGGTGACGTATCGCGTTATTGTTCAATCCACGCAGATCCTTGATTGTATACCGCATTTTGACGAATTAGTGCTCTCTCTCTCTCTCTCTCTAAAACAAAAAAGTTAGTAGCAGATTAGAAGTTGATCACCACGGACTATTCTAAATTACGAATGATTGACTTTCAAAGGAAGCGATTCCACTGTGTTCTCCAACTGAAAGGTTAAAAAAGATTATGAGTGTGAAACAGATTATATCTATGGATATAAACGTGGCGGTAGACGAGGAAGAAGAAAAGTTTATTAAAAATAAATCCTCGTTCGAAAAACAATTAATACATAAATTACGCTTCCACCGCTATGAGTGCTATGGAAGACAATATGGACACTATTGCATGTGTATAAATCCTGCACTCAATGAACCATTACACCAATTTATTGGAGAATGTAATTCAGATACTTGTTTTTATCGAATAATGCAATTACATATTGCAGATAACCATCACGAATCGTGTAATGGCGTCTATCATACATTTAATATGTGTAACAACAAAATTGATAAATTTTTGTGTAATTCATCCAGAAAATTTCGGTGTGGGAAAAATTGTAAATTATTTCAAACACTCAAGTGTGTTGGTAAAACTAAGTAGGAATACTGAACGTAAGTTTACTCCTCCAATGTACAACAATCGGCAGCAGAATTAGTTGAATGGAGATACTCGCATGCAATGTGTTTTCTGCAGAATAATAGTTTCTACCGAGAAAAATAATTCGAAATAATGCGCAGTCAATAATCGCTACTTACATTGTAAAAGGGTGATGGCAAATGATGAACTCTCTCTCTCTCAGATGTGTGCTCTCTCTCTCTCAGATGTGTGCTCTCTCTCAGATGTGCGCTCTCTCTCAGATGTATCCTCTCACTCAGATGTGTGCTCTCTTACACTCCGCTGGTACAACTGATCTAAAACAAACAAGTTAGTAGTGGATTAGAAGTTGATCGGCACACTATGGATCAATCACACGTTTTAATGTACGAAAGATTGAGGTTATTAAGTTTTGATGAGAGATGGAAAAAATTCGAATCTCCCCTTTTATCGCCTAAACATTTAGCTAAACTGGGATTTGTATTCAAGACGCCACCAGACTCAGTGCAGTGCGTGTTTTGTTTAGTTGGTTTGGAAAAATGGCTAATAACAGATGATCCCGAAAAAGAACATGAAAAACATAGTCCGAATTGTGGGTGGAGGAGAATGCATAATATTTCTATCGAGAATGAAAATTTTAATAATCTTCGGGATTACGACCAGCGAATAAAGACATTTTATCAAAGATCAAAGCCTCACTGGTCAAACTCATTTAATAAGAGGATATTGGTTTTTAAAAGAAATGCTGAATATTTCGCGAGTAATGGATTTTTTCTACATAAAACGGGTTATTTGCAATGTGTATATTGTAAAGTAATTATTGCAGATTCGAAAAAACTGTGTCATGCATCGTTTTGTATATATAATAAGAACAGTCTTAAAGGGGAAGGAGGAGAAGGAGGAGGAGAAGGAGAAGGAGAAGGAGGAGGAGAAGGAGGAGGAGAAGGAGGAGAAGGAGAAGGAGGAGAAGGAGAAGGAGGAGGAGGAGGAGGAGGAGAAGGAGGAGAAGGAGGAGAAGGAGGAGGAGAAGGAGAAGGAGGAGGAGGAGGAGAATTAATTGAAAAAGTAAACAAACCTGCACGAGAAGGAAGCCGAGGAATCACTTGCGCTCTGTTGTAGACTTGAAACGGCTCTAGTTGGAACTGAAACATACAAAATAGGGAAAAATGGATCAGATTGGTGTTTAAAAATTTGGATTATGCACACTTATTATCAGATTATGGAGATGTCGTCTGCATTAAGGTGTGAGAAGATTTATTGTAAATATTATTGAACAATTACTATTTCTATTACAATTGCTCCAATTTAATATGCGAGATTTTTTGCACTAACAGTATTTACCCAAAAACTTGTAAAAATGCGTGATTGGGTTGAAGATAATTTTTATGAGTTTGATTTTTTTGTGGCTTTATTTCGAGTTTGTTATAATTGATTAATGTAAATAAAGATTTGAATTATTATTGCTCACCTTTGTTTCAAACTGATGTGATGCTTTCAAAATGATCACTCTTCTTGTTGTGTCGTTCAAAAACGCAAATGCTCTTTTATCGCTGTGCGCGGATAGCTAAAGTTCAAACTGTTGTGACGCTTTCAAACTGATAAAGATGATCGCACTTTTTTGATCCGATAACTATGACGTTCAAAACGCGAATGATCTTTTAGCGGTGTGCGCGGCAATCTAAAAAAGGATTGCGGGATGCGATGAGCATTCCTCTTTGGAGTAGGTGAGCACCTAAAAGAAGGAAGCTCGCAGGAAGCTCTCGCTGGCACGCGCACGCTTCTCCCCCTCAACACGGTGTTCTATTTTTATCAGTATGTTTGCATCTGTCAACATGGAATGTGCTTTGGCGATGCGGCACGTCTGGAAAACGATAGTACTATTTATATTTCTATTATGCTGTCTAAACACCGTACTACTTTTAAATAAAGATAAATCGTGCAATCTGCATGAGAAACGAAATGATACGCAATTTCTTTTCAATTCCTTTGGATCGTCAACTTCACTGAGAAACCATACTTTATTCAATATTAAATCTTGCGTTAATTCGTATTATAAAACACCAATTTCCTTTGAAATTGGGTTGATACATTGGTATAAATTTATGGTTGATGAGCGAGAAACAGTTTGTAATTTCTACAAATACTATAGCGTTCTTGCAAATTGTGCCAAGACTTTTAATGAAAAATCGAATTTTCTTTTGAAGAAAACTAATCAATTATGTAGTAGTAGTAGTAATTACAGTTCAGTTTATGTTTAACCTTTAAAGGATGAACACTGTTAAGAAAAGGCGCTGCTCTGTTCGTAAGCGTGGTAGAGGTATTTTATCAAAAATTGGCGATGTATTGGGTACAGTGATAAATAAGGGGGTGGATAACCTCAATTTCGAGGCTCATCTACCTAATTATTCGTATTGCGGACCTGGTACAAGGTTAAGGTCAAGGTTAGCACGTGGAGACAAACCTATAAACCGTCTTGATGATTTATGTAAGACACACGACATAGTTTACTCCCGAGCGTCTGATAACAAGACGCGGGCGGAGGCTGACAGGCACTTGGCAGATGGAGCTTGGGAAATTTTCAAGGACCCAAAAACGGGGTTATCTGAGAGGGCATATTCTTATCTTGTTACAAACATTATGAAAGCGAAATCCGCATTTGGTGGCGGTTTGAGAAAACGAAAAACGAGGGGAGTTAGAAAAACACATAGTGATAGTATTAGGCAAAAGGCGATCAATAGGTTAAAAAATCATATTGCTGGTCGTGGTTTTTATCTGAAACCATATCCAACAGGCGGAAGAATACTAGTACCTCCCACCCAATACGGTGTAACACTATTTCCTAAGGTTAAAAAGAAGCAAGGAGGAAAAAAGCAGAGGAAAAGACAGAGAAAAACGCAAAGATGAACGGCCCGCTGTCAAACTATGACCTGATAAAATGGTGTAAAATATTAGATATACCACTAAGGGGCATATATATGATTGATACACTTCCGAGTAAAATTCGAAATAATGAGCTCGCAATTGTTAATTTAGACAAACAGATTGGAATGGGAACACATTGGACTGCATATATTAAACGAGGAAAAAATGTGTATTATTTTGATCCAATCGGTGACTTGCAACCGCCACGCGAATTGGCAAAATATTGGGAAAAAGAAAATAATGTAAAAATATTCTATAATACCAACCAATTGCAGCGGGTAAACACAGACATTTGTGGGCACCTAGTGATTTTGTTTCTTGCTAACCAGTTGTAATTTTACGCTTGTGTTGAAAGCATTAGCTGAGTGAGTGATGGCTGTTATTACACTAACCTCAAAAACAAGTAATCTATATGAGAATTTAAACCACGCTCTGGAATTGGATAAAAATTGCGAATGGGAAATTGGATTGGTTAACTTGTGGACGTTTAATAGTATACCGAATATAATAAGGGGGAAAAATTCCAGTTTTAAATACGGAGATAAACTGGTGAATCTTGATACAGGATCGTACGAAATTGATAATATAATAAGCGCTATAAAGTTGAAATTGAACTTGAGCGATGAGAGTCTTGTTATACAACCGAATAATAACACTATGAAAGTTGGAATTTATTCCGATAAACCAGTAGATTTAACTTTTGACGATTCAATTGGTAAGACACTTGGGTTTGATAAACTTCTACTCGAAGCAAATACATGGCATTATTCAAATCATTTAGTCTCGATCAGTCATATTAATACAATCGTGGTGTCATGTAATTTAGCATGTGGAAGCTTCGCTAACGGAGATGAAAAGCATATTATTTACGAATTTCTGCCGAGGGTACCGCCCGGTTATTTGATTAATGAAACGCCCGCAGAAATTATATATGTACCTCTCAATACGCGCAGAATTCAGTTTATTAATGTGACGGTAACCGATCAAGACGGATCACTTATCGATTTTCGAGGGGATAGTATAACTGTGAGGTTACATATTCGTGAGAAAAGTTAGAAGATGGGTTTTATTGTATTCAATGCCGTACCTAAGCGTTGAGATGAGAACAGAGAAAGCATCAGTAGGAGTTTAAGCTCAGTAGCGTTAACACCTATGTTAATGCCGAAAAACAGATTAACAGCTAAAAACGCGAGAATACTAGAAAAATTGGGATTTATAGTTAATTGGAAAAATGTCGGGAGCCGCAATAAGTGAAATTCTAGATGTCGATAGTCAAATTCAATTTTACTCTGATATTACTAAGTACGAATTTCACACGCACACAACATATTCTGGACAGAAACTAGGTAATTCGGATGAAGTAAGGCTTCCTGTAAATCAGCAGGATATATACACACTGCCTTGTAAATCCTTTCTATTTATTGAGGGGAGTGTTAAATGTACAAAGCCTGGTGCGAAACCCGAGGATCCGCCAGTGCATGCCGAATATAAACTTGTCAGCAATGTGGTAGGCCATCTGTTTGATGAGATACGTTATGAATTGGCGGGACAGCAAGTAGCGAAATCGAGACTTGTCGGAATTACATCTACAATTAAAGGATTGCTTTTGAAAAATGTTTTCGATACAAATACATACCAATTGGCAGGATTTGATAGAGATGGATATAAGTTGACGGATAATAAATTCATTTTTTGCGTACCGCTGAAACTTTTGTTACCATTTTTTGAAGATTTTCAACGAATAATTTTAAACTTGAAACAAGAGCTTGTATTATTGAGAAGTGCGTCGGATCTAAACTGCGTTGAATCGGCTACAGGAACAAATGTTTCTTTAACAATTGATAAACTACAGTGGAAAATTCCGTACATCCATTTGGAAGATCACGTAAGGTTGAAATTTTTGAAATTACTCGATTCTGATCGCCCTTTAAAACTTGCGTTTAGAAGATGGGAGATTCACAAATTTCCAAACATGGCGACATCGAGAATTCATTCGTGGGCGATAAAAACATCATCGCATTTAGATGTTCCACGCTATGTAATTTTAGCCTTTCAAACGGCTCGGAAAAATGCTATTAATAAATCAATGTCTGATTTTGATTCGTGCGAGTTGTATAACGTTAAATTATTTCTAAACAGTCAATATTATCCCTATGATAATTTGTTGGGGAATAAGCAGATAATGTATCGCATGTTTTTAGATTTCGCGCCGAGTTACTATAATCGCACTATAAATGCAGAACATGGGAACGCTATTGATTTTAAAGCGTTTTGCGAAAAATCACCAATAATTGTGATTGACTGTTCACACCAATCTGATCATTTGAAAACATCCACAGATATAAGATTAGATATGGAATTTAGTAAAGAACTACCAAACTCGACTTCGGCATATTGTATTCTTATAAGTGATTCAATAATGGAATACACACCTTTAACCTCATTAGTTAGAGAAGTACAATAAATTGCCGGTAGGGGTATGTTTAAAATATAAAAGGTGAAATGTAAAAAATAATTTATCATTCGTGTGGGTGTGTGTGAGAGAGCAACATGTCCACTTCTTCGCTGTTTCAAGAGGCGATTGGAGATTTTGAGGCTAGTGAAGAGGGAAAAACACATACAGTGGGAATACAGTGTGAGATGGAAGAAAAGAAGAAGAAGAATTTTGCCGTTGCGGATCTACACTGGTTTAAGGGAGATAATAATCAAATAATTTTAAAAGAATTCGCGCTGGTTGATCGGGGTGGTAATTATGTAGTACTACACTTTAAACCGCCTTTTCCGAAATCTACTTTGAGCTGGAAAATGTTTCGCGAGGCTACCTGGTTAGAACAACATTATCATAAAATATTATGGGATGAGGGGGAGATGGAGTTTACAGATTCATTGATGAGAGGATATCTCGGCGCGTATGATTGCATTTTTACAAAGGGAACAGAAAAAGCGGCATTTTTGAAAAAGTATCATAATGATGTACGTAACATACCGGAATATTACGCGAAACCTAATTTCACAAAGTTTAAAGATACATGGTGTTTTGAGGTTTGTAACATACACAAAAATGTAGAAGGTGGGAGGTGCGCTCTAATAAGTGCACAACATTATTTGCAACTATTAACATCTAACACGCTTCCAAAGATAGGAGAGGAGGGGGATTATACTTGTGAAAATAATCGAATGAAAAGTATGAGGAATTGTGCTTTTTATAGTAGAACAAGCAAAAGAAATTATGCGAGACAAGGATTTTACTATGATGGAAAAAAGGTCGTATGCGTTTACTGTGGTTATGAGTTGGAATCACACAAAGTGAGAATTTGTAGCGTGGGCATTGGTAGGAAACCTATCAATTTTTCGGTATTAATCCCGCTGTATAAATAATTAGTTGTAGATAATGGATCCTCAGAAGTGGATGTGTGCGGATAAAGAATTAGAGAACAAATTACGAGAATATCTGCAGTGGTTTGATTTGTGTGAGGATGCCATTAGAAATTCTACTCGTGAAAACATTGGACTTGCGAGACAGTTGAAACAAATTTTTTTAAACACTGTAAATTTGAGTGATATTAACCATTATTTATCCTGGTACAGACCGCATAGGCTTTGCATTAAAAAATTATTACAAATTGAGGAAGAAGCTACAAACTGCACTTGCGCAAACAGCGGTGGGGAGAATGCATAAAAGGAGTGAAATTGAGAAACTTGAATCATTAGGAAAGATGAGTCGTTTCAACATGGCTGCATTCAACGCTTTGGCGCGTGAGGTGTTGCCTCTAGAATCAGTACCTCTCGGTTCGTATCTGACCGTTGAAAGCGCAATAATTTATGGTACAGGCAGAGTGTTACTAAATCTCGACGATCCCGACAGTGAGGGAGACTCTTATTTCGATTTATTACTATGTGATAAATTTAAAAGCGTATTAAATAATGAGAACTTGACAGATTTTAACAAGAGAAATTTTGTATTAATATGTGAACATGAGAACGGACAAGTAGAGTTGAAAGAAATGTAAATTTTTACAATGGGTTTTTCTCCATAGCACAGGTTTATGTGACCTAGCCCTGTGTGAACCTCTTTTTACCCAAATAAAAAAAGAGCGACCTCCAATAAGGCGGTGAGGTTGACGTTCCTTTGGAGGCTTTTTTCTAACTAACAAACCGCCGGTCATTCAGTATGTGTTTAACTATCATAGAGGAAGGATGCGATGCTACAGCTATACAAAATTTAAAAAACTATCCCGTTTACTGATGGCTATTTCAGTAAGCGAGTTTGATATTATTGCAAAGCATATTAAATTTTCAACCGAGGCAGATGATGGAACTTTGTCTGCAACAAAAACTGAGAATTTTTGCTATCCTATTTTATCTGAAATATATGATCTCCTAGATATAGTTATAAGTGAGGAGGGTCATTTGCACTATGGGTGTTCTAACGATTCCCCCATACAAATTATTTCAGATACAAACGAACTTTGGGATGCTCTATATGATTTAGCAGATAAAAAATGTAAAAAATTTCAATCATGAGGGGGGAAACCAACAGAACGTGGCATGTTTATTCATGCAAAGGTTAATGACCTGAAAAAGTACACCAGCATTCTACACCTATTTGTGTCTAACAACATTTAATGATGCTAAATGCGATTATGTGTGTTGGGTTTGCCTAGAAACCATGTTACTAATAGCAGGTGCCTATGAATCTATTGGAGGATCCAGTTTCACTTGCACGAGATTCAAAAGGTAGTGCACGTGATTCAATAATACCATGTTTTGGTCATTCAGTTTACTTATTGGTATAGCTATAGATGAGTTTAATATTATTGCAAAGCATATTTGAATTTTCAACCGAGGGTAATGAATGAGCTGAGAGAGTGAGAGAGAAAGCCTCTCTCTCACACAGACAGGTTAAAACATGTTTGTGACCTTCAAATGAGCTGAGAGAGAGTGAGAGAGAAAGCCTCTCACTCTCACACAGACAGGATTATTCATGCAAAGGTTAATGACCTGAGAGAGAAAGTAGATGTATGTTCATCTCTGTCGTGTTGATGTAGATGGTTCACTCCCACAGAGAACATGTTAAAAGTTAATGAGCACAATCCACAAACTTGTGCACATGCCAACTTTGGCTAAAAGAAAGAGAGGGTAGAGAGAGAGGATTATTATTCCACAGCTTAATGAGTCACATAAAAAAAAAAAAAAATCTACATAAAACTTGTGCACGTGCTCTGCTTTTAAACGTTATGAAATAGTTTTTTCACAGCAGGGGGGCGGAAGTATTATTAATAGCTAAATCGGTGGGTGATGGGTGGGGGGCAGGGGGGTATATTAACACTGCACGTGCGAAAGAGAGAGAGAGGGCTTTGAGAATCACAGCAGGAGGTAGCAAGTGTGTAGATGCAATTAATAGCTAAAGCGGGGGGCGGGGGCGGGGGGTTACGGATAAGAGCAAATATAGATATAGTAATTGCAAGCAGGTATATATAGATATACAATTGCAAGCATGTATATATAGATATAAAACTGTATGTTCTATATTTATTGGGAACCTTCTGTGAGAGGTGGGGTCAGGGGGATAGGTCCTCTCTCATTGGTGCTTGCGGGGGGTCCCCCTTTAATCTATTGGGAATAAAGTGGGGACACATAGGGAAGGGGGTATGTGACCTTAAAAACAAAATGGCTGACTGCGACAGGGGGGAAGGGGTGGGTGTTTACAAAATGTCTGACCTGGGGGAGGGGGAAGGGGGGTGGCCACGCCCCCCTGCTCCCATAGGGTACGCAGAATCGGTAATAATACCTACTTATATTTTTTGGTTATTTTTACGTTTTATACATCAAATAAGCCGAAAATAGTCTTATCTCACTTTCTGTCTGTCTGTCTGTCACGGCCCCAAAGGCATTTTACGCGGTCTTCTCAAAAACGAGAGCATCGATCGGGATTTTAGTTATTGAACAGTATTGAACACTTTATTGACAATGTCTTTAGCTATGAAAAACTAAATTAACTTTTTTTTTAACAGAGTAATAAACGTTTAAAAACCAAGTGTTTTGCGATTTTGGATACATTTTACGCGGCCTTCTCCTGAAAGTTCACACGATACAGTTTTTGTGCGGTACAGTAAATTTGCTGTATCAGTTTTTGCAGTGCTTTCGTTTGCATGTACATTTCATATTGTTTGTTCACACAATACTGTTTCGACTGGATCCAGTAAAAAAACTGTTCTAGCCGATTTCTACATTCGGTTTTGTCTTCGAAAACTGTATCGCTAAAATCAGCTGTACCGAAAAATAACTATCCGTATCCGGTGGCACATGTATTGTACCCGTAATGGATATGTTCAAACGATACGCTTATTACGCTGGAAGCAGTCTTCAGATCGTCAGCATTGATCTTCTTCATTGATATTCTTCAGCATTGATCTTATTAGTGAATTCCAGTGTCCAGAAGTGGAAGATATTATTGCTGTGAAAATTTAATTTCTCTAATATATGAAAGACCCGCCTCATGGGACAAGACTTAATATAAAAATAAAGAGAGAAAAATGTGTGGAATATTGAAACCAGAATTTGCGTACTTTGATCAAAATTTAAGAGAAACCTTCAGTAAAGAACTTATTTAAAAAAATCTTACACAAATAAAAAAATCCTGGACTGGAATAAATAAAACTGAACTGGAAGGAGGAGAGCACAGCAATAAGCAGCAAAGCCGGACCGTGTGAACATCACAGTATACAGTTGTCGCCGTACAGTAAAAAAACCGTACCGCAAAAAAACTGTATCGTCTGAACGGGGCCTAAGCTGCTAACAACTTCATGATCGTTGCTATCAAAAAAGCCGAAACATATTTAGTCTTATTTCTAAACATAATCTGTACGAAGGACGAGCACAATAGCTAGTAATAATTTAAAGTTGATAAGACACCTTTTCTTGTTGCAGAACCTCAATATCAAATAGGAAAGTGTGATTTCTCCAAGAAACTTGCTCTCTGTCTTGAAGAAAAAGGACAACAGGTATTGTAAATATTACAAAATAATATTTAATAATGTAATATAGTAATGTACCTATTTTGATGATCCTCTATATTGATTATATTTATAGCTTCATATTTTATAGTACCTATCCTCTATCCTTTAATTTTTTTTCATGAAAATAATTTCTCTCTCGCTCGTCAGTAAGCACTAATATTTAAACAGCTTTTGTGAACTAACTTACTCAATATGATATGTAATACATTCCTACACAGTAAAAGTATTTACTTTTATTTATAAATGTATGGTCTATTTTCTGTGACTCCTAGTAAGAAAGCAATATTGTATAGATATTATAGTAGTAATCTTATTTTAGTACGGTAGTGGTCGTAACTATATTTGGAATGAAAAAAATTATGTAGGCTATTTGAATAACTTTATTTATTAACTTTTCAAGTGAATTAAACGACTTGCAGTCAAATTTTTATTAAAATAAGTAGTATTTCACTTACTTCTGTAGGCCGAATGTCTTAGAGTTGTTAAAACCCATCTTCAGGGCCTTGAAGATGGGTTTTAACAACTCGAAAATGTTCGGCCTACAGAAGTAAGTGAAATACTACTTATTTTAATAAAAAGTTGACTGCAAGTCGTTTAATTCACTTGAAAAGTTAATATTAACAACGAAGTTCGTCATGGAACAAGAAATTCAGGAATAACTTTATTATTGTAATAATAAATTCTTTATTAACATAATTCTTCATATTTTAATTGACGTTGATCAATTTCCTTTCATTTCAGAACTGCGAAGATTGGGATGAAGAAGACGAAGATGAAGGGAACAATAAAAAGAGAGGAAGCAACTCCAATATCAACAGATATCCAAATGGCAATAATAATAATAATAATAATAATTACAATTCAAATCCAAGGCCTAACAATAATCCCTACAGAGGCTAAACCCTAATTGCTTGTTTTTAATCTAGATTTTGTAGTCCATGTAATAGTTATTTAGACATACAGTTTTTTTTGCTGTAATAAAGTGAGAATATTGTAATAATATTGAACTTACTGTTTTCAACCAATGGTAATAATTTTCTTTGCTAATGACGCAGACATTAGTCTGAGACTTGTGCGTGGTTGATGATACAAAAATATCAGACAGGATCGTTAAACCACCCAAGACCAGAGTAGCTATCACACGCTCAATCTTACTAATGTCATACAATTCTAGTTTTTTGCAAATAATTGGGTGACACTATGTCTAAAGCTTTGCTCAAATCCAACAGACAAAGAATGGATGAGTTAATGGGATCCTTACCGGTTACCGATGGCATCTGATTGGTCTATTCAATTCATAGGCGTTGAAAAATTTGAATAGACCAATTAGACGCAACCGTTAACATTAACCGGTTACCGGTCAGGCTCCCATGAACTCAAACATTGTTACTTGATAACGGTTTCATCACTTTCTTCAGCCCACACTCCTCTCCTCTTCTAAGTTTATGTCCAGTACATCAGGTTCTTCTACATTTTATTTATTTTATAATATCTGGGTTGTTGTAAAAATCCCTGATCTGCTTTTTATGCTTTCTCCTTGTTCACACGTGAGTCCCATAACTTTCAAGATACTTTATTTTCAAAAACCAAGCTTTTTCTCTTTTTTTTTATTCATTTTATAATTCAGATCCATAGAGTAGGCTAATACCGGGCATATAATTTTTTTTCGGAGGATGAAGCCCACATAGGTCTGAAACCTGTGCGTGCGTAATGAATTGGATGATGGTGATTGATGAGTTGGACCTACAGTTTTAAGTGGGTTCCAAACCACCGGGAAGTGATTTTACAGCAGAGAACAGAGTCTTTTTTGCAGGCCAATCCAATCGGCCACCCTTACAAAGAGCGCCCAGGAGTTTCGTAGCTCAAGTTATCTCTGATTGAACAGATACATGCTACGCCACTCGGCTGTCATTAATAATTGTTTCGTAGTGTATTTTTTGTTTCGTGTGAGGGATTTTGATGAGTAATTTTTTTTAATTGCTGATGATGCCCACATGAGTCCGAGACTTGTGCGTGGGTAAATTATGATTACACATAAATGCCTGACGATGGAGCGGGATTCGAACCCACGACCACTTAAACGACAGCAAGCTGAAGTTGAGACGCCCCAACCAACTGCGCTACGCGGCCCGCCAATTTTTGCAGGCATGTACACATTTATTTTCTGAATGTATCTTTGGGGAAAATTACTCATATCAAAATCCCTGCCAGCAATTGTTGTACATCACTGATATTTCTAAATTATGACTTGATATAGTAATTCCTTGGTATTATTTGTCCTCATCAAATTCGTAATCATTTATTCTCAAAGAGCTCACTCTGGTTTTGGCTCCTAGTAAAATGTGTGAATTTAGTTTTGGAATAATTTGTTATCAAATCGACTTTCCCTGCTTTCCATATCAATTGTGAGTTTTTTGATTGCTCTACATTTTTTGCTATAACTGCTGCATCATCCGCAAAAGCCAATACAATAAATTAGTATACCTATAGACATTTTTGGAAGCCTGTATTTAAATGCGCGTGGTAAATTCATACAACTGCCAAGAATGAGTTGACAAGCTATATTATGACGACCTAGTGTAAAATTCAATAGTTTGCGCAAAACTACCTCAAAGTTGACGATAATGCTAACCTCAACACTCTATGCATCTGCCTCCTCTAGAATCAAGATGCTGTATAGCAGGCAGAGGCATAGTGCTGAGGTTAACATTATCATTATGGGTCTAGGACAACTCGCCGCGGCCAGATAATACAAGAAGGACTGATTTCCCCCTATATTTCATTGTTACCTCTTTCCAGTGATATTTAGATGCAGCTAATGATTCGACATGATAAATAAATGAATTTTTATTTAACCAATCGAACATACAATACTACTGTATATAAAAAAAAACAACGGAAACATGTACATCTGTAATGGGGGGATGATGATAATGAGATATGAATGGCCCTACAGTTTTAAGTGGGTTCCGATTCCGAACCACTGGGAAGTGATATTGGAGGGACATAACTGAAAAAAAAAACTAGAGAACAAGTCAATTGAAATGAAAATACTCCTTTCGCAGGACCTGCAAAACTTAGCGAATTTCTGTATTTTTTCAAATATTGATGAATATCTATAGGCTATATATTTTTTTAATTTCTGGAAAAAAACACGAAGCGTTCTGTACTCTAGGGACCCCAAAACAAGTTTATATCGAGGTTCAGGGTGAAAGTAGCACATCACGACCAACTGCAATATTTACATTTCAAGAAATTCGCTCAAACCCTCCCCCCACGAAATTAAAATAATTTGAAATTAAAAAAAACTAGCTCCATATTCGCTTTTATCACCAAAAAATACTGATAACTAATCCCTTTTTTCATATTGCACAAATTAAAAAAATTTCGACGCCATTTTGAAAATGACTGCTTTTCTCAAAACGCACTGGTTTTTCGAGGTGGATGAGTTGAAATTCGGATTCAGCGCCTCAAAAACCATAAGGAACAGTCAAGAAAAAAAAAGATTAAAGTTTTTTCCTGAAACACTTTTTAGCACCAAATAACTAACTCCATAGGGCAAGATACAGCTTTTGACAACAATGGTTTTTTCTTGATATCTTGAGAATTTGTTGAGCTAGAAGGCAGTGCAATACCTTAAAATTTTTGACTCCATGAGCTCTATCTTAAAGTCTAACAATAGAACTAAAATTTTCAAATACAACCCTTTTTTTCTTGAAAACCCCTAATTTTGGCTGGAAAATACCCCCGAAAAGGGGGTTAACCTTTTTGGATTTTCCTGGCTAACGAACTTGTCCAAGCTATTCACAAGAAGAAAGTGTATACCAAATTTGGTGGAAATCGGACATCTCCTTCAAAAGTTATCGTGCTATCAGACACATAGATAGATATATATATATATAGATATATATATATCTACATATATAACATTTTGTGCCACTATGATTTTTGTACTCTGGGGGCTCCAAAACAAATTTCCATCATGGTCCCGGGTGAAAGTCGCACATCACGACCTGCTGTAATAGCTGAATTTGAAGAAATTCGCTAAAACTAGAAAACAAGTCAATTGAAATGAAAAAATATACAGAATGTAAAAACAAGATAAAAGCAATAGAGACTCTCATTTAAATCTTCAAATTTGTAGATTACAATGTAGACAATTTGTAGACCTCACATAGCATAATAAATGTTACATTGTACATTCAAAAATGTTTGTAACTATTATTATTAATTTTTAACTATTACCAGAACAATAATTTAATTGGACAACATTGATGAATAAAGGCATGTGTACACAATAACATGTTTCATAAAATAACCACATCCAATAAATGTTGTCCCATCTTTGACAAGACTTTGTCTTGTCAAATCTTGGATTCAAGATTTGAAGCAATTTGATGGACTTTGAAGGGATTCAAAGCAGTTTGAAGCTCTTTTATTTTATTGAATTGGACGAAAAATTTGATCGAGTATAAACGTCTTAACACACAAAACAAAAATGGTGTACATATGTGACCACTCTTGACACACATTTTTGTTTTCGCGGCGAGTTGGTACGGCGGCGGCGAGATGTCCCATTCCGTCATTATACATACATATTGAATATTAACTTTACTAGTGAATTCAAAATTAACTTATTCGCCATTTCGCATTGATGGAATGCTTCCTCAGACAAGGCTGGAGGCGCACGAATTAGTGTTGCATTCACCAGTGCAGTCTATTTTTAATATTTGTTTAAATATCAAGTAAGAAAGTGAATTGGAACCACAAAATCAAATTATCATTATCTTTAATGCAGTTTTGCGCTAACTCTTTGATCGTTATTTCAAAAATAGTCTCATTATCACACTAATTAAATTAAAATTTTCAGAAACAAGAATAATCCAAGCTGATAAATATAAAAAAATTAAAAAAAGAACAAAGCGATTCTTTCAATAAAAATATATTTGATTCTCAAATATAAATTATGCAAGAACAAACTATAATCTTTGGATCTTATAATACTTTAGTCCTCTTGAAAGTACCTAGACCAGTGGTCTTCAACCTTACTCTAAGGAAGGGCCAAGTTTTTGCCATGAAAGGGCTTGAGGGCCGCAATAATCTGTATTTATAAAATCTATAAATATAAAATATAAATATATATCTATTAAAATTAATATAAAAATCAAATGCTACTGATTCATCTCCGTTTCTCAGAAACAAAACGGCCAAAAAAGTTGAAAATTGGTACACATGTTCAGTCGGGACCCTGGACACGTGCTATGAAAAATTTACTCCCATTATTTACTTGACACAAAATTTACTCCCAAAATTGACGTTTTTTGAAAACTTAGCGATTATTTTCGAGTCAAAATCTAAGATTATTCTTAGCGTTTCTCAAGAATTATGTTCAAGATTCCTCACTATGGCCTACATGTGGCAGCCAACTGATTACCTTTTCATATAGTAGTTTGTAATAAGTAAAGTATAATAACATTAAACAATCAACAAAATGAAGCTATCTTCCACATAAAACTGTTGTGGCGATAGAAACAACATTAAATATGCATTATTGAAACTAAATAATCGTTTGGCAGGCCATTGAACTTTATTCATTTATTTTATTTATTTATTGTGACAAATTTACAACGAGTGTGAAGGTGCAACAGACTTAAGTCCAAAACTGCTCTCTTCACAAATTTTGAATATGTAACATTGTCCAAAACATTGAGGTTAACACAGAATAAAAATATTTAAGATATGCTGAAAACCTTCACTCGCAAAATAATAAAATGAATTTTTTTACTTGACCACTATTAATTTAAAAGTTGACTTGAAACTAAACACTAAAAACAGTTAATAATATTAAATTTTTATAGAAACTTTTGAGTCGAAAAATGTTATCTGGACAAATAACGGATATCTTACATCGTCATGTGTGGAGCATACCTCTTCGATGTGCCATGGGTTGAAGATCACTGACCAGTCACAAATTCATTACTTCAAACAAAAACTGCAATTTTCAATTAAATCAATAGAAATAATGACATTTTTGCCAAAATAAATAGAAGCATAAATAATGAGAAATATAGCACGCAAAACATAAACATCAAAGAAAAAACAACAAAATAGACTACAGTATAAAGTTGGGAAGCATCTGATACGATTTTATTAATTCATTTTGTAGCAATCATTCGTCTTTAAGATCAAATTGGAATAGATAAGACTTTATTAGAAGTTAATGATGAAAATTAAAAAAAAAAAAAAAAAAAAAAAAACACCACATAGACTAGCTAAATATTGTGGAATTGTCCCAGTAGGGGAACGATCTTAATTTCAAAATCCTTAACCCTCTTTGGGAACATAAACGATTTCAACATTATTTAAGAATCATAATAAATAACAATTAATAAACTATGAATCAAACAAATCTTTATAATAAATAATGTATTTAATCTCATTGGCTTATTAAAATGACTCTGTCAAAAAATAGTTACAATTCTCATAAGTTATAAAATTTATAATTTAGTCTTGCTATTCAGTAGCTGAAAATTTATACAATATATTGCTTCTTTCTCTAGTAACTACATTCAATGTTAGTTTAAATAATACACAAAACACTAAAAATGTTACATTTCTGTACAACTATTAAAACTATAATAAAACGCCGATGACATGTGTCCTAAAAATGGTCATCAGTTTAATATTTTACTTACTAAGAAGTAAAAATTTACTTTATAATAACTTATTATTTTACATATTATTATTTAGGCACTAACAAAGATTGTGCATTAATTTACAGTTGGATAATTTTCAATTAATGTTCTGCTCAACAATAAGCGACATAAGCAACCAAGTACGAATTTTTTTACTGACATTAAAAAATGAGAAAAAATTGCAGAGGAGATAAAAAATTTCATAGATCTCACTAATATTTTTTTAATTTTTTTCGGAGGATGAAGCCCACAAAGGTCTGAGACCTGTGCATGGGTAACAAGTTGGATGAAGGTGATTGATGAGTAGGATCTACAGTTTAAGGTGGGTTCCAAACCACAGGGAAGTGATTTTACAGTAGAGAAGTCTTTTTTGCTGGCCAATCCAATCGGTCACCCTTACCAAGAGGGCCCAGAAGTTCGCTAATCTTATCTGACTAAACAGATACACGCCACGCCTTGCTAAATGGCCCGAATATGTGAATACGGCAACGCAACAATCTTACTGACAAATGAAAAGCTCTTTAAATGACTGAAAATGAAAACAAATACATAGCTATATATATCTTTATAAATCATCTGTAGTTAGTTCTTGATAAGCATGATGAACGTCTTTTTCTTGCTTCTTCTTCTGATTCTCAGTCTTCTCTTTGCTCTCAATCTTCTTTTCCTTCCCCTCTCCGACTTCTCCATTTTGTTCTTTTTCTATCATCACCATTTTCTTTTTTCGGCGGGTAACCAGTTCCCCTACCCTACCAGTTGACCGACCAAAACAAACTTTACGAAAAAAATAAAGCGTACTGGAACCATTGCCTTGTCAGGTTAGGTTAAATCGTAAAGTTCTCTTGAAGGTTGATTACATTGGGATAGTTACTCGCTAAGCGAGTAGCGAGTAGGAACGTTATAAACCGACCGTACTACAGCAGCTCAGCACACCAAGCCGAATTATATAAAAAATTTAACTTCCAGAATTACCCCCATACTTTGGAATTTCAAAGACAATAAATAATATTACAACACAAAATTAGCATATGAAGTTTACCAACAATTATTCAATAAAATTTCATCAAAACAGTTCAAAGAACATACAATATATCACACTTGCATTGTTACGTTGGCAGTCTGCGCGGCTAAATTTCGGCTTTGGCCACAATAATTTTGTATTTTTGTTTTGGCTACTCTGCCAGCGACTACCAAATTTGACCAAATTCAAAGTTGAGAGCCTGTCTACTTTGGATTTGGTCAAATTTGGTAGTCGCTGGCAGAGTAGCCAACACAAAAATACAAAATTATTGTGGCCAAAGCCGACATTTAGCCGCGCAGACTGCCAACATAACAATTCAAATGAGATATATTGTATGTTCTTTGAACTGTTTTGATGAAATTTTATTGAATAATTGTTGGTAAACTTCATATGCTAATTTTGTGTTGCAATATTATTTATTGTCTTTGAAATTCCATAGTATGGGGGTAATTCTGGAAGTTAAATTTTTTATATAATTCGGCTTGGTGTGCTGAGCTGCTGTAGCACGGTCGGTCTGTAACGTTCCTACTCGCTACTCGCTTAGCGAGTAACTATCCCAATGTAATCAACCCTTTAGGTCGGTTAACTTGTAGGGTCGGGCAACTGGTAACCAATCTGTTTTTCTTCTTCATATTGTTCTTCTTGATCGTTTACTTCTTTCTCTTTTTCTTCTTCATATTTATTCTCATCCTTCTTCATTCATCTCCTCATTCGTCATCCACTACCCCTCCTCCTTTAATCTCTAGAGCTACGTCGACAGAGATCTTCTTTTTCTTCATCTTCTCCTTGTTCGTTTTCTTCCTCTTTTTCTTCATATTCATTCTTATTTTACTTTATTTATCTCCTCATTGGTCTTCCACTACCACTCCTCCATCAATCTCTTAAGTTTCGTCGACAGGGGACAGCATGAAGACGTTTATATTATGATACGATTGGTTAATTTCGTATGCAATCTTGCGTTTGCGACCACTATTTCTTCTACTTTTTTTCGGAGGATGAAGCCCACATCGGTATGAGACCTGTGCGTGGGTAATGAATTGGATGATGGTGATTGATGAGTTGGACCTACAGTTTTAGGTGGGTTCCAAACCACCGATGGTTCAAGCCGTGTGGTCACTATACGTGGCGTTAGAGCGCCATTTTTTTGATCATCAAGTGACTTAATATAAACAGTGTGGCGATTGGACGCCTCGCTTTTGATTGGATAATATTATTCGGTAAGGTGGTACAAATCAAGTGTTGATTACAGTGACTGAGATCTATCTGTTTACCTCTTCACAGTCAATTTAGTATGAACCATATGTTATCCTGTTGTAAAGGCGCGGGCGGGAACGCTAAGGTTTACAAGCGTACTGTGTAGTCGGAGCCTTGCAGTGACGTGAAAACATACGTTTACAATATATAACTAATATCAAGCCTATAAAATATACACAATATTGCGACTGGAAGCAATGGTCACACTATCTTTATAAAAGGGATCAGTAGTTTGATTGAAAAAAAAAAATGGCCAGTCAAAATCTCCTGTCAAAAATTGTCTGGTGATCACCTCTTGATTGTCCTTTGTGCATAGAATTTCTCCTAACCTAACATCAGTATTGATATTGTCAATCTTTGCTTTGAATGATCAAATTTGATTGGAGTAGCACCGGTCATAACAGTGTCAATATTCATCAGTGAAACCTGATCGTTCGTGTAGTCGGACCCTAGACAAGCGGAAATCGTACAATACGCAGTTGGCAGCCGTAGTCGCATGCGACACTGTTGCGCAGTGGCACCAGGTGCTGTACGAATAGACAGTTGTCGGCATAGCCTAGCTTCACTATGCGCACTGGCTCGCCAGATCGCACGTCCCATACCACCAGCGAACCCTGTTAATGCAACAGACAAAACATAAATAAAGGGGGATGTTTCACAGAGACAAGTTGTGCTTTTAAACGATAGTAGTGTCATAGGGACAAGGTGTCGTAGAAGCAAGTAGTTCTAAAAGTGGCAGTGTCACAGAAGCAAGTTCTCATGGAGACATGGTGACAGTTTTAAAATTATATGCAGTTTCATTGGGACAAGCTCTCATAGGAGCAAGTTCGCATAGGGACAAGGTGTCGTAGTTTCAAGGGACAAGTTTCATAGGGACAAGGTGTCATAGAAGCAAGTAGTTCTAAACGTGGCAGTGTCACAGAAGCAAGTTCTCATAGAGACAAGGTGACAGTTTTAAAATTATATGCAGTTTCATTGGGACAAGCTCTCATAGGAGCAAATTCGCTTGGCGTGTTGCCTAGATCTGAACATGTACGCATTCCATTTGTTTTAGTAAATTGAATGTCTGCTGTATTTTAATCATATTATGTTTAAATAGACCGTAAAAATAATGTTAATATTTATCTAATATAATATAAAATATATAAAAGCCAAATAGCCTGCCACTATTATTCATCACCGTTTCTTGAAAACCAAATGGCCAAAAAAGTTTATATTTGTTAAAAATGGTCAGTTGATGCCTTGGACGTGTGCTAAGAAAGGGTTTTTAAAATATACAAAAAATACGCCCGGAATAGACGTATTTCGAATTTTTAGCCAAAGGTTTAAATATGGAATTTTTTGTTGAGTTGAGTCTCTGTAATGTAAATACGTCTAGACTGTAATGTAGTCTAGACTGTAGTCTAAATACTCTAGACTACATCTAATGAATCTATGTAAACGTCTCATCCGAGTAGCTTACCTTCTTGAGCGACTAAAGACTGTAGGCAACACGGCAGGCGAACTTGCTCCTATGAGACCTTGTCCCAATGAAACTGCATATAATTTTAAAACTGTCACCTTGTCTCTATGACAACTTGCTTCTGTGACACTGCCACCTTTAGAACTACTTGCTTCTACGACACCTTGTCCCTATGACACTACTATTGTTTAAAAGCACAACTTGTCTCTGTGACACATACTCAAATAAAGTAACATTATGAAAATAATGACAAGCTAAATTTTTGGAGTGAATACTATTGCTATCTAGTTTCATCATAGGCGTATTCAGGGGGGAGGGTTGTGGGGGGGTTATGGCTAAGGTGACCAGATTTTTGAAACCCCAAAACGTGGACATATAGATCGGTAGGGGGGTGTGGGGTGTTTGAAAATTGATCAGAAAATGTGGAAAAACTTTATTTTTTCTCTATACAGATATTTTTGTAGCCATTCTCACACATCTTAATATATATTAGAACGAGACTGAAGTTTTTAATGCCATCGATGTTCACCATCCGAAGACGACCGAAGAATAATAAAAGTCCGTTCATAATAACGAGGGATTTTGGAGCTAAGGTTCAATCGTTGTAATTAGAACTTAAGTTTAGCTTTTAGATCATTTAGAGCAATAATAATGATCAATAAAGGAAAAATGCTATTCATAAAATAGAATATTAGTAATATTGCCAAAGTGGGACAAATAGGTGTCCTGACAAGGATAGTGGGGACAACGGGACATGCCTCTCAAAAACAGGACTGTCCCGTTGAAAAAAGGATGTCTGGTCACCTTAGTTATGGCCCTCCCAATGGCGATGACTCAAGCACTAGATGAGATGCACTTTACCCATAATATGCGTTCAAGTGGATGAAATTATGCCAAGAACCCCTTAAAATTGTGTTTAATAGGAATTTTTTCAATAAAAATATTCCGGGACACCGCCCTCCCCACTCTTATAAAAACACTCTTATTAAAGACAAGATGTCTGAAAAGTAGATCTTTTCAGTTGAACCCTTAGATATCTCCTTTCGCAATATAAACAAGAGTTTCCACCACATTTTTAGAATTATTCATGTCTTTTTTGAGGGTTAAAAATTGGACTAACGATGCCTTTGCATCTGTCATGTTTGCGAGCAAGATCGCATGAAAGTGCAATGGGAAATTTAGTCAACTCATGTGAAAACGAGGTTTGCTCAATTTTTTGGCCCGCCAAAGATTATAAAATAAAAATTTATGAGAATAAATTTCTTATTCCATCTAAACTTTCCCTTGAAAGATTTGCCCATGTCTACCCATTGGTATATCCTACTATTGAGATATAATTTAGATTGCCTATTACAACCGTTTGTAGGCTTATCGCGCAACTTATTTTCATAATAGGTTAGGTAACTAACAACAATTACCTGTTTTGAAGTGATAAGCAGATTGTGTGTCAACATCACCATACTTGTGCAGTAGGTCTGACTCTGAAAAAATTCAAACAAATTACAATTTTGTAATTTTAAATTTTTTTCTGAACATTGATACTTATTTACTCAATTCATGCACATATAAATCATACAATAGCGATTCCTTAATATGTCTTAGTATATTTGATGGTAAAATAATAATAATAATAATAATAATAATAATAAGCGTATTGCTTTTATTGGTGGAAAGACCCTTATGGGTAGTTCCACATCGCCGTTTGAGCCATGTTATCGGGAACCATGTTTCTCATGGTTATACAACATCACAGATAACAGCAAGTGGTTGTTTATTATACAGAATGACTAATGTAATTTGATTGCGACATACCTCATATATCTCAACAATCAAAACTATTGAGGAAATTAACTCTTAGCTTACAATTATCTCGAAACTGACTCAAAAATTACTTTTGAATTGAAATACAGGAAAATCGAACCAAGGAAGCACTATTTCAATAGTGAAACAACAATTCCACAATACATTTTTCAAAATTGTAACCAATCACTATACTATTACCTTGTAGCTCTAGCGGGCGTATAACCGGAAAGTAACTAATGAGAACTAGATTACTCATTTTTAATGACGCATTTCTGTGACCTTTTAAATGATAACAATGGTTGAGTTCATGGGAGCCTTACCATTTACCGGTAAAAGGAATTTCACCGGAAGCTAAAGCGTCTGATTGGTCTATTCAAATTCATAGAGTTGAAAAAATTAAATAAGCCAATCAGACGACTTTCTGCCAAGATACGAAGGGTAACCTTTAAGGACATTGGTTGGAGGATGTTGAGGAAGATTGGAAGTAAGAGGCTGGAGATGTAAGGCAGCTGAAGAGAAGACTATAGAGGCATCTTAAGCAGGGTCTACACGCAAGGACTTAACTGTTTTGACTCAACTGTCAGTCAAAACATCAGTTAAGAAGTTATGAAAACTTGCGTCCACACCATTACGTTTTAATTTCTAATAGAATTTTCTTTTCGTTTGTGTTCGGTTTGTCATCAACCATGGAAGAACTACTACTTCTTGCAGAGTTTCTTTTGTGTATGAAGAAAAATAAGAAAAAAGGAAGGGTTTATCGTACATGCTGGTGTAGGGAATGGCTGTTGAGAAGAAAACTATTTTCTCAGGTTGTATTGTTACGAGAATTGTGTGATGAAAACGAAGATTGGCGTAATTATCTACGTTTAGACTGCGGAACATATTGCTTTTTATGATGTTGAAGATCCACCTTGTTTCCACTAAAATATTATAAAAACTTGAAAAAACACTTTCAAGTAGAAATTGTGACTCACGTGACGGCCGTTTCATTTTGATGTTAAGAGCATCGTCAGACGAACCAAAGTACAAAAGAGAACGAGTGTACTATGGGTCTGACGATTCTCTTAACATCAGAGTGAAACGGCCGTCATGCCATAACGTGAGTCACAATTTCCACTTAAAAGTCATTTTAAGTTTTTAATATAGTGCTTTTTATTATTTAAGGTATCACCAATAACTATAAAAAAGATATCTTATAAAATAATAATAAAAAAGAAAGAGTGGAGCGAAGCTAGCACCTACGCAATGAGAAGTTGTTGAAAACTGCTGAGAAACTGACAGTTTTTTTTTTTTGAGGATGAAGCCCACATAGGTCTGAGACCTGTGCGTGGGTAATGAGTTGGATGATGGTGATTTATGAGTTGAACTTACAGTTTTAGGTGGGTTCCGAACCACCGGGAAGTGATTTTACAGCAGAGAACAGTGTCTTTTTTGCTGGCCAATCTAATCGGTCAACGTTACAAACAGGACCTACGAGAACGCAGCTTATCTATCTGATTGAACAGATACCTGCTACATGTCAGGACTTGCCGAAGGTCAGCTAAACCGTCAGTTAAAATAATGCCTATGCCATCAGTTTTGCGAGATAACTGTCGTCTTCATTCAGTTCGCGCAATATGTCAGTTTTACGGTCTACACACGACCTTTCAACTGATACGTTTTCACTGTACAGTTAAAACCTAGCATAAGTCCTAGCGTGTAGACCCTGCTTTAAAAGAGACCAAACCCCGGAATGGGCTGTAGCGCCATGGAGTAAGTAAGTAATCAGACGCCATGGTTTCCGGTAGAATTCTATTTACCGGTAAACGGTACGGCTCCCATGAACTCAACCATTAATATCTAGGATCTTAGCAGCCAGAAAACAACAATATCTTCTAAAATAACGTATCAGAGATAAGCTACGAAACTCCTGGTCATCTTTGTAACGGTGACCGATTGGATTGGCCAGCAAAAAAGACACTGTTCTCTGCTGTAAAATCACTTCCCGGTGGTTCAGAACCCACCTAAAACTGTAGGTCCAACTCATCAATCACCATCATCCAATTCATTACCCATGCACAGGTCTCAGACCTATGTGGGCTTCATCCTAAAAAATATATATATATATAATTTTATATTTGGATTTTTAAAAAATAATTGTACTTACAACTTGGATAGTGTTAAGCAGATGACCTTGGAAGCGCTCCCACACGCACAGCCGCTCGTCGGCGCCCAGACTGATGATGTAGCTGACCGAATACGTCAACGCCGTCACACAGCCATCGTGCGCCTGCAGGCTGTACATGCATGCACCTAACACATACAAGAATATATTAAACATTGCAAACAATATAGAATTACTTTTTTAAATTAATAATTACTCAATTAAATCACTTCTAAAATAGCTACAAATGTTTATACTACATTTGATAGTTTATAAGGTTGGTCTTAACTCGAATGTCAATGCCCCAGATACACACCTATACTCTGTTCACGCAAACGAGAGACAAACCAAAACAAGCGTTTGTGTAAGTGAAAAAGTGATGACTCATATCAGCTGTAGACCGATCGATTAATTTCTACCAGTTCACACTGAGTTCAGTATCACATTCGCTGTCACAGTTACCGGTTCCATTATATACTGCGCGTTAATTGTGAATCGGTGTTGTTGTTCGAAGATCCTCTTCCACTACTTCTTTATCATCTTATTTTTTCTCCTCCTTTTCCTCCTACTCCTCCTCCTTTTCCTCCCCCTCCTCCTCCTCAACCTCATAAGAAATTATACATCATCTTGCACAGTTTATTCTTTTACAGATCACGCCACTAAATTAGGCAGATCTGAAGTATTTAAATGTTACCAGATACGGGACCATGCCAGTTGATAATAGAGAATCACTAACCTCCATGTACCTCAAAGACTGTTCTCTGCTGTAAAATCACTTTTTTAAATTTATTTATTTATTCGTCATCAAAAAAATATAAATAGTACAAAATGAACTTGAGGTTATAAATAAACTTCAACTTGAACAAAATAAACTTTTACATTCCTTCACATACTCTACATCAGCGGTTCCCAACTGGGGGTCCGCGGGTCATGCCGTGGGGGTCCGCGAGATATAATCAGAAAATTTAGGGAAAATACGTTCTGTTGAAATTGAATAGGAATAGGCTTACTATCAAAAGAAAAGAGATTTTTGAGCTTCGAGAATTTCTGAGAGCTTTTGCAAGTCGTACTAACTTGTTTGGCTTTATCTAGCACCTAATCAGGGATTGATTGGCAATGCATGTATTTTGTCCCCCAAATGTTCATACGTTGCCATAGAAAATTACATTAATAAGTACTTAAAGAATCTATTTTTTTCATTTCTTCCATCTTCAATTCCAAAAAGCCCACATAAAACCAATTATACGAAACAATGAACCTGTCTAGCTATTTTTTTATTGTATTCAAATCTGTATTATTACAGTGAACTGATAAATATTGCGTTATTTTGAAAGATTACTTCCACAATGTACACAAACCATAAAATTAGCCGATCAGACTCCTGTTTTGATTGTTTATTATTTGCATTGCCCAGCTAGGCGAATGGGCTTAGATTTTTATCGCCGGATATGAGTCATCAATTGCAACATTTTGCAAGAAATTCTTCCATTCATTGTTGATTTTGTTTACTCTACGTATAACTTTCCCACTCTCCTTTCTTTGAACATATATAGTGCAAGTACGAAGTCTAGATAAACAAACTATATATAATGGAACTAATGCTTATAGCCAGAATTACTTCAGTTTTCAGTTGACTAGTGAGAGCGGTCGGCAGCACTTCTATTCGCGATTTAGTGACCCAGTAAAAATGGATCGTTGGTTAAAAAGTGGATCATTGAAACGAAATAGGCCTACAGATGAAGAAGAATCGAGTGCAGTTAGTAAGTCGGTGACTATGACTATTGAATCGAATTTAAACGTGTCTCTTGATCGTGAGCCTATTGCATCAGCATCCAAGTACAGTTCTACGCTTTCTGCAAAAATAAGAAAGTACAACTCAGATTACCTAGAAATTGGATTCACATTTAATGGACCAGAGCAGCAGCCTATCCCTCAGTGTGTTATTTGTTATGAGACTCTTTCAAATGAGTGTATGAAGCCAGCAAAACTCCGTCGTCATCTTGAGACAAAACATCCAGAACACAAGGGCAAGACATTGGATTTTTTCAAAAATAAACTGGGAGAACTGAATAAATCTCGTAAAAACATGTATAAACACTCTGGGACAAATGTAAATGAAAATGCAACTCTTGCATCTTACGAAGTATCACAGCTTATTGCTAAACGCGGAATAAACCATACAATTGCCGAAGAACTCATACTACCATCAGCAATAATCATGTGCAAGAGAATGTTAGGTGATGCAGCTGCTAAGCTTATAGGGACCGTTCCACTCTCCAACAATACCGTTCAAAGACGAATTACTGATATGGCTGATAACATTGAAGAGACATTACTGGGTAGACTTCAAAAGTGTGATATGTATGCCCTTCAACTGGATGAGAGCACAGACATTTCAAAAAAAGCGATATTGCTGGTGTTTGTGAGATTTTTGTGGAATAATAGTGTATTTGAAGATTTTCTTCTTTCATTTGAACTGCTTCACTCAACGTCAGACAATATTTTCTCAGTAATAGATGATTTTCTGAATGAACATGACATCGCCTGGAAAAAATGTGTGGGATTGTCTACAGATGGTGCAAAATCGATGGCTGGTAACAAGACAGGACTTCAAGCTCGTATCAAAGCAGTAAACCCTGGAGTGAAATGGACACACTGTTGTATTCATCGTGAAGCTTTAGTAGCCAAAAGATTACCTGAACTTTTGCACAAGACGCTTAATGAAGTAGTCCAAATCATCAATTATATAAAATCTCGACCTTTGCAATCTAGATTATTTTCTTTGTTATGCAAAGAAATCGGCAGTGAGCATGAACAGCTTCTCATGCATACTGAAGTAAGATGGCTCTCCCGAGGTAGGATATTGACAAGATTTTTCGAACTGAGAGATGAGGTTCGTATTTTTCTCATAGACTCGAAATACGCAGATTTGCTCACAGACTTTTCTTGGCTCTGCTCAATTGCTTATCTAGCTGACGTTTTTGAACATTTGAATGGGCTGAATCAAAGTTTGCAGGGGAAAAATGTAGACATTTTTAAAGTTGAAGATAAAATTAGTGCTATGGTGAAAAAGTGCCAAATCTGGGCAACACGGGTTGAAAAAAATCATTCAGCAATTTCCATACTTTGAAACAATTTTTGGAGGCTTCTGAGGAAAATTTACCTGACCAAATAAAGAGCAAAATAGCGGAACATTTATGCAGCTTAGCCATCAGTTTTAGGGAATATTTTCCTGAAACTGACCCAGATGATGGTTGGGTTCGAAGTCCTTTCTGCTGTCAAAACATAGATCAGATTCGCGGTCTCTCAGAAGAAGAACAAGATCAACTTGTGGATTTATCTAGCTGCAGTGAAATGAAAAACCATTTTGATGGTAACCTGCTTGTAGACTTTTGGGCAACGGCACGTAAGGACTATAAAGAACTTGGAGATAAGGCATTGAAATTAATTCTTCCTTTTGCAACGACTTACCGTTGTGAACAAGCATTTTCATCAATGTGTTTCATGAAAAACAAATTTAGGAATCGACTCGACGTGCGGTCGGATTTTAGAGTGAATGTGTCAAGTTTGGAGCCTGACATCTCAGGAATTATGAACTCAAAGAAAAAATTCAACTCATCTCATTAGAGAAGTGAAAAAATTATTATGATACAGTTATGATTCCTCAGTGGACCTAGTCTTCATTTCCACAACTTATTTGAACTGAGGGACAAGGATCGTATTCTCCTTATTGAAACCAAGTTAGTAAAACGATTTCCTCACTGACTTGACCATAACACTGCAATAATAACACAAAAATTATTATGAATGCAAACAAATTATGACCATTTTTTTTCAATATTATAACCGCATACTTATTTTTACGTTATTTAAATAATGGTAATGAACAAATTAAAAAAAAACTATCCTTTTCTCGAAATTTTAACTTTTTCTTATCGAATTGAGTTATGAACTTCTGTAAATTATCAACTGTGAGTTTAAGAATTAGTGGGGGTCCGTGTAACTATAATAAATGGATGAGGGGGTCCTTGGAAAAATCTTGTTGGGAACCCCTGCTCTACATTATATAAGAAGTTCATATTGATACTCTAAAAATGGTAAACAAATAAACAATAACGGAAATAGCTATTTGTGTAACTAGAGTGCAAAATAGCGTTTTTCTGCATCGAGAGAAACAATACTTTGCGCTCGTATTACACATTAAATTTTTCCTACAGTAATGTATAAGTAATTCAAACAGAACAAAACAGGGCATACATAACCTGACAATTCCTCACATAACCTATCTTCGAATCAAATCGATTTCATCAACAAGAACTAAAACAACTATTTCGCAGCTGAAGCAGAGTAGCCAACCTATTTTAGAATGCAGAATAGGGAACCTGCATATTACATGGTCACTATTTTGTGTTGTTAGGTTGCAAATCTGGAGTGCGGAAAAGTACTTTCCCGCACTGGTGCAGGAATAGACTATTTTGCGTGCTACATTTAGTGCAAAAATAGGCACTTTTTCGGGTCACTGTAGGAAAAAGTAATTCTCGCATTGGCAAAAAGCCTGTGCGCGAGAATGTGTCTTATCAAAAAATGATTGAAAACTGATTATTATATTAATAACCCGCATTTAAATACTCACTAACACCTCACATACAACCCCCCTCCCCCAACACACACACACAGCCCCAAAATACACATGCACCCATGTGCAAAAAAAGTGTGAAAAGCGACTAAAAAAAATGTCTAGAAAAACTGAGAAAAAAGTAATGAGAAAAATCAGATGATAAAATAAGTGGTAATAAAGAACCACTTCCCGGTGGTTCTGAACCCACCTAAAACTGTAGGTCCAGCTCATCAATCACTATCATCCAACTCATTCACCACGCTCAGGTCTCAGACCTATGTGGGCTTCATCCCACAAACAAACATTACTCGTACCTTATTACCTAATCTACAAGTCTGGCGCTAACATTCATATGGTTTGTCACCGCAATCACGTGGTTTTTTGCTACACTGCAATTTCTATGTATTTTGGAAATTAAAAATGTTGACGAAATAAATTCCAAATCAAGCACCTACCAGTTAGCAGATCCCACACGCAGAGCATGCCGTCTTGGCTGGCCGATCCGGCCGTGCTCGGCGTGATGCGATCAATGAACAGCGCCGTGATTGGGCCGCAGTGTCCGTGCAGTGTGTACACTATCACCTGGTCCAGAAGGCTCATCACCTGAAAAACATACCACCGAATTTAAGAAACAAATATCTTATTTCCCATCAATCTAAAACTGCATGTGCGTATAAAGAAAAATCTCCAAAAATTACTATTTCTTAAGATCTTATTTTCACAATCACGGACATTAGGCTACCTTTTTTTTGAGGATGAAGCCCACATAGCCCAACCTCACTCGAACATTGACAATTTCTAGAGTAGGTTTGATTATACTTGGGGTGACCATAACGGGTAGTTCCCTGTCGCCGTTTAAGCCATGTTATGGAAGCATGGTGGACCTACAATTTTAGGTGGGTTCCTAACCACCGGGTAAGTGATAATAAAGCTTAGAAGAGCAAAACCAGTATGCAATTGAATATGCAGTGGAAATATGATTTTTATGTAGATAAAAAAAGAGAAAGAAGGGAAATCCTGGATTAAATATATTATAAGTCTAGAAAGAGGAGGAAAAACAATGTGGTCGTCTCAGGTTTGATCCGGTGTGCTATTCATTTATTACTTTCTTTTTATTGCATAACTCTTCTAAAATTAAGGGGAATGTAGCAGGTATCTGTTCAATCAATTCAATTTATTTATTGTCAACAATACATAATAAAGCATTCATATATTCAAACAAAAATCACATCACTTCTTATCATAATAATGAATATCTACATAAAACATCATAAATGAAATAATTGTTACATCCCTCTTTAAGCAAAGCTTGTGCTGAGGGATGGTGCATCTCTAAAATGCCAATATCATATAAGACATTGAATTAAAAAATAACATGTATACTACAAGAAACCTGAAAAAACATATCTGTTCTGCTCATTATACAAATGTTAGTATATGGGCTATTGGTTTAAAAGATACAATTTAATATTTAAAGCAAAATAATAACTAAATTGATACCTAAAAAACACGTCTAGTTTTCTATTATTATTTTAAATGAATAAATCTTCATTATAATACAAAATTGTGAAAATATAAATTTTAACACAATAATATTATAGGAATTAATTACAGCATGTACTTTTCCATTACCTGCCTGCACTATAAATCTTGCTATTTATAATTAAAATTGTGTCCACTTTGAACTAGTCTCTTTGATAAAACAATCGAAGGCACTGTCTAAATGATTTGTGAGTGGACAAATAATAATAATCCATAATGGACTGGGGCATCCAAGAGATTTCAAGTAACAGACGGTTAAAAAGTCTAGGGCCATTATATGCTGCATGAACACTGGCAGCTGTTGTTCTACAACGTGGTTCCAACAGGAATCTCTCAGATTGTCTACGGGTATCATAACCGGGAAGTGGGGCTATGGGGAATTCATTGCGTCGTGAATAGACAAAACTGGCCAGATCAAAATCACACAACTGTTCAATACTGAGTACATTGAACTCTTTATATAATCAGATTAGATAAGCAACGCTCTCCCGGGCCCTATTTGTAGGGGTGACCGATTGGATCGGTGAGCAAAAAGACTGTTCACTGCTGTCAAATCACTTCAAACTAAATCTGTAGTACAAACTCATCTATCACCATCACCCAACTAATTAGCCACGCATATACTTCAAACCTATGCGGGCTCTGGCCTTAAAAAAAATTAACTACTATGAGACTGACCTTGAGTGTGTGATCCTGGCTTCCAGTGAGAACCCGTCCGCCCTCCACGTCGAGCACTGTGATTGGCTGTTGATGCGCACGCGTAGAACTCGTCCTCACCACGCTGAACGACTGATGATGATCACTAGAGTCCACCCCACCAGCCCCAACATACCCCGCTAAAGACCACTCCAGCGGCGAGCCGGCACTGCCCGTTCGAATGTGCGCTGAAAAACAAATTCAATGAGTTTATTCAATCATATACAACTAATGGAAAATATATAAATGAAATAAAGAGTTTAATTTAATTTAAAAAAATTGTCAATTCTATTAATTTGATAGATAAAATTTGTGAATGTAGTTTCATTTTTGTAAGAAAATTGGAAATTTGTTTTTTTTTTTAAATAAATTTGAAATAAAATTCATCATTACTAATGTTTATATTTTTTCAATATTTTATTATGGTTTTATTTTTAATCAACCTTATTTTCCACTTATATAAATTTGAATAGAAGATTCATCTATTATAATATAATAGATAAAATATAGTAATATTATCTATATTATTTTATCTATAGTATAAGGGAAGAGTAAGCAGTGTACCGTTGTAGGTATCTGTTCAATCAGATAGATAAGCAACGCTCTCCTGGGCCCTCTTTGTAAGGGTGACCGATTGAATTACCCAGAAAAAAAGACACGGTTCTTCTGTAAAATCACTTCTTAGTAGTTCGGAACCCATCTAAAATTGTAGGTCCACCATGCTTCCAATAACATGGCTCAAGCGGTAAGGGTCTCCCCACCAATAAACGCCATACGCATTTACTTTTTCTTAATAATATTATAATAGATAAATATAGAATAATTATAATCGAGTTATCTGTAATATAGTGTGCATAATCTCAGAAATCGGTCAATGCAAAAAACTTATTGTGTCACCAACGTTTCGTTATATTTAATAACATTATCAGGGACTGTTGGATAATGATCATACATTAATTACAAACCTGGCATTACATCTGAAACAACTCAATTCTAATTGATATGAGTATTAAACTATAAACTTAATCAATTAAAAATTGATAATTTATGAAAAACAGAAAGAAGAAAAGACAGAGACAGAGATGAAAGATACTGTCTTTATCTTTTGTATCTATTCTATTTTCCTTCTTTCTGTTCTTAATCAATTTTTAATTAATTAATTTTCAAGTTGTCGCATCAATTAGAATTGAGTGGTTTTCAGATGTAATACCTGGCTTTGTGATTTGAAATTAATTGATGGTCCTTATCCAACCGGATGATGTTATTAAATGGAACGAAATGTTGGCGACATAATACGGGTTTTACATTGACCGATTCCCAAGATTATGCACACTATATTACAGATAAATCGATTATAACAATATAGATAATATTATTGTAGATATATAATTGAATAGAGACTGATAATGGTGTAACAACCGAAACTAATATCTCACTGTTTTTTCTCTCAATAAATGTGGTTGTGACAGCTTAGTCTTATTATTAATTATGGATATCCTCCACAATACCACCTTCACCACTACAAAGAAGAAAAAACACGCACTATATTTGATCAACGGTCGAGACACTGGTCCATACTATATTTGTAATATTTTATATATGAATGTGTATTTGACAACTTTATTAATAAACATTGCCATCTGGTTACAGCTTTCCTACTTTTAATTATTACAATCATATTATGTTGTCCAGCACTCACTTCTCCTGTGTAGCGTTGTGTGACTGCCCTGCCAGGTGAGCGAGTAGATGTCGAGAGATCCATTGAGCCGCGCTGCGACCACGTGGTTGCCGGTCATGGCGACCAGCTTCACACACGTCAGCCCGGCGCCCTCTGATTCGTCCGTCACAAACTGATCCAAAAAACAACAACCACAACTAGAAAATGTATACAGCATTTGAAAAATTAAACACAGCTTTAAAATAAATTCAAATTCATTTATTGGCCATATTCACACAAAATATCAACAAAGAAGCAAAACAAAGAACATACATACTTAAAGTTAATAACAAATCCAAACATAACTATTTATACATGCAATACGGCACTACTGGCAGAAGTAGGACTTGATCGCCAGCAGTGAGCTCAAAATTTAGGTAAGTTCAGAAAAGCAAGAAAGTGAAAAAATAAGAAAGAAAATTCAGGAAGGGAAATGAGACATTTTATTAAGAATACATTAAACTATTTTGTAGTAAATGTTAGTTTTTATCCATTCATCTATTTCAGTGCTGAGCTTCTTAGTAAATCTACTATTTATGAAGTGACTGGGGACTATATTGGCAAGGCCAATAAAATAAATAAGTTTGGAAATGGATGTAATTACGTAAACAAATCAAATGAGAGATAACTGCAAATGTAATAGGAGTTCAGCCACCATAACAATAATTGCAAATTGTGTCATGTGCTTGATTCCTGTTTTGAAAAGATGCTGTGTTTCAGTGTAATGTGCAGATGATTTCCCTTGATTATAGCTGTCTTGTATCCGTCATTCCAAATTGAATGACTTGATGGATTGTGTGGTGGTTTTCTGTTTATACCTTTTTTGTATAATAACTTACATTACCCCTTTTCAACATTGCTCATACTACCTAATAATAATAAGCGTATGGCTTTTAATGGTGGGGAGACCCTTACGGGTAGTTCCACCTCGCCGTTTGTGCCATGTTACGGGGAACATGGTGGACCTACTATTTTAGGTGGGTTCCGAACCACCGGGTAAGTGATAATAAAGCTTTTAACATCAAGTCATTGAAGCACGGTCACCCATCCAAGCGCAGTCCCGAGCGGTCGTGACTGAACATCATGATCGCTCAAACACCACGCTCACTGCATGACCAATCACCACCCAATTAGTACCTAATATTTACCATACTATCAAGGAAGTCTATTACATGCCAAGGACGAGATTATAATAGAGACTATTATAGTATTAACTTTTCATGTGAAATTTAACGACTTGCAGTCAAATATTTGTTAAGAATAAGTATAATAACTCACTTAATCTGGCCGAGTACTTTCGAATCTATGAGATCCATCTTCAGAGGCCTCTGATCCATCTTAATTGCCTCTGAAGATGGATCTCATAGATTCGAAAGCGCTCGGCCAGATTAAGTGAGTTATTATACTTATTCTTAACAAATATTTGACTGCAAGTCGTTAAATTTCACATGAAAAGTTAATATTAACAACGCAGTTCGTCATGGAACAAGAAATCCAGGAAGACTATTATAGTTCTATTATAGAGTCTAAAGACTGTTAGAATGAAGAGAAGTTATCTTCAACATTGAATGTTTTACAAAGTTTCACTTTGTTCAATATTAAGTCAACTGAATGCAAATATTCTGCCAAAAAAGAATGTACAGTAATACTGTAGTAGAATTCTTTGTCTAAGCATAGACTACAATTTTTCACAACCAAATAAGTATGTAAGTATTGTACAGTACAAAAGAAATCGTGTTTTCCCACTTATTTCAACATGATAATTAACCACAGCTTGTCCTAAAAGATTTATGAATTTCTGTTTAATAAAAATAATTCGAACTATTGAAGATGTTTACTATTGTAGATGTTTAAGATTGTTTACTATTCTGTAGTACAGTCCCTGTTGACCCTATACTGAATAATGAGATGGATAGCAGCCTGGTATAAAAGTGGAACAAATAATACACCATCATTATAGTAGGACGTTTGTGCAACCGGGGGTTTGAATTGTATGATTATTTTGTAGTTGTAGATTTAGTCTTATTATGTATATTATGCTCTTTGGACTAAAACATAACGTTGATCTCTGAAGAGTCACCTACAGTCGAAATCGGCTATAGTACTATATACATACATACTTGTATATTATGGAGTTTTAGATTTGTTGGAAATAAATTCTTTATTTATTGAGTTCGGATTACCAACGCTTTACTGTATATTCTTGGCGGTTTACCAGTTGCCCTACTCGGCAGTTCCTCGACCCTACCAGTTGACAGACCAAAACAAACTTTACGAAAACAAAATTTTACGAAGTAAGTAAAGCATACATTTCGTAACATTGTCAAGCTAGGTTAGGTTAAATCATAAAGTTTGTTTTGGTCGGGCAACTGGTAACCAATCTATATTCTTTCCAAAGCTAATTAATTAATCAAGATTTGGCGGGCCACTTAGCGCAGTTGGTTGGGGCGTCGCAACTTCAGCTTGCTGTCGTTTAAGTGGTCGTGGGTTCGAATCCCGCTCCACCGTCAGGCATTATATGTAATCATTCAACTCATTACCCACGCACAAGTCTCGGACTCATGTGGGCATCATTAGTAATAAAATAAATAAATAAAAAGAACCATAATTCATGACTCACCTTGAGCTGTCCAGTACTGGCACACCAAAACTCCATACGTCCGTTGGCACAGCCGACCACCACCAAATTGTCCTGACAATCGATGCACCAGATCGGCGAATTTTCCAAATCCGATTCGCGACCACTTTCGCCACCGATTTGTGGCTCACTGGCCACTCTCGACCGGCTGCCACTTGCCACAAATCCCCCACCACCCCTTTCATCATCACCCGTGTCCACAACCTCCCCTACACCCCTCGTCATTACACACTTCACTCCCGCACCACATTTACACACCCCCTCCCTCCCTACACTACTACCACTTCCCCGCACTCTATCCTTTTTAAAATCTTCGTAAAGACTTTTTATGTGCGGCCCATAGTCGAAACCACTTTCATTGTTGTTGAACTGTTGATGATTATGGTGATTGGTGGTTGAAAAGTTTGTGTTAATGGTTGAGGTCAGGTCGGGCATGTCCCATGTCCGGTCCGGATGGTTTTTATGTCGGTTTCGGACAACCATTGGCGTGCCGGACGAATGGTTGTGGTTTTCGTGTTGATTGCTACCACTAATTGTGGCCGCCAGCTCGTGGTACAAGTGATCATCGTCTGGTTCAGTAGTTGAGATTCTGAAACAAGGAAGATTAATCAGTTACTACTACTACCACATAATAAAAATATAATATACAGAAACGGAATTTATTAATTTCGAATTCATCAGTGCTATTAATTTATACGGAAGACTTCTGCAATGGCGGATATTGACAACAGCATTGAATAGCTGGTGGAAACCGATGAAAACTATTGTACAAAAATATCAGTTGCCGCCGGGAATCGATGCTACTTCAAACTAACTTGTGAGATACAAGCCGATATGACCAAGTTTAAAATGAGCGCTGCACTGTAGTCTAGCGGTTAAGGCGCCCGACCGGTAATTGGGACGTCCGCGGTTCGATTCCCGGCGGTGACTGATATTAAATGAAAAGAAAGATTATTATTATTATCAGCATCCATTACTTCCTCAATCAACTTCAGAGCAAAGCCTAGTCTTTTCTAGTTGTTCTATAAATTCATTTATCAGACATGTGAAATCTGATCTGATTTGAGCAATCAACTGTCTTGATCAGGGGTGTCCAACTTGCAAGGCCCCAAGGGCCAAAACTAAAACCTTTGATGTGGTTGCGGGCCATATAATAATTTTGTTAAAGTAATAACAAAATAATGTAAGGTATAAAAATAATTAAAACAAAAAAAAGAGTATTATTTCTTTTATTGCTCAACGAGTACGTATTTGTAAATGAATGGAAAATTTATACATAATTTTTTTTGAGAGCTAAGAGAAACATTGCAATAATAATAAAAAGTTATATCTAATGTGAAGACTGTGGTCGATCACAAAATGGTCGAAAAATGTATTTTCATGTTGTAAGGTATGTAAGGAAAAAGAAAATATAATCCTCTCCGTAAAACATTTCGCGGGCCACAACTGGCGTTGGACAACGCTGGTCTAGATCAAGTACAGGCTGGATGACAATAGAAACACAACTTGGTGATGTGATACAAAGTAACTTTTTGTGGAAGACAGACATAAAATAGACTACGCAAATTGTATCAAGGGTTAGGTCTGATGATTGTGTTTTTATTCTCTGTGTAAGCACCTTTATTCTTGGGCGTGAGCTCTACTACTCACAGAAGTACTAGTAATAGTTTTAGTATTTACTCTAAACAAAGACAGCCGGTTGCACGAAAGCCAATTAAATAAGGAGTTTAATGTCAGTTAACTAACCGCCGTAAGTGTAACTGGTTTGTTTCTGTTGCACAAAGATCAATTAGTTAATTTTCGTTAACCGAACGTGCACAATCTGACAACACTGTAATTTGATTCAGCTGATTCCGAAGTTGAAAAAAAGATGAATTAGATTTATTTCATTGTGAATTATTTGAATCATTATTCAACTATCTCAATATTATTATATTCTTAATAGATTTTATTCATTTTGAAAGGTTTTTAACACCTACTACCAAATTTGCAGTTCCGTGTTCTGGTACAATAAACATAACCTATAAAATGTAACTTAACGGGCATTAGTGAGATTCAATCATCGGTGACCGAGCGGTTAAATATCTATTACGCCGGTTAACCTAATAGGCGTTATCGCTTGTCCTTTGTGCAACTAAATTCTGTCCATTAAGTTTAACCTCACTCTACGGGGATTAAATTTAATTGAGTTTTTTTTTAAGAAACTGTGATACACATAATTAAAATACTAGAAATAGACAGACTTATGCCACTCAGTAACATAGAACAGCTATATATGAGAAAAAGCCTTCATATGTGGTTTCCACATTGATGAGTAGACTGCCATCATGGTGGAAAAACTGTGAGAACCAGGCTGATTTTAAAAGGCGATTAAGAAAGTATTTTGGAAGTGATAGCCGCGAGCCGTAGCAGGTATCTGTTCAATCAGAGAGATAAGCTGCGTTCTCGTAGGTCCTGTTCGTAACGGTGACCGATTAGATTGGCCAGCAAAAAAGACACTGTTCTCTGCTGTAAAATCACTTCCTGGTGGTTCGGAACCCACCTAAAACTGTAGGTTCAACTCATCAATCACCATCACCCAATTCATTACCCACGCACAGGTCTCAGACCTATGTGGGCCTCATCCTAAAAAAAAGAAATTTGATAAAGCTATTTAGTAAAGTGATGGAAACAATACATGTTTAATACAATGGGCTGTTTAACAGACATTTTGAGTTTTTTTTAAAGTTTTCCTATACTTTCTAAAGAGTTACCAGGATGAAAAAACAAACAAGTAGAAACAACAAACCCACCTCCTCACATCCTCCTCGTCGTCGGACTCTGACGACACCTCGTGTTGCTTCCACCTCCTTCCTCCTCCTCCACCTGCGCCACCAAAGTGCGCCTGTCGCTTAACAGTGACCACCAACTCGCCGGTGGCGGCATCCCAGCACCTTAGTTCACCTGCCAGACACACACTGGCCACCACCCGGCCATCACTGGCCACACACTCCACCTGCTGTCTGTGGCCGCCATCGCTCAGCACCAGGGGCACCGCTTCCAGCACCACATCGGACCCCCCCTCCGACCCGCCCTGATCGCCTCCCTCGCCGGGCGACCAGCTCGACCGCCATTCGGCGTAGTTGCGCGAACAGATGCACCTACACACACAAATAAGTAAAAATATCTTTAATTACGTTAAGTCGATTTGCTGCCCGTCATGAATCCAGACTTCATCACCAGTCAAATAAATGAAAGCTATGTTTTTGACAATCACAAACAGTCTCTCTGAAAATATAATCAAGCTAGAAACTAGAGTAGTCACAGTCTCCCAATTAGCAGCAACAATTGGAAAAAGTAACAACGGAATAAAGGAATCTTTGAAAAATATTAATGATACTATGAAAACAATCAAAAGTAACGATAAGCCAATAAGTTTTGCGGAAATAGTCCAATGGCCTAGGAAAAATAAAGTCAACCAAAAACAGGAAGAAAGTAACGTAAGAAAATTACAACCAAAAGATCATACAGTACTGATAAAGCCCATTCAACCAGTTACGAATGAATTGGAGCACAGCAATAAAATAAAGAATACATTGAGGGAAAACATTAATGATAAGGATAACATTAAAGTCAAGAAAACTATAAATGTAAGAGGAGGAGGTCTATTGATTATTTTAAACTCAGAACAAGATAGGAAGAAAATAATTGAGAACAAAGCCTTTAAAAATGCTCAGGAAAATTTAAAAATAGTTGAACCACAAAACAAGAATCCCAGATTAATAATCTATGATGTGCCCGTAGAGCTTAATCGAGAAAAATTGGCAGAAAACATTTACAATAAAAACTTTGTGAATACAGAATTAAAGAAATTAGACTTTGTAAATGGGTGCATACCGCTTTTCAAATTAGGACCAAGAAATAAGGAAGTTGTACACTGGGTGATGGAATGTGAGCCTAACATTAGGAAATATTTAATCAACAAGAAAAGAGTATTTCTGGATTGGACATCTTGCAGAATTAACGATTATATAGCTATTGCAAGATGCTTCAAGTGCCAGAGCTTCGGACACATAACTAAGTTTTGCAAAGCAGAAAAGGAAATTTGTGGTCACTGTGCTTCTGAAGGTCATAACATAAAAGCTTGTCCTAATCTTTCAAAGCAACCAACTTGTTTTAATTGCAAAAAAAAAAAAATAAGAAATCAGCAGATCACAAAGTAAATGATACTAAATGTCCATGCAATGAAAAAGCTTTGCAACAGTTGATTGATCGAACTAATTATGGGATTATTTAAGAAAATATTTTATAATAAGAAAGAAAAAATAAATAAGGTTTCAATTGATATTGATGAAATCTTAAATTCATCAATTAAAACACACATTGATCAAAAAGCAAAAAGTAGGACAAGCTTGTACATAAATTTTGGTCAGTTCACTAACGTAAGCATTTCATTCTGTTACTGTTCGAATAAAAACAAAGTAAAATTCTCAGATGGCATTGCTACAATAATAAGAAAGAAAACAATTATGCGACCTGATTTCGAACGTCTATCAACAGTGATTCTGCAACCACAGCGGATTGATTTGACAGTGAAATATGATGAGACACAGAAAATTCTAAATCTGTATCTACTGTCTGAAAATAGAAACTTTTTCCGTAATATAGAGCGGCTTTTGTTTATTTTGAATGACTGGGCCTCCGTGAATGAAACAATAACAATAGGAATTGATTCATTCGGAGATATGAGCGATGTATCGAGTGTCGATCTTTAAAGTCTCGTCAAGTCAACAAAAAACATACAATACGTATCTTATTATAAAGGAATAAATAATTTAAATTATCTGAATATACTACAAGGAGAAAAGAATGAAATCTTCTGTCCATCCAGCTATTTGCCGGAGAGATCAGCTGAGCATAATTATATTAATAGTATGATAGAACTAAGAAACCTTCTACAGAAATATGACTTATTAAATGCAGATATTTATACTAAGGCTCTAATGAGTATTACAAGTAAAAATTTATTGGAATCTTGCTCTTCACTTCAAGAAATAAAATTAAACGGAATGAATATATATGATAACAGATTGAGACAATTTCTGTGGCCGACTAATACAAATTACAGGATGGGATTCTGCTTGGAAAACGGGGGAACATTCGTTCCATTCAATTCGCACCTGAAATGTTTCACAACAACTCAGAATTACATACTAGTTAGTAGAGATACACAGATCATGCTGAATAGTGAATTATATAACAAAATATCAACGGTTGATGTATCGGCCATCACATTACCCCAAATAACCTGGATGGATGGTGTGCCTGGTTGCGGCAAGACTTATGCTATTCTAAATCAACATGAGCCACGCCATGATCTAGTCCTATGCCAAACAAGGGAAGGAATCAAGGAAATTAGAAAAGAAATTAATAAAAGATATGGTAGAAAATACGATGATATAATTAGGACAAACTACAGGACAGTATCCTCATTTATAATAAATGGTTCTGAGAAAAAATATGATCGAGTTTTCATAGATGAGGCAGTTTTGATGCACGCTGGCTACATAGGATTTGTCTCAGCCCTATCAGGCTCTTCAAAAATCTTCCTGTTTGGCGATTCCAAACAGATTCCATATATAGAAAGAAGCAAACTACAAACTAAATGGTCCCATCCTTCTTCTTTTTGTGAACACATAAAAAAGGTATCTGTAACTCATAGATGTCCGATTGATGTATGCTTCATACTTTCGAAATACTACAATAATATAAAGACAACAAATACGAGGATCCGATCAATAGAGAGAACAATCTACTGTGATGAATTTCTACCACTGGAGCGAGGCACACTTCTTCTAACCTACACACAAGCTGAGAAATTGATGCTACAGCAAGTCTTGCATAATAAATTAGATGGTACAATAAAGATCCACACCATCCACGAAGCACAGGGACTTACTTCTAAATACGTCGTTCTGGTACGCATCAATACTAAACATTTGGAAATTTATAACAGTGTTCATCATATAATTGTAGCATTGAGTAGACATACACACAAATTTAGATACATAACAACGGGAGAGGATGATTTAATGTTAACAATCACTAGAAGAATTCAAAATTATGATGATGCATATCTCATGAAATGGGATGAGAAGATGATGAACAGCATGCTAGGAGGGAGGCATATAAAAAATTTCAATGATGAATACAATGAGATGGCAGAAAAAAATCGCAAAATACACGCAAGGAGGGATGCGTCTATAAAAGAAAAATGATGAGTAATAATGATGTGTTGTCTGTAGCAAATGAGCTCGATTCAGTGGATGAGCTGGAGGACAGGGTGGTTGAGGATAAACAGCAGCTCCATGCTGCTCTTAACAGCTGTAACTTGACTGTATTTTGTCTGAGCATCAGGAGTGTTAAGAAAAACTTTGATGATCTGATGGTTCAACTACAAGATATGTCTTATGATTTCGATATTATTGTATTAACAGAATGCTGGATCAAAAATGATCATACACCTAAGGAAATGAAGGATTACAATATCTTTCACTCTTTAAATAACCGTACACAGAATGATGGAGTAATAGTGTATGCAAAAAATTGTTTAAATGTGCAGTCAGTGGAGTTGAATATCAGGCAGGCCAATGTTCTCCATCTACAATTGCAAACTCCAAAAGAGAAATATAATATATTAGCAATCTACAGATCCCCTTCGCACTACAGTATAACAGAATTTTTAGAAGATTTAGAAACTGTGCTCAATAGACTGAGAGGACAACTGATTATTTGCACAGGAGACTTCAACATAAATACGCTACAACCACAACAGCATTATCAACTTGATGAATACTATGATTTATTAAGTGAACATGGATTGAAGAACTGTATCAAAAAGGCTACCAGGGTAACCACGGGAACATCTACTTGCCTAGATCACATGCTGACCAATTACAAACACAATATTCATCCAATCATATATCATTCAAGTATCACAGATCACTTCATTACAATTTTGGGACTGCAAGAATATTCAAATATCAGTAACAGAGCGAATTTAGATGAGCAAGATTCAACTAATCGTAGATCAATCAATTTGGATGGATTGAGAGGAGGACTACTGAGAGAGCATTGGGAAGAGATTTTCAAAAGTGATAACACAGATGAAGCATACGAAAAGTTCATAACAATTCTGCAACAACATGTGGAGAAGAATACGCATCATTACACACAGAAGAAGAAAATCAAGATCATCAAACCATGGATCACAAAAGGACTTGTCTCATCCATAAGAACAAGGAATCGTTTAAATAGAAGAAGGAAGTTAGATCCAGAAAATCAAGAACTCGCAAATTATTATCGAATCTACAGGAATACATTAACGTCTCTTATCCAGAATACAAAAGAAAGTTACTTCAAGAGTCAATTCAACAAAGCAGGGAATGATGTAAGGAAAACTTGGAAAATTATCAAGGATGCTACTGATTCAAACCAAGAAAGAAAAATTCAACTCAATGCTGTAAAGATTAATGATAAAATTGTAACACTGAAAGAAAATCCCGAAGTTCTATTGAACCATGTAAATGATTACTTTGTTAATATTGGAGAAACAATGGCTAGGAAAATCTCTGGAAGTTTAAATAAGAATATTAACCAAGTTATAGCAGATTATGAACCAGAGTTACATATTCAAAATACTATGTTTCTTTTCCCCATAGTTGAGCAGGAAATAATAGACAGTATTAATTCTCTTCGCATCAGTAGTGCACCAGGGCTTGATGGATTTGACAATGGGATTTTAAAAGGCATAAAAGAGTTAATTTCTAGCCCTTTGACTCATATTTTCAATCTCAGCTTGTCAAATGGAACTTTTCCTAGAGCAATGAAAAATATTTGTGTTAGACCTATATATAAGATGGGAGATAAATTGATTATAAGTAATTATAGACCTATTTCATTAATCAGTAATATATCAAAAATTTTAGAAAAACTAGTTAAATTACGATTAGTGAGCTATCTGGAAAGGAATCATATTTTATCTCCAAACCAGTTTGGTTTTCGTAAAGGAATAAGCACAGAGTTAGCAGTTCTGGAGTTATCTAAGTTTGTTACTCAGAATCTAGAGGAGAAAAATAAATGCCTAGCAGTATTTTTAGACTTGGCAAAGGCCTTTGACTCAGTATCCCATGATTTATTAATAAAAAAACTTGAGGCAATAGGCATAAGGGGGGTACCACTTGAATGGTTCATATCCTACCTCAATAACCGACAACAAAGGACAAAAGTTGGGAGCCAGATGAGTGCAGAAGGGTCCATGAAGTTTGGAATACCACAAGGGACTGTTCTGGGCCCAATTTTGTATTCAATATTTGCAAATGAGCTGTGCTCCATCCAAATCCAAGGTAGGGTGATAGCCTTTGCAGACGACACAGCACTCCTCTTTCAGGGAAATAACTGGGAAGAAGTATTTCAAATAGTCGAAACAGAACTTTCAAAAATCACTAGATGGCTGGGAAATAATTTACTCTCATTGAATGCAGAAAAAACCAAATTTTTAACATTTTCTTTAACTGATAGTACCAAACCACGTAAGACATTGATAAAACTTCATTATTGTGATAGAATTAATAACAATTGTAATTGCCCACTGATAGAACGCTCAGATAGTATTAAATATCTTGGAATAATAGTAGATGACTTATTAAAATGGGATAAGCACATATCATACACAACTGCAAAAATAAGGAAGCTAATATATAAATTTTATCAGCTGAGGCATATAATTAATGAAGAAATGATAAAAACAGTGTATTTTACATTAGTTGAATCTCTTATAAGATATGGTCTGTTAGTTTGGGGATCCGCAAATTATAGTTTTGTGGATCCAATTTTCAAAATTCAAAAACGTATTTTAAAAATAATGGGGAATAGGGAGGCCCGCTTCCCAACCAGCGAACTATTCATGGAAAACAGAATACTTAGTGTTAGGCAATTGTATATTTTGTTGTTAATCACTCATATAAAGAAAAATGATAATGAAAATAATATTGTAACTCATAGCCACAATACTAGAATAAGAAGCCTCAATTATCAGGATGTACCCAGAATGAACACAGCATTTGGGCAAAGATCAATAGGATATTTAGGGCCAACAATTTACAATAGAATTCCACTGGAAATAAAAGAAGAAAGCAATAATAATAGATTTAAAAAAAAAATAAGGAATTGGTTATATAATATTGGTGTCCACCGTAGTGAGGAGCTCATAGTAAATAGGATGTGAATAGAAATACGATTATGCATACTTAGGTAGTTTTAGGTAGTAAATAGTTTTTATTATTGTAATAGTTATAATGGCTAGTTAGGAATAGTATTAGCTTCATCTAAGGTTTATATTGATGATCACCCCAACACATAATTTTATAGTGGGGAATCATATTTTTTCAAATTTAGCAATGAAATCACTGTGTTTTATATTTAATAATATTGTCATGTTTGAGCTATATCAATAAACTCCTCTGGATGTGTTCTACATCATCCAGAGAAATTATTATTATTATTATTATTATTATTAACTCCTTAGCCCTCTTGTAAGGGTGCCTGATTGCTAATGTATCTTATTTGTCTTCGTATTGTAACTAGGTTGGAATATTCAATTGCATATTTATTTTTATTTTATTTATTTATTCGCCATGAAAAATACAAACAATCATAAATCGTGAAATAATGAAAGAAATCAAATACATAACAATCATAAATCATAAATATAAACTAAAAGTATAAATAATACAGAAACATGAATATCTCATTATACATTTATGGCATCACCAGCAAAAAGAAAACTTTGCCCGCTGGTGACCGTAGCGGTTGAAAAAATAAAAAATCTTCAATATTGTATCATTCCTGAGGTTAAACTTATGAAAAAGCTGTGTTTTCAGAAATTACTTTTATCCTTAAATTATATTTTCTATTGAAAGGAAATAGTTGTCTGTTATCCAGTCATTAATTGTTTTATTACTAATTTTATTTTCCAGATTGAAAGGCAATATATTTATAAACTTGCTGCATATATAAATTAACTGCCTTCTAACTACACTTAATTTCGTTTGATATCTGTCCACAGAGTTGGTTCTAAGGTTATATATACATTGGGACCTGGAAAACAAAATTATTCCTGTTTCTAACTATGTATCTGAATAGACTTTTTATATCTAATTGTCTGAGAGTGAAAACATTGAAAAATATCAAACACCTTAGCACTAGGAAACAAACGATCAGCTATTAAAATTGTCCTGCTTATTTTCTTCTACAGAACAAACAGTTTATTCATATGCACATCATACGCTCCACCCCAAATAGCAACACCATAACATAGTGTAGACTCCACAAAAGCGAAATATAAAATCTTCAATTCGTTAATACTGAGAATACTCGTAGCCTTATAAAATGTATAAGATAAAAATTTCAATTTTTTGCAAACAAAGCTTATGTGAGGCTCCCACTTGAGATTCTCATCTATAATTATTCCCAGATACTTAGTACTAGATCATTTTTGTATGCAGACGTTGGAATGAAGGTTTAAGTTTAGCTCTACAGATGGCTGTCCCAAAGATCCTGGAGAAAAAGTCATAAATCATTCTATATCTTTAAATAGCTCTTGCTTTAATTAGCAAGATTTATAGTGCAGGAAGGTAATGGAAAAGTACATACTGTAATTAATTCCTATAATATTATTGTGTTGAAATTTATATTTTCACAATTTTGTATTATAATGAAGATTCATTCATTTAAAATAATAATATAAAACTAGACGTGTTTTTTAGGTATCAATTTAGTTATTATTTTGCTTTAAATATTCAATTGTATCTTTTAAACCAATAGCTCATATACAAACATTTGTACAATGAGCAGAACAGATAGCCTATGTGTTTCAGGTTTCTTGTAGTATACATGTTATTTTTTTAATTTAATGTCTTATAATTATGATATTGGCATTTTAGAGATGCACCATCCCTCAGCACAAGCTTTGCTTAAAGAGGGATGTAACAATTATTTCATTTATGATGTTTTATGTAGATATTCATTATTATGATAAGTGATGTAATTTTTGTTTGAATATATGAATGTTTTATTATGTATTTTTGACTATAAATAAATTGAATTGAATCTAGAATAATAACCTGAAACTAACCTGTACAAAACGAGCACGGTATACGACACGACCATAATACTAGTCAAACACAACAGCATGGTGAGAAACAGCTCCATGGGCGAGCTAGGCAACAGCGGGCTGGGACTAGATTTAGAAGGCATTTGGACCCGGCTGCTCCCCGCCAGCGAGTCGAGCGGGTCGAGGGCGAGCGCCAACGAGTGCCACTGCAGCGGCGGCTGCTGCTTCTCGAAGGGGTTGCGCAGCTGAACTGCACGCTGCGGACTTATGGCGGTGGCCACACGGATCGCAGGCAGCAGAGTCACGTAGCCGCCTGGCAGAGGCTGCGTGCCGCCTCCGTGACTGTTGTTGTGCAGGGCTAGCACGGCTGACCAGTGGTGAGCTGAGACGCGCTGCCAAGGCTCCCACGCGGAAGGTTTCAGCTGCTGCAGGTCGCTGTTGTCGTTGTTAATCTGGAATTAAATGAATAAATCAATGCATCTTGTTTCCACTAATATATAATAAAACCTTAAAAAACACTTTCAAAAGAAGAAATTATGACTCACGTTACGGCGTGACGGCCGTTTCACTCTGTGGTCAAGGGCAGCGTCAGACGACACACATTACACTGATTTAGGGCTGAATTCACATCAAAACTAAGCCTCACCTCAGCTAATTTATATAGTAAAGTATGGTAACTATAGTGTATAAGATTGTATAATTGTTAATCTGACTTGTCTTAACTGGAGTCTCCAAGACGTAATCTAGAAAAAAAATATTGAAGGATCCGACTACTCACATCAAAAATTTTTCCAAATTAACCCAGAAGATTTTAAGCCAAAATGTAATATAAACTTGAAAAAAACACTTTTAAATGGAAATTAACTCACGTTATGGCGTGACGGCCGTTTCGCTCTGTTGTCTAGAGCATCGTCAGACGACCCACAGTACACTCCAAGTACTGTGGGTCGTCTGACGATGCTCTAGACAACAGAGCGAAACGGCCGTCACGCCATAACGTGAGTTAATTTCCATTCAAAAGTTGTTTTATTAAGTTTATATTACATATTAGTGGAAACAAGATGGATCTTCAACATCACTATTTAATGTTTAGCAAGGACCAGATGACCAAGCACTTCAGTTTACTACATGGTTATCATGCTTACTTCGTATTGGTAGGCCATTCTTGTTAATTGGGGGCGTGTCTAGTGTCGGCCAATGACAAACCTCCATCAAAGAGTTCGACCTATAGACGCTGACAGCCTATTAACCAACAATATTTGTCTAAGAAGGGTATATAATATTCGGCTATCTGTATTCTAGTTTAAAAATAATTTTTTTTGAAGGATGAAACCCACATAGGTCTGAGACCTGTGCGTGGTTAATAATTTGGACAATGGATAAAGACGAATGGATATTCACACACCTGTTTGTAAGAGTGTTTTTGCGAGGCTAGGAACTTTTTTTCGATATCCAAGATGGAGGCGCGGTGATCGGGGTCCGTCTCGGACGTTGTCGGCTTGAGTTTGTTGCTGAGTAGAGGGTCACGTGTTGTCGGAGTCACCGTCAGAGGCTTCCCTATATCCTGTCGAGACAAAAAAAATTATTAAATCCACAGTATAATTATAATATTATCCAACTGTAGCAGAGAAATGATAAGCAATGGATAGCCGCGAGCCGTAGCAGGTATCTTTTCAATCAGATAGAGATAAACTGCGTTCTCGTTGGTCCTGTTTGTAACGTTGACCGATTAGATTGGCCAGCAAAAAGACACGTTCTCTGCTGTAAAATCACTTCCCAGTGGTTCGGAACCCACCTAAAACTGTAGGTCAAACTCATTACCCACGCACAGGTCTCAGACCTATGTGGGCTTTATCCTCAAGAAAAAAAGACAGTAAACATAAGTTGAAATGAATATAAATCTTTAAACTTCTGTTCGTAGCAGGTGGGTTCCGAACCACCGGGTAAGTGAAAATAAAGCCGATGATTTCATGTCATAGCAGATGATGCCCGCATGAATTGACACTTGTGCGTGGTTAATAAGATGAATGACACATGGAAAAAAGAGAAATTAAAAGATCTCTATTCAGCGTTAAAATCGCACAGTGACATGGTATATCCAAGGCTTAACGATAATCGAACTCATGACCGCAGGAGTAGCAGTCAGTTTTAAATCATAGATTTCAGAGATTAATCAGTTTTAAACACCCAATTTGATTTATTTATTCACAATTGTCACATTACATCAAATATTCTGAGTTTCACTCAAATGATTGGTGACATGTCAATTCTTAAACTACTAGTTTCACTATACAGTGAAGAAGAAAAGTGAAAAAATTGTATACCAAAATAGTATGTATATATTATGTCAATAACATACAACACTCTCCTTTATAGCTATAATAATTGTAATGAGTCTTAGTCAAATGTCTCAAGTTATTTCATAAATTAATAAATATTAAAATTTAGCAGCAGAGTATAAGGTTTTTTTGAACTAGTAATTTTCGTACAGTTTGTTTAAATAGCATTATAGATTCGATATTTCTGATGGCTGCTGGAAGTTTATTAAAATATCTCATCCTAGAATAAAGATTACACCACTGCGGCTGCCAGAGGTGGTATTAATTGCCGGAAAAGTTAAATTCTTTTCTTATCTTTTGTATCATGCTTACTATTTTTCTAATTAGAGTTTCGGAGGCCACGTTAAGCTGTCGGTCCCGGCTGCCTAAAAACAGTCGTTAAGTCACGTCAGAGGCCCTGAACTTATTCAGGTGCGACCTGATAACTCTGACACCAGACCTGAGCCAGCCAGGTCACACGATATTATTATAATATTCTAATTAGAGTATAAAATATTCTGTTGTTAGTTAGGCTTAAAAATTATTTTACTATTATCTGATACTGAGTTTTGCTATTTTATAATGCAACAATTTTTAAACTTTTCTAGCTATTTCTGATAACTGCAATAATTTCAAGTAATCATATTATTTTTGTATTATGTATTTATGATTAATTTCTGTGAATAAACATTTTTAAACTCAATCTAATTCAATGTATTTTGGACTATTCACGCTCTTTGGACTAAAACATAAGATCTAAAGAGTCACCTACAGCAGAAATCGGCTATGGTACTAAACATTTTTATGTGTAAAATAGTTAAACAACTACAAAAGTGGCGCCACCACTAACCTCAGTCGAAGTGAACCGTTGCAGCATGCCGGCATTGTACAGGATGCCACCAATCCACAACACCATGCACAGCATAAATGCGTGCTGCACAAAGCGAGTACGCGCCCAAAAGTTGGCCAGCTTCAGACGCTTGGGTATTTTAGTGGCGCCACCAGCTGCGCCACTACCTCCGCCACCAGTGGCGCCACTACTGCTGCTGTTGCTGTTCAGGCGTGGGTGTGATCGCGAACGCGACATTCCACCGCCACCGTTTTGCAACGCCGTAGTGCTGTTGTATCTGTAAAAGTTGTTAATGTGTCAGTCAACACTCAGAAAGTTATAGTACACTAGCAGGTTTCCCGATTTAATTCATATTTATATAGTGGGAGCCACAAAATTCAGAACTGCAATACTTTAGATTTAAGACTTTTAATTTATTTTCTGAAATGTCAATTTTTTATTAATTTATTATTATTATTGAAATCTCTTATTATTGGGACAGATCTCAGATACAGATTCCAAGAGAGCCTTGACTTATAAGTGAAGGAGATCTTCAAGGGAGGGTCATAAATACGATAATCGGTCAAGGAAGCCTCTCTCTCGGATATGCAGAGTCTTAATAATTTTATTTTTCTTTTCAAATATACAGTACAAAGTATTTTAACCAAGTAGTTCAATATAAGCTATTTAATTATGGCAAGGAATTCTACTCAATTATGGCAAACTTATAATATCTGATAAATGTATAAACATAACTTATTTCGCTTAGATATGGGAGGCCATGTTTATTTTTGGTAGCAGATCAAGTGCACATGTGACTTTGAACTGATTAAGGCATGTATTTATAAACGTTCCTTCAGTGTCTCTTGACTCGAGAGACTCTTGAAGTGCAATGTATTTATATAGGCATTTCAAGAGTCCATCGACTCGAGGGATCTTGACTCGAGGGAAACTTGACTCGAGGGACTCTTGACTCGAGGGAATCTTAACTCGAGGGAATCTTGACTCGAGGGAATCTCAACTCGAGGGAATCTTGACTCGAGGGACTCTTGATTTGAGTAACTCTTGACTCGAGTGACTCTTGACTCGAGGGGCTCTTGACTCGAGGGACTATTGACTCGAGTGACTCTTGTCTCGAGGGACACTTGACTCGAGAGATTCTTGACTCGAGGGAGTCTTGACTTGAGGGACTCTTGATTCGAGGGAAACTTGACTCGAGTGACTTAAAATGTAATATGGCAATTAAAGAGTGACTTAAAATGTCATGGCAATTATTAAAGAGTGACTTAAAATGTAATATGACAATTAAAGAGTGACTTAAAATGTAATATGACAATTAAAGAGTGACTTAAAATGTAATATGGCAATTAAAGAGTCCCTCAAGTCAGGGGACACTGAAGAAACGTTCATAAATACGGGCATAAATGTATTTTTAATGTTAGGGGTTTTGAGCGGTGATTTCCGAAACCTTTCTGTTACATAATTATTCATCTATATTTTCTACATGAATTTTTTAAACATTCATTTTTTAAGGAAGACGAAGTTGTCACAACCACATTTATTAAAAAATAGTGAGATACTAGTTTTGGATGTTACTCCATTATCAATCTCAAAAAAATAGAGTTCGTTTGAGATTGATAATGAAGTAACATCAGAAACTAGTAGCTCACTATTTTTTATAAATAATGTGGATATGACAACATTTATAAAAAAAATTTAGATACTAGTTTCAGATGTTACTCCATTATCAATCTCAAACTAAAACCACTTTTAAACTAAAAACAGTTTTAGTTTGTTTGAGATTGATAATAGAGTAACATCCGAAACTAGTATCTAAATTTTTTTTATAAATGTGGTTTTAGAAAACCGGGTTTTGTTTGAGATTGATAATGGAGTAACATCCGAAACTAGTATCTCACTATTTTTTATAAATGTGGTTGTGACAATTTCATCTTATTATTCATTATGGATATCTTCCACAATATCACCTTCACCACAACAAAGAAAGTTATGGATATATGTTATGGTAGCCGTTACGAGCGCTATCTGACAGTCAATAAACGTTTTGCAAAGTTACGATTAGCTGATGATTGAATAATAGTAATAATAATTAGCTGATGGTGGAAAGCAATAAAATGGAATGTTTTTTATTTATTTATTGGATTTAAATTTTTTATTAGATTTTAATGAACCGATGAGGCGGCAACACAATAAAAAAATTCAACAATGGTATCTTGCCCAAAGGACAGATCTCAGATACAGATTCCAAGAGAGCCTTGACTTATAAGTGAAGGAGATCTTTAAGGGAGGGTAGTTCTTATTATATTAATTTTAATGGCTACAGCTTCTTTGTTTATATTTAGTGCTATTTAATTTAGTTATATTTTTTGTTAGATTTAATTCAACTAAATTTTTTTATGTACAAATTTTAAATTGATTTATTTTTTTAGGTTATCCTATATTTTTAATTTTATTCACTTGTTTATTAGCTGAAACTAATCGTTCACCATTTGATTTTTCAGAGGGTCATAAATACGATAATCGGTCAAGGAAGCCTCACTCTCCTACTCACTCTCTCTCGCTCATGTAATTGCATTGCTTAGATTGTCATTACTGTAGTTAATATCATACAAATGAGATCATTGTGCATAATTCTGTGCATGCAAATAAGTTGTTTATCCTTCAGAAGAGAATAATCAAAACTATTTTAAATGTGAATAGATTGTTTCCTAGTGCGGAGAAATTCGTACATTTCGATGTGTTAACTGTGAGACAATTATATATAAAAGTCTATTCAGATACATAGCTAGAAACAGGGTTATTTTCAACTTTAAAGTGGCAAATAATGTGTATGGCCTAAGAAATAATTCTATAAAACAGTGCAAAATTGAGTATTCTGATTTGGTGACTGTACGAAAACAAATAAGATTTAAAAGTAGCAAGTTGATTAATCTGATGCCTCCGAAATTTCTGTATCTTGTGAATAGTGGGAAGTATTATAATAGTTGAAGAGACATTACTTTTTCGAAATTAATGATCTGGAATAATTTTATCAATAATACTGAATTGTTTGAATCTGAGAAGGACTGTGTTTTGAAACTAAATAATCTGGACTGAGCTGAATTACTCCCACCAGCGAACAAGGTTTTTTTTCCTTCTGCTGGTTGGTGCCAAAAAAAAAAAACATTATTCATTTACATTTAAAAACAAGGTTTTTGTTTTTAGGTTTACCATTTCAAAATTAAAGAACACTACCAACTAACAATTGCAGCAATTAAACACAACTTTTTAAAATAAATAAACATTAAACACTGATGAAACAATCACGCATTACTTTAAATGACAGAACTCGGAATGAATTGGAAAGATCGTACCATACAAAAGACTTGCTTAAACTGATGTAGAAACAGTTGTTTTATTCCATGTACTAATTTATTAACATTAAGTTAATAAAACTTCAATTTGTTTTGTTTGTAAAGTTGTGGCAATAAAGAATTCTTTGCACTATAAAAATAGTATTTTCTGAGTTCACTACTGTATATATATATATCTATGTGATGTTGATAATTTTGTTAACCATTCATATGCAAATTAGTAAATTTACATGAATAAACAAATATAATCTAATCTCCCTCAAGTTAGGTTAGGTTAGGTCTTAGTGGCTCTACACACTGGTGTCTTAAGACATGTGTCTTACGACATCTGTCGTGTCGTACGGAATTGAATAAGACATGGATGTTTTATGAATGTCTTATGTCTTACGTGCGTTGCAGACGGCTAATTGTTGAGCTCAGTTGTTGACGGCTCACAGCCTCATTGCTCGGGCGACGCGCGCTAGTGCGCATGCGCCAGGGCGGTTGTCGTAAGTCATGACTTACCAAACACCGACCAACCGGTCTCGTGCGACACATGTCTGAAGCAGGGATGTCGCGTCGCACTGATGTCTCAAGCAGTGTGCAAGTCCTCCATTTAATAACATGGGTTGGTTTTCGATAAAAATGCATCAGACACGACACATGTCTCAAGACACCAGTATGTAGAGCCACTTACACAAACAAATCACAAATTTAGCAACTCTGCATTTTAGTTTAAGTTTGATTGAGATTAAGAACGGCGTGAATGTATTAAAATGATTGTGGTTGTGACAGCATGAAGTGTTATGCATAAAGTTTTGCTATTTATTTCTATTTTAATTGCAGTAAGTTGGCATACCTGAGATGCAGAGACGAATAGGTGGTTGGCTCAACTGGTGAGTCAGCCTGCTGGCGAATATCGAGACCAAGAATTGTGGTGAAAAGAAAAATCTGCAGGAAAAAGTCAACTAACGAACCAACTATCGCAAATATACAGAATTCCTGCAAACAACAAAATACAGTTACTTGCATACAATTTCAAAATACAACAATGCATTCAATCCAATTTATTTGGATTTTTCATTTAAAAATTTGTAAAGAAAGCAGTAGTGGCTATGCCTGTTGTATCTTTACTTGATTGCTTTTTGTGTTATAAATAAATAAAGAAAATACATGAAAATTGATGGAGTTATTCACACAGTTAGTATGCAAATAATTATTATTTGCACGAACCATCTTCTATAACATATGCCCCCAAATTAGGTAATTCTGAAAAAATGATGAGTTGCAAGATATGGGACTATGCCAGCAGTTGATAGAAGAGAATCACCAGCTTCAATGGATGGTGTGAATAAAGTTGAGTCAGCTGTGTCTCATTTTTTTGACTCGGCGCTTGGGATTCTTGAAATTGAATAAAAATTGAGTCAAAAGCTGTTTCTTACGCCTTCCTTTTGGACTCCCGAGGACTCAACAGATCAACAGTCGACTACAGTCTTTCAACTAAGTCAACGTACTGAACTTTATTCACACCACCCAATGCTCATACTCAATACTCATACCGTGTTGACTAGTCTACAAGTTATGCTTAGTCTAGCCATCATATGGTTTGTCACAGTCAGTTTTTTTGCTACACTGCAATTTTTTGAGCCGCTTAAGGTCGTCTATTCATAGATCCATAGATTTGAGGCTATTCAATGCAGTTGTCAATGTCCGCAGTTGTGGAGGTCTTCGGGGTGAATTATAACATCAAAAGAATTATCGACGATTAAAACTTACTAATATTAAACTAACTAAACATCTGTTGTGGATGATTCTCAAACAGTGCAATCAAACTAAATGCAGATTTACCTGAATATCAGGAACAAGAGTGAGCAATCCAACAGTGAAAATGGTAACTTCAATGAGCAGTGTCTTAGTCATGGACCAGCCTTCGCGGCTGAGGCCCTGCGCGATACGAATCTTGACATCGAGATGTGGCGCTGTCGATACAACAGACTTGGTAAGAACAATCACATTCTCAAATCCAACTGTCACCACCAGGTATGGAAACATTTGCAGTAGAATGCCCTGAAACCAAAACCGAAATTCATTTAGTGTCATTATAATATACTTGATATTTCTTGAATGCACATTCCACATGCCCACAGATATGTAGGCACAAATTGCTGACAGAAATCGAACAAAGCTGTTTTTTATAATTTATCTACACAAAATAATAAAATTGAGTAAATTATGAATTTGAAAATATGACAGGTCCATAATAACCCTTTGATAAAAAAATCCTCCCTTCACCATATAGCCAACCACGTAGGTATAACAAAATGTGGGGGGGGGGGGGGGGGGGAAGCACAAAGTCAGAAAAGTATAGCCGGTGCCATCCTGAGTGGCTATACGGCGACTTCCGCGGCTTTTCTCCACAATTACAATTTTTCATTTGCCAAACTATAGATATACACCAATGCTGACTCTACCACGGCTGTCTTCAAAGATGGCCGCCACTCTACACTTTGTTGTAGATTAGTCATAATTTTTTTCGGAAGGTGAAGCCCACATAGGTCTGAGACCTGTGCGTGGGTAATGAGTTGGATGATGGTGATTGATGAGTTGGACCTACAGTTTTAGGTGGGTTCCGAATCACCGGGAAGTGATTTCACAACAGAAAACACAGTCTTTTTTGCTGGCCAATCCAATCGGTGTCAAAGTGACTTCTAAATTGTATTGTTTTTTGAAAAATCATTTTAAGAAGCAAATTCAAATAATGTAAATGTAAAGTGTATGTAGGTTATCATGCATGTTTTGTAATTTACTACAGTATCTAATTTTTTTTGGCGAATAAATAAATATTCAAATTGTTTTCCTCAGACGATGAGCGAAGTTCAAAAATTTAAACTAAAATGAAAGTGAAATGTTTTGGATTGAAATTTTCTAGTGAATGGCGTCAGATCCCATTCAGTAGAGCCTTGCTTGCTTCAATTTCCGGTTAAAAGTTTTTAACATTTTTCTAATATACCTCCATACCTATATTAATAATTTATTTTTGTATATTTATAAAATTTGATCTTATCAAATGAATCAGATAGTTTGATCTGTGGAATGAGTGAACATGCTTTACGCGCAAATAGTTCAAGGAATTAAAGTCCTAATTACTACTTAACTAGGACCTATGTTTATTCATATAAAACTAGATATAAACAGATAAAAATAGAATAACTGGCTTTACACACCAATACGGCTTCTTTAACAAATGTACAACAAGAGAATCTAAATCTTTATAGTAGGACAAGGATGCGGCAGCATAATTTCCTATTTTAAAAACTTGATAATAGTTATTTATGTATTAAGAGCGTGAAGCGCGACTTTATCGCTTGAGCCAAAACATTTACTGCGCGACGCATAGCGGAGCGCAGTAATTTTGCGAGAGCGATAAAGAAGCTTCACGCGCGAATTACAGACAATATTTTTCCTAAAACTGCAGTTCTGGATTCCAACACAATAAAAGCTTGTAGTTTGTAACATCACAGACCATGCGCGGATTTGGTTAGCGTTCGCCATTGTTGAGGTTATGTGAATTTCACGGATTCCGTGATCCACCAATGAGAAGGCATCAAATCAAAACAGAAGCGTAAAGAATAGAATATTTTTATTAGCCCAAAAGAATATCACACATTGATACATAGGCAAGTCAATATAAAACTAGATACAAATAAGTCATCAAATAAAAATAATACATTATAGTCACTTAATCAATTGGTCAATTATTAAATGTTAAAATCCTCCACAGTCAATTTTCTGTTGTAGAACTCTTTAACTGAGTAAAAGGGGTTACTCAAGAGGAATGTTTGTATTATAAGTTTGAACTTCCTATGATCAAGTTGCCTTACCTCAATAGGAAGCCTGTTCATGAACTTAATTGATGCATTTGAGGGACTTTGGTCCGTTTTATGAAGTCTACTTCGGGTAACATTTAGAGATTGACTAAATCTTGTATCATATGAATGTGTAGCACTTCTCATCAGCATTCTATCTGGGTTGGTTTTTAAAAACAACAAACACTGCATTATGTATAATGAAAAGAGTGTTAAAATACCAAGTTCTCTAAAAATGTTTCTACAATGCTCACGATTGTCAGCTCTGGCAATAACTCTGACAGCCTTTTTCTGCATTATGAAAATGTCTTGTGCTTGTGAGGCGCAACCCCAGACTATCAGACCATATGAAATATGGGATTGGAAAAGGCCAAAATAGGCTTGTCGGAGACCATCTTGTCCAAGCTCACCACACAATCGTTTAAGGGCAAACACACTGCTGCTCAACTTATTTTTTAGACTAGTTATGTGTTGTGTCCAACTTAGAGTTGAGTCTACAGTGATTCCTAGGAATTTTTGAGCATTACCAGTATTATTTGTAGAAGATCTATTTTTAAGCCCAAAAGTGACAGTCATTGTTTTGTCTTCATTAAGAAACAATTCATTAGCATTTAACCAACTCTGGACAATGCTCAGATTATTCTTAGACAGTGCCATAGCCTGAGTGTCATCTGTGTCCTTATTAAGAACTGTGGTGTCATCTGCATACAAGACAATTTCTGAAGGGACATTTATGCTAAGATCATCAATCATGATTAAGAAGAGCAGTGGACCAAGGACAGATCCCTGAGGCACACCACATTTAACAGGTAAGGTGCTGGAGTTCTCACCATCCACACATACATACTGAGTTCTGCCCTGCAGATAGGATGAAAATAGCTCAAGAGCAAGTCCCTCAACATGTAAGTGTTTCAACTTTGCTAGAAGGATGTCATGTGACACACAATCGAACGCCTTGCTCAGGTCACAGAATGAGACAACAGCAGAAGATTTATCCTCAAAACAATCAATAATTTCTTCAACTAATCTAATCAGGGCATGTGTGGTTGAGAGACCTTTTCGAAAACCAAACTGTGTCTTACAGAGCAAGTCATTAGCCTCAAGAATATGCAAAATTGCTTTCCAAGAAGAATCTCAATAATTTTAGATAATATTGGAACCAGAGCAATAGGCCTATAGTTGCTAATCTCCTCATGCTTGCCTTTCTTGAAGACAGGTATAACCTTGGAAATTTTGAGAGAGGTGGGAAACTTTCCATTAGCAATGAAGTCGTTTATCAGAGCAGTGAATGGGGTTACTATACAATCCATAATACACTTGATTAGAGCATTGGAAAGACCATAATGATCCCTGCTCTTTTTTGGAGACATATGCTTCACAACTTCCAAAACACAATTCTCTGTAACAGGCTTAAATCTATACTCCTCAACACTTTCAAGAACATTCTTATTTTGCAGTAGATTAGCTGATGTTACACCATCATTTTTAACCAGTTTTTTCTTAATTCCTTCAGCAACATTTACAAAAAAGGTATTGAAATCGTCTGGAGATATACATTTCTGAGGTAGCTCTTTTCTCTTTGATTTAATCTTATTTACTATGTTCCACAATGTTTTAGACTTATTTTCAGAACTCTCTATGATACGCCAGTTAGCCTCTTTTTTTGCTTCTCTTATCTTTAGTCTGTATACGCTTTTTTCTCTGATATAAATATCCCTATAATCAGATTCAGTCTTTGAAAGAAAATACAGGAAATCCAGCCTATTCTTATGCTCTCTTAATTCTTGAGTGTACCAAATAAGTTTTTCATTTGTATGCCTATTGTCTTTTTGATTAGAATAATTAATTTTCCTAGTTATGTTGAAACTTAGATCATAATAATACAGAACTGTATTCAGAAATTTGTCAAAATTCGCATTAACATCACTAGAATTGAAAATATCTGTCCAGTTTTCCTTTAGTAAGTAGCACCTAAATATATTAATACTATTATCATTAATTTTTGTCACTTTTTCATAGATCTTGTCTGAGGCTAACAGGTCCTGTTCTTTGTAATCAATATAGTTATCTCTATTTAATGAGATTAGCTGACCTAAGTGATCGCTAACATAACAGTTACTTATTAGTACATTCAAATTTTCTTGGAAGGATGAAAAAACATTGTCGAGACAGTTGGAGCCCCTTGTCGGTTCATGAACCCTCATTTTGAAGCCATACATAGAGCATAAATTAACAAAGTGTTCTGCTTTCTTGTCATTTGTATTGAAATGTAGGTTGAAGTCACCACATACTATTGACTTTCGGTTTTTCTTGTTCAAGTAACTAAGAGCTAGTTCCATAACCCTACAAAACGTTTCAAAATCACCTTGAGTACTTCGATAAACTGTTATGACCATAGTATTAATATCCAGTAATTCTACACCTGCCAATTCACAATCCATCTCTACAGAAATATTATTTACATAATTTAATACTTTGTACTGTGATGCACTATATTTCGAATATATGGCTACTCCACCATGAATTCGTATTGAGCGGCAGTAGCCAGTCACCAATTCTAGATGTTTGAGACTAGAGTTTACTTTTAGCTCAACATCAGTCATCCAATGCTCTGAGAGACATAAAACATCTAGCTTATTATCAACAATGATTTGTTCCAATACACTTATTTTATTTGATAGACTTTGTACATTCTGGTGGAAAATATTTATATTACTGTTACAAGAATCATTTGAAACATTCCCTGCTCCAAGTGCACTTAAAACTGTTCTACTTTGTTCATTGCTTATAGGCTCTTGCTCCAACAGTGTTATATTATCTACATCTGTAACAAAAACTAACTCATTTGTTGCTGCATTATGTAAACTCATATTCTGATCTAGTTCCTTTTTCTGGTTAATAAGATGCCTTGATAAATAATTCTTATCAATGTTGTCATGACAATTTAGTTTAAATCAAATGACTTAACTAACTGTGAAGATGAGAGTTTGGTATTTATAGCTGATATTACATTTTCGTTGTGAGCATAAGGGATGCTATATACATCAGAATGAAATTGTTGTATGTTGTCTTTAATGATACCTGCAAGTAATTTACATAATGTGTTTTTGCCTAGTCTGTTCAAATGTAACCCATGCCGAGTATGTTTGGTTGGCTCAAACAACCATAGGTCAATTATTTTAACCTTGTAAATGTACTGAATTTTTCGGATGGCTCGATTTAGTTTAGCAATCATCAAATTAATATTCGAATCAGCAAATAGGTCATACCTGTAGGGAATAGTAGATATAATTAAATTTCTATGTGCAGATTCCTCCACTATCCTTACCAACCACTCTAAGTACTTTTCAATATGTTTATCTGTAAAGTCACTTGTTACACTATTTGTTCCTCCTATTAAAATCGTCCATTCATTTTCTGGATGAGGATTGTCCACAGACTGAGTATTGTTGATTATTGACTGGCACAACTTATCAATAGACGCTCCCGGAGCAATGTATGCGCTGCAGCTGAAGTTTGAGGGTAAGATTTGCCCCAACATCTCACGAATTTCCCTACCATGACTGTCAGCCCAAATGTTTATTTTCACTTTATCACGTCTCCTGTATTTCCTCCAACAATCACCCATCTCTGCGCTACACCTCTTCATTACACCACTTGAGTATTGTTCATTTCTGATTGGTTTCTCCACCTTGAAGAGGGCAATTTCCTTTGTGAGATCTTGAATAGCTTGTTGGAGAAAACTGTTAGCTTCCTCTGTGCTACAAATTTGTTGGTGACACTTGAAAAGATCTTTTTCAAGATCTAAGAGATCTCTCTGAAGCTTATCATTACTATTTGTGAAAAAATGAACAGATTTACGGTGTAGACTCAATAAGGATTCAATAGTTGAAGAATCATCTCACCCCGGAGACACAGTCACACTCAAATCAGAATACGTGGGATCGGTCTGAACTTCACACTCTTTGCAATCATTTAGGGACGACTTATCCAAGATGATAAAGTCGTTATCAGTTTCAGTTGCAACTTCTGTCATAGACCTGACAGTGCAGTCACAACTTCTTTCACCCTCATCTGGTGAAACTCCACACCTATCCATCATTTGCTGTTCCAATTCAACAGCTCTATCCGTTAAAGCGTTTTTCATATATTCTAATTCAGCCACTCTTTGCCTGAGATAATTATTTTCTTCAGAGATCGATTTATATTTTGGAGTATCAGGGGTTAGTGTTACATAAGGTGAGAGGAGCGTTGTGAGAGATAAAGGCGAGGATTGGCCGGTCGAGTCCGCATCATCTCCCTCAGCATCCTCCTGTGGGACCACCGAGACCAATTTCATTGATGGCGGATTATGATTATGTGTACCCGGCTCGCCAACTACTTTAGACTTTGAAGAGTCCGTTCTGATGCCGCTTGAACAGTTTTTATTTGTGCATCGCCACACAATCTCTCCTGAACGCTGCTTGACCGGTCTGCTGTAACGAAACTCCTCATATGAAATACCCGGATAATCTTTAGCAGTCCTTATTATTTTAAGTGTCATAATTACTTTAAGGGAATAATCAATTTGATGTATTAAATATTGCAACACTTGATCTCGATTCCGTTAATGAATATATAAATGAATATGAGTGACTCGAAGTATAACTCAAGAACGAGAGACAAAAGGAAAAAGGGAGAGGGGACGCCCAGAGAGCAAGCAGGGCTCAAAATAGGTAGCTCCTGAAGGGATGGAATGATAGGAATGAACCAAAACAAAGACCAGGAACACCACCGCCCTAGTAGCTAGCTCTATCATAGAGCATACAGTCAAAATATGATAGTCTGTTTGAGACAATAAGGAGTTCAAAAACTGGCGCGGTTAATCTTTTGTTATTAAACAGCTGTTTTAAATCCATCCACTCGCGTTGCCAAGGCAACCAACGATGCCAGAAACTACTATTGAACCCAGCAATGCCTTATCAGTAGCACCTTATCTATTTGAGTCGAGTCACGAGAGGAGCGATAAGCTCAACCTGAATTCATCCACTCCGTTCAAACACAATGAGTAGCACTCAATTCAGTCTCATTGCCAGGATTCCCGCGTTTTTTTTAAGAGGCCGACAGCTGACTTCTTGCAGGCGAGAAAAACAAAATTTGAGGTTATCAAGGAACAAAACACTTTTGACAATCACAATTACAGACCGGTAATTCGATTCCAATGCAATATATTCATACGACTGAACAATCACTAGGTACTCATATAATAACACTAATATGTAATAAATAAACCGATTAAATAATCAAATCACTACTTTAATGACCCCCTAAAAGTAGACAAGTTTCCAACCGGCAGATCAGGCCTGCCAACAACAGCCTGCCAACAATCAGGCCTGCCAAAGAAAACAGCTGGCGAGCGTAAAGTACTTTACCGCTTGCGGAGCAGTAAAGAGGTATTTTACAATTCGTTTTCAGTACGTAAAGAACTACTTTATGAGCAGTTGTAGGAAAAATCTATTTCATGAATCAGAAAATGTTCATTCCGTTTGTATAAAGTAGAAACATATCAAGTTACTACATACCTCTGTTCCACGTCCGCATGCAGTCAGTTCTAGACCGAAGAAGAAACAAATTCCCAGAGTGACGGCAAGAGAAGATACAACAGTCATCACAGCACTCAATGCAATACCCACCTGAGAACAAAATTAAAAATTACAATCTCTGAAAAATAACTTCATTGACACGATTCTCTAAAATGTGAGTCATCATCATAAAACTGTTGATGTTGTAGTTCCGTATTACTTTATCATTAAATAACATACTCGTGTGATAGTTATTTCGCATTGGTGTTAAGCCTCTTCAGACACGACTGAATCAGGTTTGAAATTAAGGTTAAGGTTGTAGGTGCGGTGGGTAGATGAGAAGGCGGGAGATTTGGAATTATTTATTCTTTACAAATTACAGGAAAGCAACAGGTGGATGGCTATCCATATTGCTTCCATAACACAACGATTGTACAAATTAATATAGAAATATCAAGTTATAGTTTGCCTAAGCTAAAAAACTAATTAATTATACAAAAATAAATTCAATTATCATTTTCTTTCAGAAATACCTAATGAATATGATACACCACAAAAAAACCATGAGAAAAACATAAATTAAACATTACATAAACATTCATAAATCAAACATAAATTAAATAAACATTAAATTAGCGGAAGATACAAATAAATTTTCTAGAGAAAAAAATAAAAATATTACAATATTTTACTATATCATTATAATAATTTCTACTAAATATATTACTTTAATTTGCTACCCTCTGAGGGAAGCACAAGAGAAAGGATGGAGATAAAAAATACAACTTTCCTTGATGGAGCTGAACCTTAACATTATTCATCATACTTCTCTAATAGAGCTAGCCTACATTTCTTTTTAAACATTTCCCTTGATAGGTGAAACAGATCCACCTTACCAGCTATTCCATTGAACAAACGAGACAGTCTGTTTAAAGGAGAAAAATGGTGAACTGAATCTCAATTCCAAAAATCCTAATCAGCTCCCTGGTTGGGAACCCTAGGGGCATGCAGGACTGAATATACCTCAAGAACCGTTTCTGTACTCTTTCCAATGTAACAATCAAATAATTGTAGTATGGATTCCAGATTTGTGAACCATACTCCAAAACACTACAAACTAGGGTCTTGTACAAATACAGCAGCACTGACACATCATGGAAGTTCCAACAAACTCTCATGAGGAATCCAAGACTTTGATAAGCCTTATTTGCAGTGGATTCAATGTGAAAATTGAACTTTAATGCGGAGTCAAATATAATTCCCAGATCCCTTACACAATCCTTTCGAGGCAATTGACTATTATCAATTTTATATATGAAATTCAGTTTCTCCCTCTTTCTTGAGAAAGACACAATGCTGCATCTACCGACATTGAGACATAGTTCATTTCTCATGCACCATTTGTGCAGCCTATTGATGTCATCTTGCAACATAATGCAGTCATTGATGCCTTTGACCTATACAATTAAACTGGATGTGTGAGGTGAATTGGTGGAGTTGATCATTTAGATTTGAGTCAGGCTGTAGTATTTCATTTTTATGAATTTAATATTGTTCTAATACTATGACTATTCTGATTTTTTCAACGTAAAATAATATTTTTAATTCGGGTTTTTTTAAATATCAAATTCCGTTTAAAAAAGCCGAAAACTAAGAGTATTAGAACAATATGAAATTTATAAAAACACAAAGCTACAGCCTGACTCAGTTCTAAATGATCAACTCCAATTCAACTCACACACCCTGTTTGATTACAGAATTCCAAATCTCCCACCTCTTCAACAACCCACCATCCCACTTCTCCCAACAACCATAACCCCAATTTTCAAAACTTGCTTCAGAAGAACTCCAACCGAATCATTTTGGCGGCTTTGGTAGCGCAGTTGGTTGGAGCGCTTGTCTGTGATAAGATAAGACCCTGGCTGGCTTCGTTTCCTGCGGCCTTCGGTTCGAATCTAATTCAGCCATGGATGTTTCTCATCATTCACCTCATTACCCACGCACAAGTCTCCACACTCATGTGGGTATCATCCGCAATAAAAAAATGTAAGTGTTAAAATTCACCAGTAAAGTATTATCAACAATAATTATTAATGTTTAAAATTTTTGTTTATATACAGGAAGGAGGAAGAGGAGGAGGAGGAGGAGGAGGAGGAGGAGGAGGAGGAGGAGGAGGAGGAGAAAACAGAAGAAGAAGTAGAAGAGAAGAGGGAAAAGAAAAAGAAACAAAATTAAGAAGAGGGTTAACAAAAAAAACTATTAAATTGAGTTTTATATTTTTTTAAAGTAATTTATGCCACGTTCTAGAAACTCAACTTTTTCTCTTTTTTTCGGATGATGAAACCTACATAGTTCTGAGACATGTGCGTAGGTAATGAATTGGATGATGGTGATTGATGAGTTGAACCTACAGTTTTAGGTGCGTTCTGAACCACCGGGGAAGTGATTTTACAGCAGAGAACAGAGTATTTCTTGCTGGCCAATCAAATTCAACAGAATCGAGCAACCTGCTACTTATGATAAAATTATTAAGACAGTCTCACCTTCGATCTGACCAGCTCAATCTTTCTAAGAAAGAAATAAACGTAGGCAAATAGCAGAGCGTAGATGCCACTGAGCGGGGCCAGCTCGGCATAGTCGAACTCTCCCGGATAGTAGATGTGCAGTGTGGAGTCCCCGCCATTGTTGCCATTCTCCTCACCACCACTACTATTGCCACTTTGATCGGCCACATCTGCCTCATCCAACACAGACTTCTGATGCAGCGGATAGAGTCTGGCAAGTCTGTTGTGGAGTCCATCTATAAATCTGGAAAAACATACAAAAGATTGTTTTTGTTTTGTTTTCGGAGGATGAAGGCCACATAGGTAGGAGACCTGTGCGTGGGTAATGAATTGGATGATGGTGATTGATGAGTTTAAATTCCCCCCCCCCCCTGGCTAGACCATTGAGGCGAGCTTAGCGAGCTAGGTGCCGACTAGTTGTCATTAAACCGACAATTTTTCCAACAAATGTTTGCGTATTCATTAGAATACGTCAATAAAGACTTGTAGCATTTTTTTATTTGATTTTCCAGTTATTTTAACATAAAACACGTTCAGTTCACCACATGAATGAAAGCCCTATAGATTCAGAACAACTTATTTAGATATATTAGATATATTTAGATATAGATATAACTGCAATAATCCGCTTTCTTTACCTCTTCGCTAGGGATTTCAATTTAGTGGCTATACTTCACTATATATATATATATGCAAACCGCTAACATATCCATCAGACTCTCTCTTCGAAGAATTTAATGTAGGCCTACCAAACATTCGACAATTATATTATATATAAGAACTCTAACCTTGTACATCTTTAAACATAAATTAGCCCTATTTTCCAATATCCTTCACAATTATAACACCAGAACAGCTTTAAATATTGGCATCATCAACCCTAGACTTACAAGAACTTTCTCTTCCACTTCCACTCACTATAAAATGCATTTTCTTTTCCAAAAACTACCCGAATATTTAAAAAAACCAACCATTATGAGAATAAGTCACTATAAAAAAATTGTCAACAGATGGGTTACTTCCCTAAACCTGGAGGAGCAGGAAGATATTCTAGTGTCTCCTTACTCTAACTGAGGAACGAACCTAATTTGTGCCTTATTTTATATACAAGTATATGAAATTAATGGGTATGTGAGTGTGGATGGTGTGTTGTGTGTGTTTGTGAGTGTGTGGGTATAAGTGTGGTGTTTTATGTATAGTTAAATATACAAACTTTACAGTTATTGACTCGGTAACCATCGGGCATGTTCACCGTGCTTTTCACTTCCTTCTCTTTTGTAGGATATTTCTTTTAACAAGTTCCTCTCTCTAGATTAAGTTTTATTTTTTATATTATTTATCCTTCTCCTCATAAAGTATATCAAAAAACTAACTTATTATATTATTTAGCAAATTTTTTATATTATTTATCCTTCTCCTCATAAAGTATATCAACAAACTAACTTATTATATTACTTAGCAATGTATTTTGTAGCTTTTAACATTGTAAGCTGGTTTGTAATAATGCTATTATACAACTCGCTCCTCTCTCACAGGCATGTGCCCATAAGAGGAGCCTCCAATATATTGTATTTTCCAATTGTAATTATTGTTGTTATGCTAATTTTGGAGAATAAAGTATTTCAATTTCAATACACACACCAATGCTGACTCTACTACGGCTGTCTTCAAAGATGGCCGCCACTCTACACTTTGTTGTAGATTAGTCATAATTTTTTTTTTGGAAGATGAAGCCCACATAGGTCTGAGACCTGTGCGTGGGTCTCAATTGGATGATGGTGATTTATGAGTTGGACCTACAGTTTTAGGTGGGTTCCGAACCACCGGGAAGTGATTTTACAGCAGAGAACAGTGTCGTTTTTGTTGGCCAATCCAATCGGTCACCCTTACAAATAGCACCCAGGAGTTTCGTAGCTCATCTCTGACTGATTGAACAGATACCTGCTACGGCACTCGGCTATCACTTCCCCAATTACTCAGATTTAAAAAAAAAACAAACATTAGGCGCTTAGATAAATTTAAAAAAAGTGACCATATGTTTATGGGTGGACCGGGTGCCTGCACAGTGGAGCACCCAATACTCGATGATAACCACCATCGCAAAATCAAACACATGTTGTGGAATAGTGTATGACAGATTGAAGCAGTGTGAATACCACCATTTGACTGCATGTTTTTGATTTTGCGATGGTGGTTATCATCGAGTATTGAATACACCACTGGCATACAACATTCCACAACATGTGTTAGGTTTTCGATGGTAGTTATCCTCGAGTACTGGATGCAAACATCCTAAGAAGTGGATGCTCAAGACATTTAAATCTTCATTTCCTCTTCCAATATTACGAAACGTCTAACGGTAAGTAATCAATAAAGAAAATCAGTTCTCTTAATAACACAAGTCTTGAGTGCCACAGATGAGGAGCAACAATAAAATCAATAAAATAAAATTCAATTAAAAATAAAAGGTCAGTAATATAAGACGTAGTTCAATAAAGATTCAACGATTGATCAGTTTTGTTATTGGGTTGTCTATTGACGGTTTCATAGTTAAGGTTAAGAATATCAATTTATCTATATTATATTTCTTTATTTAGATATATTTTATTGTCTATATTACATATCTTATTTCAATTCTTTATATTAATTCGTTTGTTTTTTATACCATGTTGTACGATTTTGAACTCACTGCTGGCGAACAAGTTCGCTTATGCCAGTAGTGCCACAGTATGTGAATGTAACATCTATGAAGTGTAGATATTGTATTGTTTTTTATGGCAAATAAATCATTCATTCATTCATTTTAAGATGTAAAAATAACACTACACACAATATTTATTATGTATGGGTAGAAGCATGATAAAATTCCACTGCAATTAAGGCGATTATTGACTGTAATAGATCTTTGACATGACTAAACTACATAATTACATAGAACTTGTAATTATTGTATAACTTGTAATATAACTTGGAAAGTGACAGCCGAGTGCCGTAGCTAAATCTCTTCAATCAGAGATAAGCTACGAAACTCCTGGGCGCTCTTTGTAAGGGTGACCGATTGGATTGACCAGCAAAAAAGACTCTATTCTCTGCTGTAAAATCACTTTCCGGTGGTTCGGAACCCACCTAAAACTGTAGGTCCAACTCATCAATCACCATCTAATTCATTACCCAAGCACAGGTCTCAGACCTATGTTGGCTTCATCCTCCGAGAAAAAAATCAAACTTATAATTTGAAATTTTTTTCTCAATTACTAGAAAGGGCGATCGTAATATTCAGTAACGATCACTCGGGTTTGTGATTGCAAGAGAAACCACCAGCTATAACATGCTTCATTATCACTTGGCAGGTGTTCAGAACCCACATAAATTGTCGGTCCACCATTCATGACTCCATTATCGTCATTTACCTCATTACCCACGCACAAGTCAGATGCTCGTATTCACGAATGCTCCTTCACTCTTGACTCGATGGACTCTTGAAATGCCAATATAAATACTTTACATTTGAAGAGTCCCTCGAGTCAAGAGACACTAAAGGAACAGTGTTTTAATAAAAAACACTATATTAAATCAAATCAAATCAAAGTTTATTGCCATCAGAAAAACAATATAGATACAAAAAAACAGTACATACTGTACTTAAAATTAGAACATAAAATTACAAAGTAGAAAATTAAATCCTTTAATATTAATTATTAGGCGTTACCAGCAAAACCTTGCGGTTTGTGTGCTGGCGACGAGTAACAAAACAGAAAACGATAGTTATTACATCTCAAAATTAAAATATTACATCATATCAAATAGGTACTACATCAATGGCAACTAGGCAATTTGAGTCGAGGTGAACATATAATATAAATGCCCTTTCACATTATAAATACAAAAGATTTATGATTACGATGGCAATATTAAAGTTCAAAATCAATTATGTATTAGGTGGAAAACATTTGTCGATCTAATTAATTAATTATTGACGATGCAAACTTTTTAGTTCCAAAAATGTTTATTTTAATTTACCGTACTGAAGCATTCATGTACATTTTATGTATGTTCTGAATAATGAATAAAGAACGTTTGTGAATAGGGCTTTCAGACTCATGTGGGTATCATCGGAGAAACATTGGACAATTCATTTCACTTTTGAGTTCAAAATTTCATTTATAAACGAAATAAGAAAGTACATTAAAATTTCAAAAGCTGATTACTTACTGCTTATCATAGTGCCGCAACACAATGGTGACTGCAAACTGGATAATCCTTTGCCTTTTGCGCAGCGGATAGCGTTTGATGCCAGTGTCCTTCAAACTGAGACCAAATAAAACTTCCGAAAGGCTTACTTTTCCTTTCTGGAAATTCTGAAATTCAAATAAACAATTTTATAATAATATTATCAACACCAACCAAAATTCTTCGAGATTTAGTTTATTATTGAGTAAATATATTGTGAAGTTTCTGACCAGTTTTGTTCACAAATAGACGTCTCATGATAATTATGAGTACAAGCTACCTGATGACTTTCGCACATGACATTCAACATAAAAATATATTAGTTCACGTCTTGAATACTCCGGTTATGGAGTATAGGACAAGTAAAGGTCAGATCATAATATATTACCATTACAGGGTGACTAGCAAAGTAAGCTACAAAAATTCCCTGATCTTTAATAAAATTTTCCCTGACCAATATATGGTATAGCCGGCAGGCTCGCTTCGCTCGCCTTAACCATCTAGCCAGGAGGTGGTTCAAAATTCGTACAAAATTATGAATCAATCGAGCACTTTTGTTTGTTGATCATCTGTAGTCATGGATACGGGCACAGTTATTCAATTCACAACTACATATTTCTTACATATAATTGTACAATTATTATTAGGTATGTAATTACTACGAAGTTTTCCCGATATTTTTTTAAAATTCCATGACTTTTCCAGAATTTGAAAATTCCCTGACTTTTCCCGATTTTCCCGGTCACTAGTCACCCTGCATTATTATCAACTAGTTAACACAATTGGAATTTCAATTAATGGATGTAAAAAAATTGGGAACTGAAAGGAATTCTTGTACACTATAAAAAGCTTTATCCAGTAAATAGTTTATCAATTGTTTTTCAATATTTCGATATTTTCAAGACGCTTTAGAAACTGCGGTAGCTTACTATCGAATTTCCTACCAATATAACAAGGTTTTTTGTTCGAAATGTGACTGACCAAGCGATAGAAGAAAGAAAAACGTAAAGAAGGAGGAGGTGGAGGAGAAAAGAAATAGAGAAGACGAAAGAGATGAAGGAAAAAAGAGAAGAAGTAGTAGAATATGAGGAAAAAGATGAGACACTAGAAGTGGAGGAGGAAGAAGTAGAGGGAGAAGAAGGAGGGGTAAAAAAGGTGAAGGAGAAGAAAGTAATTCAGAGAAAAGAGAAGAAAAAGTGAATATGAGGGAGATTATGATGATGATGATGAACAAGAAGAAGTTGAGGGATGAGTAGAAAAAGGAAAGAGAAAAATAAGAAGAAAAAAAAGAATAAAGAAGAAAACTCATAGAGAAGATGAAGAAAAAAAGAGGTATAGAAGAAGATGGTCAAAAATATATCCATATTCAATTTACACGAACAACTTGCTAGTTTAAAAAAAAAATAAGTGTATTATTGGTGGGAAGACCGTTACGGGTAGTTCCACTGTTTGAGCCGTGTTAAGGGGACCTACTATTTTATTTATTTATTCATTCAACTAACATACAAAACATTGTCCAAAACTGCTTTTCACATAATTTAAAATTATGTGGGAATTATTTAATTATTCAAAATTATTTAAAATTACTCTAGGCGTTTCTTTCTTTTTATAACGTGATAGTGCCTCAACACGATTTTCAATGAGTTTAACTAACCAATTTGTACCTCAATTGTATCTATATTGTATTGTATTGTATAAGGGAAGTGATAGCCGCGAGCCGTAGCAGGTATCTGTTCAATCAGAGAGATAAGCTGCGTTCTCGTAGGTCCTGCTTGTAACGGTGACCGATTAGATTGGCCAGCAAAAAAGACACTGTTCTCTGCTGTAAAATCACTTCCCGGTGGTTCGGAACCCACCTAAAACTGTAGGTCTAGCACATCAATCACCATCATCCAATTCATTACCCACGCACAGGTCTCAGACCTATGTGGGCTTCATCCTCAAAAAAAAAATCTATATGCTGTATTATTGTATTTTGGAAACTGTGTGCAAATAAATGAAAAATATTTTAGGTGAGTTCCGAACCACCGGGTAATAATAAAGCTTATAACTTCAAGTTATTAATGCACGGTCCCCCATCTAAGCTAGTTAATTCAGATGAATGAATGAATGAATGAATTCCAACCTGGTAACTGTAGATGGTCGATATAAGATTGGTGTCGCTGGTGTAGTGGTGCACATCCTGGTGCCAGAAATTGGCCGGGGATAATACCAAACACCCAAACTCGGGCAGCACGGCTCTCTCCTTTTTACTTTTCGCACTTTCCACGTGAAAGCAGACGTCCGACAGAGTCAGGGAGCTGCAAAATAAGGGAGAAAACCATAAAAACACTTCAATTGGCACAAAAATGATGTCAAAAATGTGAGGGAGCTAGGCATAGTAACTGAACCCAAGCCAGGATAGTATTTGTCTTAGGTAACAATATTCATATAGTACAGTGGAAATTATCTCAAACAAAAACCTAGTTATATTGGTAGGAAATTCTACAATAAGCTACCGCAGTTTTTAAAGAGTCTTGAAAATATATAAATATTTAAAAAACAATTGAAAAAATATTTAGTTGATAAACCTTTTTATAGTGTACAAGAGTTCCTTTCACATCAAAATTAATCCTCACCGAACTAATTGATATCGTAATTGATTATGGTATCTAGTGTATAACTGTTGATCTGACTTGTCTTATACTCCTTAACTGGAGTCTCCAAGACGTAATCTACAAAAAAATCTATAGCGACATCGGTTGTTACGACAAACTGTCTATAGCGACCATACATTTTCCCCTGTTTGGTATACAGTATAGAAATACATATCTGAACAACATATAACGACATCAGTTGTTAAGACATAACCGGCCATAAAGACTACAATTTCATGGTAATGATTTTTTGCCTATCTATAACGACGGCACGCCTTCGTAAGCCTACCAAATATTGTTACTATATTAGTCTATTCGGAAAATTCATTCCCTGGATTACCAATGCAGGATGTTATTATACTTCTGTGTACTGCAACGTTGTACCGATTAGTTAGTGAATGAGACAGCAAAATGGAGTTGGAAAAATGGATCTGAATGTGTTGTACAACAAACATAAACGATAGTAGAAATCAGACATCAGAACTGAAGGAGGCTTTCAATATTATTGAGAAAAATGTTGAACTTGCTGTATATAATAAACATTTGACAAAAAACAAACCTCAATAACCGACTTTTTTAAAACTACTGTATAAACTGAATGTGACAACTGGACAAATAATGTTGTAGTTTCTAATACTGTGTATTGTGTTTTAATTGAACTCTTGTGTTGTAGGCTATGTCATTCTTTAGCTACATGTGTGCATCCCAGTATGATTACAAGTTAACAATAATGTACTGTATTATGTATTGATTTAAAATGCAATTCTTTGGTAATGAATAAATAGACTGTAAATTTATATCCTATTAAAAACACAAATAATAAATGCGTCACGGCCTTGTTAGGCCATGTATAGCTTGTTGCGTTAATCGGCTATAACGACCGGTTCCTTCGAGGTAGCTCAAACAATTTCCACTGTAGTTGTATTTTGATTTTTAACAAAGAACAGAAGAACGTTGTAACTCAATAAAATTTCTTGCAGCTACAGTATTTCAAACACGTATTGGTGTTGTTTAAAAGGTGACGTATATTTGAATAATAGTGCCTACAGTTCAAGTACGTCATAATAATCGATTGTATTCAAATATTGGTTATTTAATTTGGTGTAAATGCTTTCTTTAATAATAAAAAATATAAGCAGCATCCAGAATATAATCATACCCAAAAAATCGCATTTAATCACACACCAATAGTAGAAAATAGATCAGCGAAATAACCATGGAGGAACAAGAAAGCATAATGTATTACAACAATGTTAAAAAGTGTAACCGGAAATGAAATCATAATGAATAATAAGACGAAGTTGTCACAATGTCACAACCACATTTATTAAAAAAGTGAGATACTAGTTTCGGTTGTAAGAGTTTGTTTGAAATTGATAATGGTGTAACAACCGAAACTAGTATCTCACTTTTTTAATAAATGTGGTTGTGACAACTTCGTCTTATTATTCATTATGAATATCTTCCACACTATCACCTTCACAACTACAAAGAAGGGAAATCAAACCAAAACAGGCACTACTGAGATCTATATAACTGCGAATTTCAAACTAAGTAGATCACTGTTACAAGATTTAACTTTCATGCCAGGTCGAATGATTAAACTACGCTAATCACGTGTGGAAAATGATATGTTTCTCAAAATGTTTTTAAAAACATTTATTAAGATTTAGCACTGGAATTGATAACTTTAACGATAATTAAGGCTATTAAACCTATTAGGGAAGTGATAGCCGTAGCAGGTATATCGACATTAAGGCCTTTATTAATGAACCGACCATGAGGCATCATTAACTCAAGGAGGGCTTGAAAGCATTTTGAGTGAATGCTTTTGAAGTCTACCTTGAGTTGAGGAATTCTCAAGGTAGGTTCGTTGATAAGGGCGTTACATCTCAAACTAAAATTCTAGTTACATCTATACCTTACAGGAAGTTACAAAATGAGTTAATAGAACACCTCTGAGACCCTCAGAAGCGTCTAATAGGCTAAAATGTTTATTTGTTTTCAAGTGCATGCTGATACAAAGGAGTTGCGAGTAACTGATAGAGTTTTATACTGAAATCTGTCACACCAACTAGCCAAAATGAGAGAAACTAACCAATAAAAACGTTCACTTTTGCAAAAAAAAATATTCTGTGAGCTATTGGAAACAAATGAGGAAGTTCTACAAGAACTACTAGGAATTACTAATAAAACAATTACTAGGAAACAACAGTTGAAGGTTAAATCTAGCAATAAAATATTATGATTGAAATTGTCAGAGAATATTGGATTCAATTATTTACCTATTTTCATGCTGATAGTTCTGAATAACCTCCACCAGACTGAACACTTCGGCGAGGGGAGCTCTGTAAGCATCCGTTAGTAGAAAATCATCACTCCATGGCGAAACGGCCGTTTTCATCACCACCTAAAGTAAAAACAAAAAAAAAAAAACAGGAATTTTAAATGATAGAATGTACAGGATGGTCCTGCTGGAAGGACCTATTGGAAGTACTTCTGTCCAGGGCTTCTTGAATTTGAGGGCGTTTCTCAGCTGAAAACCCCATTCTCTGTTTCAGCTGAAACTTCAGAAGGAATATTCTGTCGGAAGGACCTCAATTTTGATATTTTTGTCGTAATTTAGGAGTATTTTCTAACATTTTCACTTCACATTCCACATCACTCTCACTTTATTTCTAATAGAACAATTATATTTGTAAGAAGAGAGTCACATTCTGAGCGATTCACCAAATTAATACTGATGACCTTGTCGAGTCTCTGCGTTTAGCCCATTCGAATCGAAGCGCTTAGAGTGGAAGGTGGTCGGATTGGAAAACAATACGCCGAAATGACGTAGCCTGCTGTCCAGCAGCTGATATGGACTGCAGCACATCCCATAAGTTTTTTTTTTGAGGATGAAGCCCACATAGGTCTGAGACCTGTGCGTGGGTAGTGAGTTGGATGATGGTGATTGATGAGCTAGAACTACAGTTTTAGGTGGGTTCCGAACCACCGGGAAGTGATTTTAAGGCAGAGAACAGTGTATTGATGCAGCTAAATTAGTTTTCAGTCCGGCCCACCTCCTGTATTCTAAAAGCCTTGCATTTGAATAGCGTTGCTGCAATATGGACGAGACAGCATTTTTTCAGCGACAGACTGCAACTGAACGGACAGTGCTACCAACATCAAGATATTTCGCGGTCAAAGATGAAGAATCAATATTTCGATTGGGTGTAGAATCAACACTAGAGCATTTTCAAATGGTTTTGTTTAAATCTGGAAACATTTCAAGGACGTAACGATCTGCTGGAAGTACAAAACATCCATTTGTACATTCTATCGTTAAATTTAAAATCAGGAAGATCAACGAATATTTATAAAAAATATTATAACTACTAAATTATTATAACTACCTGTTCAATTTATAGGGAAGTGATAGCTGAGAGCCGTAGCAGGTATCTGTTCAATCAGATAGAGATAAGCTGCGTTCTCGTAGGACCAGTTTGTACGGGTGACCGATTAGATTGGCCAGCAAAAAAGGCACTTTATCTGCTGTAAAATTATTTCCCGGTGGTTCGGAACCCACCTAAAAAACTGTAGGTCCAACTCATCAATCACCATCATCCAACTCATTACCCATGCACAGGTATCAGACATATGTGTGGACTTCATCCTCCGAAAAAAATGGTTGAAAGAGCATATTTTTTATTTTATAAAACTCACTTATTTATTAATTGCGAGGAAATTATAATGAATGTGGAGATGCCACACACTCAAAAGTCCATAACTGCTCTCTTCACAAATTTCAAATATGCTTTATTGTCCAAATTATTGATGTTAATTAACACTAAAAATTTCAATTATTTTTTTTGCATTTTATTTTTTGGTTGAAATGGATATTTAGCACGGATGGACGAAAGGCAAAGTTAATCACAAGTTAGATTTGAAGGAACTGATTTGCAAACTTAATTTGGAACTTAATATTTGGAACTGATTTGCAAACTTAATTTGCAAACTGCCAAATATACAGAAAAATATTTATCAATTTCGAATTCTTCAAAGGGCTATCAATTCATACTGAAGACTTCCGCAATGGCGGATATTGACAACAGCATTGAATAGCTGATGGAAATCGATGAATTCAAAGTTAATGACAGAGACGAAAAGATGGAAGGAAGACGACTTTGGAATAATTCATATTATTAGAGATCAATCAGAAACAGATAAATCTATAATTTTCAGCTAATAAAGAATTTACTGTATTACTGTACAAAATCAATCCCTAACTGTTAAAAGTCCTATTTTTTTTATTTATTTTTTTTTTGTTTTGTTAAAAGGCCTATGACTGTTTAACTTCGTTGCGTGCTCTTGTTGGGCCATACGATAAATAAATAAAAAGGCCTATCAAATATTAAATAATAACTGTTCAATAATTCAAGAAGAGCGTCTAAAAAATAACAGTTGAAACACTACTTACGAGTCACTGCATAAACTGTTAAAAAAGCCTGAATAATAATCGGTCACAATATACTGCGTTTATCGCTTAACACATTAAAATTTATTTTACACAGTTTGTATTAGCGCTCACTGGTAGTACGGTTTGTATGAGCAGAACGATAACTTCCACTTTATCACATTAACGTTCAAATCATATTTTATATACATTTTCAACATTCCGGAAAGAACGAGAGGGATCTCTATTTTTCTATCAAATTCTATGTGAACAGATAAGAACATCCTCCATTTTTCGAGACCATTCCATAAAAGTAAACATTCTAGAGGTCTCCAGATGAACCGCAAGGCGAGGGGGTGAACGGGAAGAGTAAACAAACATGCCAATTGTAGCTTCGACCGGAATACTCAGGCAGATAATTTTTCTCAAACTATTCTTTTCCTTTTCCTCTTCTTTTCATCCTCTTCAAAAAAATCTTTTTCTTCTATTTTATTGATCTACTTTTTTATATTACTTTTCAGTGTGTTCTATTTGCAACCTAAACATTTATCAGTAATAATTTAAACCATAATAAGGTACTTATATCTCATGATAAGTTTTCCTCTCTTTTTATTATTCTACATTCTTTGCATGACTTTTACAGTATTTTTCCATTTTCTGTCTTAAAAATGTATAAATGTACGGTATCTTTAACTTTAATGATTATACAGTTAGATAATTTTATGTAAACTGTGTTAAGGAAGCTTTTTAGGGCGTAGGCCTGTAAACTTCATCTATGCTTTGTACTAAATAAATAAAATAAAAAATAATTATTTCTTTCTTCCTAGCATTCCATTACAATATAATTAAAATAAAGTTCAAATTTGATTTAGCTTATGGAAACTATTTGAAAAAAAGAGCAGTCTCTAACCTGTTGTATGTAGCATACTGGACTGGAGGTTTGAAGCCAGCGAGGAGCATCGGTCAGTGTGTGATTGCCATTGCTAGCATATTGCTGCGGTACATTCCCCGGCAGTGGCAGACTCAAAAGCGGGTAACTGCAAACAAGAATTACAAATTAGTGACAATTTGAAGATCACAAGTGGATAAAATATCCATAAATTAAGTGCAAAACGACAGTTTATTACCCATGAAGGTATAAGAAAGTGAAGGGAACATCAAGTCTCAAAAGTATAACTGACGCCACCTTAAGCGGCTATAATCCGTCATTAGCGGTTATTTTTATTGATGTATACAGGGTAGAGATGTGACCAGATTGAGCGAGTCGTTCAAAGTAACTGACTCTTTAAAATGAACTACGAACTAGTAGTTCAAATTCAGAAAGTAGGTAGTTCATTTTTGAACTGCGTTTGTGTTTTCACGGAATAGTCAACACACCATCTAGTGAGCGCTCCTTGAATTAGCAGAGCAGTGCAGCGGCCTGCTATAGGCACTGATAGACAAGATCACTCACCTCCCCACTCAACGAGCATTTCGAACTGTGAAGTGAACTAACTACAACAGCTTGCTCACTCACCTCTCTCAGCTCCACGAGCTTTTTGAACTGTGAGCTGAACGAACTACAACTAAATCTGGCTCAGAAAGCTCATTGACTAAGCTCTGTGCTCTGGAATATTAAACTGATGACTCAGATTTTGAGAATTATTCATATTGAGGCGCCAGACATACGACAAGGCTGTTTATTGTTGTGTGTGTGTGTGTGTATGTGTGTGTGTGTGTGTGTGTGTGTGTGTGTGTGTGTGAGTGCTCAGTGAGCGAGTGAGCGCTTAGCGTCTGAACAAGCTATGGTAGTAAATGAGCACAAGCATTGCTGATGACTCATTTTTGAACTAGTTCAAATGAATGACTCACTTATAAGAGAGAGGGCGATTGAACAACTCATTGAAAAGAGTCATTATTGCCAAGCCTAATACAGGGTGATTTTTAAGTATGGAAACGGCTTTATATTGCGTAACTGAGACGTTCTTGGCAAAAGAAGCTTATGCGGATCTGCACAGTTCTAAAAATCCTACTTTTTGCTGATTTTGAAATTTTTGTTCGCCATCTTGGATTCAATCACTTTGCATGTACCGGGTGAGCATAAAGTCTTACCCTGATTATAAAAATTTATTACAGAAAAACCGTTTGACATAATACTGTAAATTTGGTACTGTTACATAGTTTAGTTTTACTAGTTTTTTATAAGACTACTTACGTTAGCAAACTTCAACGTGTGCCCCATTGGTAGCTCGGAGAATGTCGAAGCGGTATTCCAGTTCCCGCCAGGTGTTTTGTAACATGTCTTATGTCACACGACCCACAGTAGCTTGTATCCTAACCTTCAATTCGTCGACGTCAGCAACTGGTGTGGCGAAAACTCTGTCCTTGATGTATCCTCAGAAAAAAGTCAAGGGGAGTAATGTCTGGAGAGCGGGGTGGCCAGGGTGTCGGACCATCCCCTCCAATCAACCGATCCGGAAATGTTTTGAAAAGGCCTGCCACTTCTAGGAAGATCTTCAACGCTGCCTGTTTCTTTTAACTTTTCATACCATCGCTTTATTAATTTAACATCAGGAGGGCTGCGTCCATAAGAAGTCTTGAATTTACGCTGAACACTGATAGGCGATTTTGTTTCATGAAACCAAAGCACGCATTGCGCTTTCTCCTGCTTCGACGCCATTTTGAATATGAACTAAACTGCTGCGTCACTGTTGAGGAGCACTAGCGCCAGCTCTTGGTCACAAAAACTACTAAAACGAACCTATGTAACAGTACCAAATTTACAGTATTATGAGTATTATGTCCAACGGGTTTTTTGTAATAAATTTTTATAATCAGGGTAAGACTTTATGCTCACACTGTATTTACTATTGATATTTTCTATATTGTTTTGAGTGATCATTATTATAATTATTATGTATGTTTTGTATAATTATGGTATGGCCATAAATGAGTTTGAACTTCAACTTTTTCTTTATTTTAGTGCGTACAAAGGCCACAAAGTATTAGCAACTTTTAGCCTACTACTCACCAGCACAAAAGAGTCAGCGACAGCGCCAGAAATATGACAATGTAGGGATGTGTGGCGCAGAACAGGCCATGCGCATAGTAGAGCTGGGCCACTCGCTCGGGCAGACTGCGCGGCACTGAACTCTCCGTCCATCTTGGATTAGCCATTCCCCCTCCTCTTCCTCCTCCTGTCCCACCACAACACCCCCGCAATCAAGTCATCTTCCATTGGCTACTATCACTGTAACAGTGCAAAAGAAAGTAGTTAGTCACAGAAAAAATCATAATTGAAAATAAAAAACGTTAAATAGGAAGAGAAACAAGAATAAGAACAGAGAGAAAAAATGAGGATCAAGAAGAAGACAAAGTAAAAGGAGATAGATAACTGTCTTTTATTTAAAAATTGCACTTTACATTAAAGTGCTGTGGGCAAAGTTGAGGCAAAACAATAGCCCCCTCTTCCACTTAACCCACTAGTTGAGATGAAGAAAGAGGAGGAGGAGGAGAAGACGAAGTAGAAGGAAGAGAAGAAAAATTAGAAGTAGTAGAATACGGAAATCTCTGAGATGAGAAAAGAGGAGGAGGAGGAGAAGGAGAAGAAGATGGAAATGCAGGAGAAGAACGGAGAAGACGAAGTAGAAGGAAGAGAAGAAGAAAAATTAGAAGAAGTAGAATACGGAAATCTCTGACAACAAAGAAAAAGGAGAAAATGCAGAAGAAAAGACAGAAGAAGACGGAGAAGGAGAAGAGGAAGAAGGAGAACGGAGGAAGGGGAGGAGGATAAAGCAAAAACACATAAGAAAGTAATAAAATAGTCTAAATATAGTTCGTCGCAACACTGATAAAGAGACACTTGTTGCACCAGAGCACTCTCGTAGAGTACTCTCTAGACTCATACTAAACGTGTAGTACAGGTCTAGCTAGATTCCTCTATTAAAAATAAGCGGTTCCGTCTACACCGGCATCAAGAAGAAAGAAAACTGACATTTCCATTTACAGCTCAATTTGATAAAGACAATAATTATAAAAAGTAAATCACTGTAACGAATAGAACAAACAAATAATAATCATTTATTAATCATCGCTGTCATCAATTTTTAATGATGTGTCATTAATAATTTGACAAATTTTTATCACCAGTAAGATAAATTCAGCTCGATATCACAGTGATCTGTTTCTTTAAATTGTCAGGTTCAAATTCATTAAGGGTCAAAGATAACCCGATTATGATTCGTTAAATGTCTATTTTTGAATTAGAGATAGATGTTACAATGCTTTATTAGTTACTATTTTCTGACGAAACTAAGTGTAGTAAATAGTTGACTTTTTGGACTATCATGTTTAGAGATAAGTGAAAAAATTTACAATACTACAAGATACTGAAAAAATGGATAAACTTCAGACAAGGAAATTTATGACTACATTTTACATGTCTGAAGAAAGGAAGCGTTAATCGTAAAATTCATTCAAAGCTACAGCGGATGGTTTCTACACCAGCAACTTGCCCGATTCAATAGTTTTTTCTTATGTGTGTGTGTGGCTTTGTTTGCTTTTTATCAAGACTGTTCTTGTACACTTGATTACATTTCTCTCCTTTCACTAATCTTACCGTCATACTAATATTTTTTTAGGAGGATGAAGCCCACCATAGGTCTGAGACCTGTGCGTTGGTAATGAATTGAATGATAGTGATTGATGAGTTGTACCTACAGTTTTAGGTGGGTTCCAAACCACCGGGAAGTGATTTTACAGTAGAGAACAGTTTTTTTGCTGGCTAATCCAAAAGGTCACCGTTACAAAGATAATAAAAAAGTAGCTTAAATTTATGTCAATGTACTGGACTGACTCACAATACAGACCAAATAGGATTTGTGGGCTCATATTATTTCAATAATTAATAGTTTCAAATTTATTTATAAAATGATCGATATATTATACAATAGGTATATTTTTTATTATAACATATCTTTTCATTATGTATTTTGTAACTCACTGTCTATCCTGGTGAAGTGTTATGTATTTTATAAATTTTAAATTTCGATGAAATAAATTCAAAAATGGATTTGGATATCTACACCTTACATAACCTACTTACAAATTTAATTTAATAGCCTCTTCCTTATGAAATATTTATACTTTCTTATCGTATTGTTCTTCTTTTTCTTCCTCTAAACTTCTACTTCTTCCATCTTCCTTTTTTTCTTCTTCTACCACCATCTTCTTTTTTCTTCTTCCTGTAACTTCTTCCATCTCCTTTTTCTTCTTCTTCTTCTTCAACTAACATCATCTCCTTTTCCATCTTAATTCTTCTTCCTCTACATCTTCTTCCTTGATTATTCTGTTATGGATTTTAAAATATGAATAGGTTACCGTAGGCGATATGCCCAGTGAAAATCAACAAATATATTCATCTATCTCCTCCTTCAATCCCTAGTTTCGTTGAGGCAGAGGACAGCATCAAGACGTTTATATAAAACATAAGCCCGATTGATTAATTAAACTCCCGAGACTTGTAGCTTGGTGCGGCTGGTGGGATTATTAAAAAATATTAAATGACGATTCTTAAGTAATAAAAAATCTTTAGTTAATACTTTATTGATAAAGAATTTTTAGTAATAAAATTTTTTCAGTTGATATTTTTATTGCTTCATACAGATATTGACAACGGCACAGAATAGTTGCAGTAAATGAATGAAATAAGTTTTAGCAAAGCAGTGAATCAAACTAGGGAATTCCTTTTTTTTGGGAGGATGAAGCCCACATAGGTCCAAGACCTGTGCGTGAGTAATGAGTTTGATGAGTTGGACCTACAGTTTTAGGTGGGTTCCGATCCACCCGGAAGTGATTTTACAGCAGAGAACAGTCTTTTTTGCTGGCCAATCTAATCGGTCACCGTTACGAACTGGACCTACGAGAACGCAGCTTGTACAGAGAATGTTCTGAATCTTTCAAAGGAATTCGAGTTATTATTTACTTCCATTTATTTAGTAATTGCAATGTCAAAAATATAATAATTCCACCATTGATTTGATTGATGACCGGTAGGATCTTACTAAAACCCTGATTAATATTGATCGAAAATGCACACCGATCAAATAGTTCTAGTAGGTTCAAGTGTGAATTGTTAGCCGAGTGCCGTAGCAGGTATCTGTTCAATAAACTACGAAAATCCTGGGCGCTCTTTGTAAGGGTGACCGATTGGATTAGCCAGCAAAAAACTGTCATCTGCTGTAAAACAGCTTCCCGGCGGTTCGGAACCCACCTAAAACTGTAGGTCCAGCTCATCACTCACCATCATCCAACTCATTACCCACACACAGGTCTCAAACCTATGTGGGCTCCACATTTTGCAACTGTTTATTCACTACTCTATTTCAACATTATACGGTATCATTTATTGGTGTTTGTGAACAGTGGACTCGCTTGCTTTTTCCTTGTTCTTTTTTATTCCCCTTCCTTTCTCATCTCCTTTTTTTCACTTATTCTAAATACATGGCCTTGCCATAGTTGGATAAGTTTCGCTCTCCTGCACACCCCGCCATGGAGCCACCTATTTGTAATTATTGTCTGTTTATTACTTTTCTTCTTTGCTTTATAGTTTTGATTTTGTGTATGTTATTGTGTGTTAAATAAATTGAATTGAATCATACTTCCAGTATATTTCAGAAAGAGTTAAATTACTAAAAATCCTATAATTAACTCCTATAATTTCTAACAATATCATAACATGATTACTCAAAGAAATTCTGCATACATGTCAGGGAAATTATACAATAAAATTAAAGAGCCTACTATTGGACAACCCAGCGTAATCCTTGAACGAATTTCTAATGTCGAACAATGGAAGAGTATATGTAGTTACTTGTGTCATGTACTGTGCTTTCAATTTTATTTAGTGGTTGTGTCCTTGTACTGTTCACTATGGGCCTGTTGACTGCTCTCCTTTTCACGTTAACGTAATGAATGTTTTGTTTTTTCTATTTTATTTTTTGACGTTTTCTTGGGTAGTTAGAATCCCTATGACCAGTCAAACGGCATAAGATTTCAGTTCATCATGACAATATGACAAACTTAGTCTTTGAGAATATAATTCATCATATACAAATAAGCCCCAATTTGTTAAGCAATCGTGATAAGAGTGAGTGTTGTTTTCCACCCAAATAAAGGATTGTAGTTGAAACAGCCAATACAAGTAAAAGTTGCTCGAATTGCATCATTTTGAAACGAATTCGATAACATATTCCAAACTGAATAAATTGGTTCCATCTAATCATGAATTAAGATATTATAAAACACATCGCACATAGGCTACGAATTTAGGTTAGAATTTTCAAGAAGTAAATTCTCAAAGTAGACTCATTTGGATAATGATTAGCAGCAAGAAAAGTTGAGAACATTGTTGCATACTAGTTAAAAGCAGACACACAAAAGAAATCTTGTTGAATGTATAAATAGTATTCCTTAACCTAGTTGGTAGCAGATCAACAACATGCCTTCATTACTACTTACCAAGATGATTGATGATCAAGTTTTCTTCGAAGAAAATCACAAATAAATTAAAGCTACTAGATTCTCCAAACAGAATAGAGTAAAATAGCCAACAAAATAAATCTGCTAAGTTTTTCTCGTCAACCAAAACCAAAACTTTTTAGCTGAACACACATAATCTAAAGAACGAAATTGAATTTGAACACGAACACAAATGACACAACACCAAAGAAGAGTACGCAAATACTCAATTGAAAGTGAATACGTCTTTCTCTATTTCCCTAGTTGCTCAACGATAATAAATCCAACACACAACACACATGTAGAAAAGGACAGTCGAAAAGAAATTTAGAAAAGTACAGTAGGTTCAGCAGGTTGTGTAGGTTTGTTTCGTCCATCATTCTTCTTACAGTATGGGCAACTTGACAATATTCAAATTCAACCTTCAAAACACTCACGGACAGAATCACGTTATCGACGTTGATTATTTAAATGACTGTACAAACAATTATTAAGAAGAATATAATTCATAGGAATCACAAATTAAACTATAAATCATGAGTTCTGTGACTTATAAAGGATTTGTATTAGCCTTTTTTCATGGGGTTGAAGGAAACTCGACGTGTTTCAAGAATACTTTCAGGGCCGTTGAAGCAACAAGTAGTGCGAAAAGTATGTTGATTGTAGATATCATTTTCAAAACATTTCCATTCACATATTTGATAAATTATAGCATCTAAAATATCAGAACAGTTTGAATTTTGATATTCTCTTTTTCGGTACGACTTTTAATTTTTCCACTGCCTTTTTCTGCAAACTTGAAAGCGGGAAAATGAAACATATGATTTATTGGTATGTGAGGTTATGGTCAATTTGCAATGAACGATCATTTTTGGCGTCAAGTTGCTTGAGTCGGCTATAATAAGTTACTATTTACTGTATTTAAATTAATTTGATATAATCTACAAAATCTGAAGTCATTGTTCAATAGTTACAGAATGACTGTTCACATAAAGATATCTAAACATTTCAATGATGAATGTGGTGCCTTGAAAAGCGATGCTCTTCACTATGTGCCATGCAAGATTTATCACGAAGGAGAAGCAAACGTTACGAAATACTTCAAAACGTCAATCAAAAAGGATGAAAATAAAGGTACCGTAACTTTCAAAATATTTTCTTCTTATTGATGCCAATGCCACAAGTCTATCTAATTTTCTCCACATTCTTGATAATTTGTTCAAGATAGTCTTGGGTCGTTGACGGTTTTCTCGTCAACTAGTTGAAAGTGTCAACGAGTTGAATGTTTAATTTAACGAAGAATATGCGTTTTCATCGAAGAATAACGAGCTGTGCACGTGTCTACTGTCTCCCGATAATCGTTTTCAACAAGTGCAAATATGATAAGAAAGAGCGTGTCCGGTTACAAAAAAACGAACGCCATATGCAATCTAAATCGTGTAAAAAATAGAGATAGAGAAATTCAAATTGTAGATTTGAATTCAGCGCCCTCAAACTAATAAAATGATTCGCGAGTACGCAAAAATAATTAAAATAAATATAATAAAATAAAGTTTGAGGGTTATACTTCCAACAGCCATCTCCCTCAAACTCATACCTTAAATCAGTGTAGCCTACTGTGTGTCGTCTGACGATGCTATTCACTAGGATTGGCCGTAGCCGAGTGGGCTAAGTGCTGGTTTGCTAGCCCAAAGGTCCCGGGTTCGATCCCAGTTCTGACCGAAAGTTTTTACCTCGGGCCACTCCCGTGTTTCGGAGGACACGTTAAGCTGTCGGTCCCGGCTGCCTAAAAACAGTCGTTAAGTCACGTCAGAGGCCCTGAACTTATTCAGGTGCGACCTGATAACTCTGACACCAGACCTGAGCCAGCCAGGTCACACGATATTATTATTATTATTATTACTACAGAGTGAAACGGCCTTCACGCCATAACGTGAGTCATAATTCCCACTTGAGTGTTTTTTAAAGTTTTTACTAGATTAGATTTCTTTATTTACATTTTTTTTCAAATGTGTGCTTACTTACAATATTTTAACATCACATAGAAATGGACGTGGTTGATACTATTTACATTTTGTTGGAAATATTAAAAGTGATCTAATGGACAGAGCTAATGAAATGAAATTCCAAGTGATGCATTTACATGAAAAGGCGAAGTTTGAACAAGGATTCGTCCATTCGAGCAACAAGAAAAGTTCTTAACTCCTTCCCCTCCCCCCACACAAATTCAATGTAATATGCAGGGTATAGACTTGAGATGTAGTACTTCAAACTATTTATTGGCTATACGTTATTTGAATAACATAAATTATTTTGGGGCTGTTGAATATAATTTGCAAATTAATTGTATAATTATTTGTGTTTCTAATTACTGCAGAATCTTTCTGTATGGAATCTCCTATATGATAGTTTGAAGTTGTAGATTGCACTTGTTATTTGTAAATTATCATGATACTCATAATTTATCTCGATTGATTTTCAGGGCTTGAAGCATCCCTTAGAGGCTATCCATTGAAAGGTATTACTGTCGATTTACCGAAAGGCTACGAAGGTCTAATTCTTGAAGAAAATACAAAATGGATTGAAGGAAACGAACGTACACTGCATGTTAGAAATAAATTCAATTCATTAACGTATTGGAATTGGGATAAAGTGCCAACTAGAGACGATGCTTTTCTGGCGGCTTTGGATTGGATTGAAATCTCAGAAGCAGTGAGTAGAAAAATATAAAATTGCATATATTCAATTGAATTCCACTTGATGTAGCAGTTGAAAAGTACTAAACTAAACACCATCAATTACCTGTCATAGGCTAATGATTAAGTGCCTTATTATACAGAGCCGTCGGGTGCGACCGCTACAGATGCTCAGACAAGCCACTTTTTTAAATCATTTATTCCTTATAGAAAAAACATTATAAAATAGCCTACAACACAAGAAAATAAACATAAACACTGTCATATTAAAAAAAAACTAAAAAAAACTACTAGAAATGTAGGAATTACTACCCCAAAAGAGCAAGCTCGAGCTTGGGGAAGGAGCCCACCGTACTATGGCGGACTACAGCGAATAATACATAAATTTTTATCCTTCTAATTAACACTGAACTTGAAGAGTAATAAAATACAAATAATAATTAACTAAAAATTATTTCCTTTAAGTGAAGAATACATAACCATTTAAATTAAGAATAAGCATTCAATTTACATAAAGAAAAAAACTTGAAGCAATACTTGCAATAAGCTTCATGGTGGAATGATACATGGGTGTGCTCGTACGCATGGGGGCGGGGCCACTTTCCAGGCAGTGACGTCAGTCTGGAAGCAAATCGCCAGATGCTCGGATTCGTATCCTCATTCACCGTGATATGATGGGATGTTTCAACTTGAACTAATTTAGGAATTTTAAAAACTAACAGCTCTATCATTCCATGAAATGAGTCTGAGTAAACGAATGACTCGCTTTGCTCGTGTCCCAACTTAGATCTCACTCGTGGCTTTTAAAAGCAGACAATACAATAATTACATGAACTACAATTTCCAATTTACTGTCAACATTTGCAATTAAAGTATCAACTCATCTCAATTGCAAAATCTGTGCGCGAATTTTCAAGTCTTAAGTCAAAAAATAATAAATTATTTAACTGGCTAATAATAATAATAGACTAATAAAAATACAATTATAATAATATAATAGACAAATAATAATACACTAATAATATTATTGATAATAATAAGAATAATTATAATAATAATAATAATAATAATAATAATAATAATGATAATTATGATGATGATGATGATGATAATAGACTGATAAGCTAGAAATAATAATATAATAAACTAATTTTAATAATCAAAATAATAATAATAGACGAATAATAAAAATAATATAATAGACGTATAAGCTAATAATAATAATAATAATAATAATAATAATAATAATATTAATAGACTAATAAAAATACAATTATAATAATATAATAGACAAATATAAATAATATTATTAATAATAATAAGAATAATGATAATAATACTAATAATAATAATAATAATAATTATGATGATGATAATAGACTAATAAGCTAATAATAATAATATAATAGACTAAATTTAATAATCATAATAATAATACATATAATAATAATAATAGACGAATAATAAAATTAATATAATAGACTTATAAGCTTATAATGATAATAATAATTTTTATTTTCTTTTATTAAGGCGTTTTGCCATTTGACATGTACATGAGCATGAACTATTGGCTAAAACCACCTCCAAACCTAGAGACCGCCTGGAACTGTTTATCACATTACTTCAGAACGGCCTCTCATTCCTTTAGCTTATTCAAGCTACCCTGCTGCAACAAGATCTCTCTTCTTTGTCTGTAGTATGGTGATTATATAGTTAGCCATCTTCACCCATTGCTGCTTGCCTTGGAGCATAACAGAAACAACGTTTTCTGGGGATAACCAACCCAGTTCTGCCTGCACTCTTTCTCTTAGTTCTTCCCACCTGCTACACAGAAAGAAGGTGTGTTCAACATCATCTCTACTTTTAGGACAGTAAAGACATTCAGGTGTATCTGCTTTGCCCAACTGATGGAGAAAAGATCGGAAATATCCATGACCAGTCAGGAACTGTGTCACAAAGTACCCCACTTCTCCATGAGGCCGGTTTACCCACTGCTAATAATAATAATAATAATAATAGTTATGATAATAATAATAATGCCTGATGATAACCCCATTGTCATTATTATTACCCATTGACGGGTTGAAACCAGTAGCAATTACCGAATTTTTGGATACCATATGCAGGAAATTTCGCCTTTATTCATACAATAATTATTACATTTATCGATTTCGTAAATATCAATCAGTTTAATAAACATCAGTTATAAATAAAATCAGTTTAATAGACATTTCTTCATACTGGGGTGTTGTGACTGGCGCGCGGTGCATCCTGAGTGACGTCATGCGCTAACGTAGCCAGTTTTCGTTCTCCGCATGAGTACACCCATGTATCGTTCCACCATGAATAAGCTTATTATACTGAGCTCAGGTTAGGCCACGCCCCCTTAAGTCGCGGCCACAGGCTACTCGAGTCGCCTACTCTCGCTTCTAGTGGCAAGCCCATGCGACTGTCGCATTGTCAGCCGACCATTGTTTGCTATGACGCTTATACTTGGCCACTCCAGTCGCTGACGAGCGCCTCAGTTTCAGGTTTTTTATAGTCGGCCATGACAGTTCTATATTAGTCATCATTTGGAGGTTATGTTTGTTTGTAGGCTAATGTTGTTGCGGTATGTGATAGTTTCAGATTATGAATTACACTTGTTATAGATCATCGTCAAGTTATTTAGGGTCATATTGCAGTTTTTATTAAATTTATGTCATTTTGAATTCAGAGTGATGCTGTGGCTTGCATGGGCGACTGCAGCCGCTTTCACAGGTACTAATTCAGAAAAATGAGTATCAGATACAAAATAAAACCGAATATGCGAGTGCAGTAGCCTACTGTGTTCGATTTTATTTTTTGGTATTTATATTTGTACTAAGAATATTTTTATTAATTGTTATACCAGTTGTAACAAAGTAGATGTATTGGAAAATGTATCTAGTGGGTTATCCTGCTGTGGCAAGCCTCGGCGACAGCCTTGTGGCGCACGGCGGAAACTGCAGTGGCTCTGTCTAATATTGGTTAAATTAGTGGGTATTAATTTCCTTTATTATAATGTGTGTTTTTCATGGAAAATGAAGAGAAAATAAAATTGATTTTGATTGAATGATTGGCCTAAGGTAACGTATCGGCCGGTTAAGGAGAAGTTTGACTTTTTTTAGGATGAAGCCCACTTAGGTTTGAGACCTGTGCGTGGGTAATGAGTTGGATGATGGTGATTGATGAGTTGGACCTACAGTTTTAGGTGGGTTCTGAACCACCGGGAAGTGATTTTACAGCAGAGAACAGTGTCTTTTTGTTGGCCAATCTAATCGGTCACCGTTACAAACAGGTCCCACAAGAACGCAGCTTATCTCTATCTGATTGAACAGAATCCTGCTACGGCTTGCGGCTATCACTTAGGGTTTCAATATTTATAATATTTTAGTTGTGTCCAAGACATGATCCAAAGTTATTAAAGTGAATTTAAAGTTATTTGTGACTTGAGGTAAATAAGTTTTTTCTCATCTCAGATACAAAGAAGGCTTTATCAATTGTGTTGCTTTCCAAACGTTTCTGTCGAATAATGACTTGGACGTAGGAAGTAGCTCATAGGTGTGCTAGATAGTATATACACTCACCTGTGCAGCCTGACACTGTGTAAAGGTGGGAGTGGACTGTTAAGCATAGAGTTTCAGAATTTGTTTCGATGAGCTTGGCATAGATACAAATTTGTTAGCTCAGTAAGGAAATTAATTGTAATCTACCTCACTCCTCGCGTAGTATGCACTTTGGACCAAAACATAGTGTTGAGGTCTGAAGAGCCACCTACAGTCGAAATCGGCTATGGTACTTTACATAAACACATTAATTTGAATGTCTATAATTTAATTTATTCTCGTCATTTGTAAGGAAGAAAACCTTCAGAAAGTTACAGTACTGGTTTTCAGCTCAGATCCATAATGAAGAACCTTTCTAATATCGGTCATCCAATTTTCTAGTGTCAGCTCAATGAAGATAGCAATCACAAACTACCTCATTCCTCGTTTGCGTAGTCCACCTTTCAGACCGAGACTATTTAACGCTAATTTGTATTATTTTTTCACTGTTATCTAATTAAAAAAAATTGTTTTCATTTTCAGGTCCATGCGTCAGTAGATTGAAAGCTGCAACCATTCTTTTTAACAAATGAACCAAAGTGCCTGAGCCATTTCAAGACTGGCTATAACTGCTGTTAACCAATTTTATACTGTATTTAATCAGTTAATTATCAATTAGATTGCTAGGAAAGACTTTTTACGAATTAATATTTGTTTAATGATGAGCATGTTGAATATGTCGTATATGTACATAATGGGTTGCGTCATTTTACACTGAAGTAAGCTAGCAAAAAAATTATTTTTTCAGTAAAAAATTGAGTTTGTTGAGACTGGCTATAACTGCTGTTAACCACTTTTATACTGTATTTGAGCCAGTCAATTATCAATTAGATTGCTAGGAAAGACTTTTTACGAATTGATATTTGTTTAATGATGAGCATGTTGAATATGTTGTATAATAAATGTCATGGGTTGTGTAATAAAACACACCAAAGTAAGCTGGCAAAAAAATTATTTTTCCGGTAAAAAATTGAGTTTTATTAAAAATGATCCCCTTTTACACTTTGACCAACATCTATTCATGTTTAATTAATACACTCAAACATTATAGGGGTGACCCCCACTAAATACTAGCCAAACTAAGCAACTTTTTACAAAAATTAGATTTTCAAAAATGTCACTGCTGTTTTCTTTTTCGGGACAGAACATTGGAGGGTTTGGGTTTGGTGATGGGCACCGTCGATGGAGTCACCTTGATTATTGGCTGTTCGATTATTTTGCGATTAACCGGATTGGCCTTGCGCTCGGTTTCTTTACGCATGCGCTTTATTTCTGCCAGCAATTGCTGATCTTCCTCCTGACGTCTCTGGCTGCATATCATGTCTAAGGCAGCCTCCTTCTCTTTGATTTTGATGTTGAACTCTTGCCGCTTCTTGGCTCGCTCCTCTGTGTTGAGATGGAAGCCAGTGACGTCAGTGAGCGCAGTGTGATCGCCCTTCTTTGGCTCGAATGGTGGCTTATGCAGAACAATGGCCGGCTTCGCTTTGAACTGGAATTTCTCTTCTTTTTCGTCACCCCGTCTATATTTCCCGTTATAATTTTCTTGTATACTTTATTATCATTGCGTAGCTATTTTGTATAACTAGGAAGTTTATTTTTTCACATTTATCAATTTTGTTTAATTATATGCACTAACTCATCTAACTTCATTCCTGAAAAATATTACAACAAAATATTATATAGCCTGGATTTCTTGTTATTGAATTCACTTAAAAAGTTAATATTATATAGCATGTGAAAAAAAGATAATATTAACAGACTCATATACCTCAACACATAGTTTTTATAGTGGGGTTTCCAAAGGTGAATTATTGATATATACCATATATACCATATATACGTTAAGCCGTCGGTCCCGGTTGCATATAAAAAAAAAAGCAGTCGTTAAAAAAGCGGCGAGGTGGAACTACCCGTAAGGGTCTCCCCACCACGAAAAGCCATACGAATTTACTTTACTTTTTACCATATATAACAAATTCTGTTTTTTTTTTTTTTAAGTTTAACTATAAGGATTTTGTAAATATGTTTTTGTTTAATAAATTTTGATTTGACTGAGGTTTTGAGAGTATGAGCGTTAATTTAGGCTACATATATGTATAGTGTAAACTTAGCTTATACTATATAAACGGGCACAAGATAATATTAATTTTTTTGTAAATTTAGATATTTATTTATGAACTTTCCTTTAGTGTCTCCTGAAATGCCTATATACATCAAATTTCAAGGCCCTAATCCTAACACCAATTACACGTGCTGAGAGTGGTCAATTTCTCTAAATCCTACTTCTAAAAACCCAGTAATTTGGTTTGGTTTTTAATGGTGGGGAGACCCTTACGGGTTAAAACCCCAGTGTAAGTGTATAAAGGTCAATTCACACACATCAGTTACGGCGCGTCACAGTCACAGTTCCGTCTCAGTTCAGTCACAGTCACCTGACGGGTCGGCGCCGGACGAGTGTAGACAGCGTAACCGGAAACTCAGATGAGAATATATTTTATGACTGCGACGAGACGGATAGCTCGGAACTGAAACGCGCCGTGACTGATGTTTATGAATTGTGTGTATACTCGACCAACAGCTGATGTATAAAATATTAAATAAATAACCGGCCTTTAAAATATTTCACCACTCTCTCGGCATGCATAATTGAGCTTTGAGATTACAGCTAGGACTTCGTCTCAATATGAGGTACTAGCTGGCTCGACGCGCGTTGCTGCATTCTCATAAAAATTTCCTTGATTTTATTATTCGCCACCTCCCGCTGAGGTTACATTTCAAATTAGGAAAGAAGTTAGTCCTAGGGCTCTTCCAGCTGTTCATAGAGGCTTCGTTGTTTTCTTAATGAAGTTAAAATTTATGGTCAGAAACCATCCCCAATATTCACACAACATATTCCCAAAGTTCCATGCTAATCTGTCAAGTAGTTTTGAAGTCTATAGGGAACATACATACATACAGACATTAATTTTTATATATATAGATAAAAACAGCAGAGAGGCACCGGGTATTGCATGCCACTACGGAGAGCACCAATGAAAGCAACCTTTTTCTTGGGTGTGAGGTCTACTAGGAGTATTCACAATGTTGGAGTTAGCCAGCTAAGTTGAGCTATTCGCTAACTCCTGCAATTTGCTAAGTGGGTGTTAACTCAATGCTATAGTAGTACAAAAAAAAATTATTAGAAAAAAATTAGCAGACGAGATAGCAGATAGCGCAGGTTCAAGTCCGCTAACTTCAGCTATTTCCGTTAAAGCCGTGTCCATCTTTTTTCCTAACCCTACTTTTTACAACCTCAACTATGAAGTTTCACACTAGGAGCACTATTGTAGTTAGCATATAGCAGTCAGTCCTAGTTGGGGTGATTACAATCCCAAGTTAGCAAATAGCAGTTTAGCTAGTTAAAACGACATCAGTTATTTCCATTAAAGCCATGGCCATCTTTCTTTTCTAACCCTACTTTTTACAACCTCAACTATGAAGTTTCATGCTTGGAGCACTATTGTAGTTAGCATATAGCAGTTGGTCCTAGTTGGGGTGATCACAATCCCAAGTTAGCAAATAGCAGTTTAGCTAGTTAAAACGACATCAGCTATTTCCATTAAAGCCATGGCCATCTTTCTTTTCTAACCCTACTTTTTACAACCTCAACTATGAAGTTTCATGCTTGGAGCACTATTGTAGTTAGCATATAGCAGTTGGTCCTAGTTGGGGTGATCACAATCCCAAGTTAGCAAATGGCAGTTTAGCTAGTTAAAACAACATCATGAATACCCCTACTGTTCACACATTCACAGAACTACTAGTATAGTCTATTTCATGTCTGTCTCCAATTAAAATATATCACATATTTAAATATCACATATAAAAAATTATCACATTACTGAAGTTGCCTTCCTATTTTCCAGACGATTTCTCAAATCGATCAGATTGAAAATAATGTCCGATGAATGAATTTATAGGACAATATTTATTAAATTTGTAGCTTTTAATTTACTTAGTGTTATTATTATAATCAATTTGAATATTAGAAATGATAAATTTCTCCTAAAAAAATATGTTATTCTTATGAATGATAACTTAATTCATAGGCTTGACCAGATGAATAAGAGGGCCCGAGGGCTATCTTGAAATCTGATTCCATTTCCATACGATGAAGAAGCTAATTTAAAAAATGTATGTTTCCTATAGAATAAGGCCTGAGTGCCTTTGATTTTCAATATCCTTTAAATGCAAGAAAATTTCGAAAATCTTACATGTAAATCGCCAGGCATTCCTAAAAGGAAGACCCATGCAAATAGGATTCATAGGATTTGGTCCGTGTTTAGCCGAAAATGCGTTACAGACAAATCCAAAACGGTCAACTTGAAACGGAGACCTCTCTTCGTTCGGTCAATAATTCTAATTACTTATTCATTCACTGATTACGATTTCTCAACTACTGAATGGATTGCAATTATATTTACAATAAAAAATTACTGTTCCTCAATAAAATCTTCACAAAGATGTGCAGGAGAAATGTATATAAAATCACAATAATAGAGCAACAATATTAAAGTTTCACAGAGAAAATTCAAAAATATGTAATGCTGATTTCTGAATGAAACAATTTCATTTAAAAATTATTTCATGGGCAAAGGCGACTTAATACTTATACTCTAGCTAAATAAAAAGATTCTTATAAAATAATAATAATATATTCATCAAAACAACATAAAGTAATTTATCACATAAAATAAAAAATATATATTAAAACAGATTGACAAGTACTAGAAATCTACAGCATTATACAATGATTACATGGTCATATAGGTTGACGACATTTAAACAAATACGTACATGAAAATGATAACAAAAAAGTGAAACAAAACAATACCTAATAAGATAAATTGAATAAAAATTTGAAAATAGATATAGATTCTATGGAATTGCTAGATGCCGAATTGCAGTTTGTAATATCTATACTGTGATAATATATATTCTGATATGAGAATGCATATAAAAATCTAAAATTGAGAAATATTTGAAAATAATTATATTCTTCGAATAAAATTTATATGCATATTTTGCTATATAATTGCACAAAAATAATTATTTATTCAATTTCAAATCTATATTAATAACTATTGCAATACTTTAGAAATATTGAATCATTAAAATAGTATTCTTAAAATAATGCACTTTGACATAATCTGCTGTTAATTCTAATTCACAATTCTTCGATGTATGAGTACTATTTACTTATTATGTAGAAAAATTACAATTGAAATGGATCTTCATATCACAATTCCATTTCATGGATCTTCTCAACACAAATGTAGAAAAGAAACAATACTTTTACTAGTAGAATTTTCATCGTATTAGCCCTAACTCTGTGCGTTTCATTAATAAGTAATAGCTAAATTTAATCAATGTTCAATTAGTATATATTATAATAAAATATAATTATTTTTTGACAAAAATTGCCTCTCAGGGTTAGTTAAAAGTTCCAAATTTTATTTTGTCTCTGGGTCCCGGAAGGGGAGGTCTATTCCCCCATCCATAGTTAAGCCACTGAGTATTCGCATCTATGACAGAAAGGGAAGTGATAGCCGTGAGTCGTAGCAGGTATCTGTTCAATCAGATAGAGATAAGCTGCGTTCTCGTAGGTCCTGTTTGTACGGTGACTGAGTAGATTGGCCAGCAAAAAAGACACTGTTCTCTGCTGTAAAATCAGTTGCGTGTGGTTCGGAACCCACCTAAAACTGTAGGTCCAACTCATCAATCACCATCATCCAACACATTACCCACGCACAGGTCTCAGACCTATGTGGGCTTCATCTTAAAAAAAAAAATAGAATATTGGTGAAAAATTGTAAAATGTTTCAATTTCATTGAAATAGAGCCTGATTCATGTATACAATAACAGCTTATTTCGTTGTCAATATAAAATAATATTAATAACTCTACCTACTAGAGCACGATACAAGGAATTATTGTTTGTACATTTCCCCTGATAATTGATATGATATTTTATTACATACAATTGACCTGATACATTGTTATCACGGTTAAGTAAAATTTAGCTAGCCTAAAAAACTACTATTAAAAATTTCAGTTATTATTTTAGCTAGCCTTGAAATACAAATTCATATTTAATACTGTATAACTATAGTTTAAAAGCTGAAAATCAATACTGATTTTATTATATAATGTAAGATTATGAGAAATTAATTTCATACTTAATGTGAATTGTAAGAGCACTTATGCTTAAATTCTCATAGTTACATTTGTTAAAAAAAAGTCATAAGTACACTTGTAAGTAAAATTATAAGTACACTTATGTTTAAATTCTCCTAGCTACAAAAGTTAAAAAATTCAGTTAGTTCAATATTATTCTGAGATATTAATATTCTTACATTGTCTATGAAAAACTGATTTATAAAAATATTACATCATACATAATCATAAGTTAATAATAATACTTCAGTAAGAAATTGAAACACACTACATATTAAAATGTAAGTGCCAAAACGATTATGAATTCCACACTTGTACTTCAAGTTACTCATATCGCACACTAACACTAATCAATTTTCTGTAAAGCTTCTTCTGAAAAACAATATCAATGAGATTCTCTGCTACAATATTTTAATATGTAAAAATATTTTAAAATTCAGTCAGTTTCAATATTAAGGCAGTATTGAGGATATAATTGGTTAGTCTGGCAGTGCAAACATTTTCATTATCAATTATTTTATAAACTTCTCCGTATAAATTAGCTGCTAACGCTTTTTGTAGCATTTCTTGAAGTTTCATTAGTTTAACAAGTATTTTACCAGTAGCCAACAAGTTTCTCCCATTCTTTGTGAAGCACTTGTTACTTACTGTAGTTTTTATATAACTTGGCAGCAGTTGAGTTCAGATCTAGCAAGTCCTCCCATCTTCTACACGCTGCCAAGTTATATGAATACTACAGTACACTTTGTGATTACAAGAGCTTGCTCGCAAAGTTGTAATTTACAAGATTTGTAGCTCGGTGAAACGGACCCCTTTTATCTCATTCCATTAGGTAGAAATGAAATACCAATTTAGATCTACTTCTTTGAAAACTGACACTTCTATTATATAACCACCTGAACCTTCTACAATTAAGTTTTAAACTTAATAACTGTTTCGATTAAATTTGTGCAAATAGAAGAATCGAACTCTACACCATCAGGTTCGACAAGCATGCTCTAGATATTTATTACAATACATCTATGGTAAATGGAATGATAGAATAGCTGCCAAACAATCACAAAATCTGGGGCAATTACTGATTCCTGATTTACTTTCGATAAACACGGTAAATTCTCGAATTTTCCGGAAAAATAAATTTTCCAACTACTGTTGTTTGCAGCCATCCTTCTTGTTCTTCTTTTGCTTCTTTTCCAGCGACGACGTTCTTCGCTGACCTTGAATTGGCATGTAAGGAGGTACCGGGCTATCATCGTCTTCTTCAAAATCTGAAATCAATTTCAAAAATAAAGGTTCAAAATAAATTACAGTAATAAGAGTACAACAATTTTCAGTGTTAAAATTAACCTCTATGTTTTGGACAATATAACATATTCAAAATTTGTGAAGAGAGCAGTTTTGCAGCAGCTTAAAATTCATAGTAGTTTTGTTACAATAAATAAATAATAAACAATACAATAATTATAATGACCAATACTAGTGACTAATACATTTTATAATTCTAGAAGCTTATTTACTCTCCGAACCACAAAATAATATAATTTATTCAATATATAACAAATTATTTAACTGAATAATAAGAAAGTTTGTTTGAGATTGATAATGGTGTAACAACCGAAACTAGTATCTCACGGTTTTCAGTAAATGTGGTTGTGACAACTCCAAGTTTTATTATTGATTATGAATATCTTCCAAAATATTACCTTCGCCAGTACAAAGAGAATTATGAACTAATTTATATACTAAATTTCATGCTTAGCTGATCTCGGAATTTGACATTTATAAAGGGCTCTGCACTGCAATCTAGTTACCATTGATCGAATAACAGACACTTTTAATAAATAATAAGACGAAGTTGTCACAACCACATTTATTAAAAATAGTGAAATACTAGTTTCGGTTGTTACTCCATTATCAATCTCAAACAAACTCTAGTATCTCACTATTTTTAATAAATGTGGTTGTGACAACTTCGTCTTATTATTCATTATGGATATCTTCCACAATATCACATTCGCTACTTCAAAGAAAGAAAACTTTCACACCGAATGGTGTGATAGTATAAAAGTAGCATGGTATGACAGCAGCTTGGTATAAAAGTGGAACGGAAATTTTTTTTGAAGGATGAAGCCCACATAGTTCTGAGACCTGTGCGTGGGCAATGAGTTGGATAATGGTGATTGATGAGTTGGACCTACAGTTTTAGGTGGGTTCCGATCCACCGGGAAATGATTTTACAGCAGAGAACAGTGTATTTTTTGCTGGCCAATCCAATCGGTCAACCTTACAAAGAAGGCCCTGGAGAACGCAGCTTATCTCTGTCTGATTGAACAGATACCTGCTACGGCTCGCGGCTATCACTTCCCAAATGAACCATCATTACGATAGGATGTTTGTCCAGGGTTTATTCATTATATTGATATTTCTCGAAAACGAAGACCGATAGGATAGATGTTAACTGGACATTTTTTGCAGAAATTTGGTTTATAACTTAGAGCGACGGGGCTTGACCTTTATGTGCGATATATAACCCAAGATTTGAAAGGAAACGTGTCATTTTTAATGATGAAATTTTACTATCGATCGATACTATAGGAATAGGATTTGCTATGAAGAGTTCAACATTATAAAAGAACTGTGACTCTTAAGCCGCGTCTCCACCATCCGAACATGTCTGCCGATCATTGTTGGCGAATAAAAAAACGGACAAACATTAAACATATGGGTGACCGAACATGTTCGTGAGTTCAAATGAAATGTTCGGTCTGTGAGCGAACAGTGACGACCAACAACAGGTTCCCGCCACTAACCCCACCACACCGATCATAATGTTCCAGAAGGCGTCCACACCAAACCAACTCCAAAAAATGTTCGGTGTCATCAGCTGATTCCAGCGAACACTGTTCGCCGAGCATGTTCGGTTGGTGGAGACGCGGCTTTACTGATCATTGAATATTTTTTTACTAATGAATACGGTTCACATACCTGGCGATGGAAGCGAGTAGGCAGGACTTGAGATGGTGCTTGAAGCACTGGCGCTAGCACTTGTCAGTGTAGCAGTTGGCGTGTAGGTGGGATCAATGGCCATTGCTATATTGTGGGGCAGAGTGCTCGTATGTGCCAAACCCCCCACCACACTACTACTCACAACCTCTATGTCCTCCGGGTCTGGCATCCTAAACAACACACATTTAATAGAATTAAGCGAAATAAATAATAGCTGACCTGGCATTTCATGGTTTAAATTATTGCAGGACCCACTTGTAGTCAACTAGTTAACCTATCACTTACCATCTTAATCTACTGCTACATAATAAAGTAGATATTAGAGGTTAGAAAGTGATAGCAAGCAGTTGACTTAATCCACGCTTGATCAGTGAATATTGATCAAAGGTCAAGTTCAGCCTTAAGGTAGCCTTACCGGTTAACAATCCATGGAAAACTAAGGCGTCTGATCTATTCAAATTCGTAGACGTTGATAAATTTGAATAGACCTATCAGACGCCACCGGTAACGTTTACCAGTTAGCAGTAAGGCTCCCATGAACTCAACTATTGTGTACGTTTTCAGGGCCTGCACTGCTTTCCGGTCCAACAGCAACTAGAGATCTTATAGGTTGATGAACGTCCAATATGAATTGAACAATCAGCTGTATTGAACAACAAAAGTACAGGCTGGAAGAAAATATAAATGCAACCTTGGTGACGTGATACAGCGTGACGTTTTGCGGAAAACAGGCAAATTAAATCAAGGGTAAGGTCTGATGGCTGCTGTTAATTTTGCGATGGTGATTATCATTGAGTTCCTTGTTCCTTTATGCAAGCATCCTTATTCTTCGGCGTGAGGTCTACTGTTCACAGAGCTACTAGTACTTCTACAATAGTACTTACTTTGGTTTGTTTATTCTGATGACGTCAAGGTTGGTAGGCCTTGAGACCGGGGGGTTCTCAGTGACGTCACCATCTGCTGCCACATTCATCTCTTGCTGCTGTTGCTGCTGCTTCTTGAGCAGTGCTCTCTGTTTGGCTCTCTCTCTTGCTCTTCTAGCTTTCGCTCGTTCCTAGAAAAATGAAAAATAAAATTGAATCACTCACATCAACATTCCCCTTTGTACTACTAATAATGTACAAAACTTCAAACAAATTAAAACAACCAGAATGGGTCAAACGACACGATATTAGAAATCCAGCATAACAATAAAAATCAATATTTCACTCGGTTTTTGAACAAATTGCAATACATAGTGGATAAGTGTAAATTTTTTATAGGAAAATCAAATTTATTAAAAAAAAATTTAAATTAAATCAATTACAAAATAAAACAAAATCAACTTATCTTCAAATATGTTTCCCTATAGGAAAACCTGTATGGGAACTCTTCAATATATACTGAATCATAATAGCTTACTGAATCCTCATACACTCACATTCACACACACGTCCACTCGTACACTTTCACACAAAAAAACTAGATTCTCTCTATGGAGTGATGGCTGCTTTTTTCCTTATTAGTTTTATCTATTAAATTTTGGATATCGTTTTTAATGAAATAATTAAGTGCTGTTAATCAGTCTTTTACAAATTGAAAGTAATTTTCAACTTTTACAATGATTTAGAAATGAAGTCACTTGTTTCATCGATTTATATGGTACCTTATACTTAATATATTTTTAAATTAATTGAGGAAAAAGTAATTTGCAAATTAATAGAATAATTGGAGATGGACCAACATTTTGTTGAGGATGAAGCTCACATAGATATGAGACCTGTGCGTGGGTAATTAATTAGATGATTGTGATTGATGAGTTGGACAACAGTTTTAAGTGGGTTCCGAACCACCGGGAAGTGATTTTACAGCAGAGAACAGTGTTTCTTTGCTGGCCAATCCAATCGGCCACCCTTACAAAGAGGGCCCAGGAGTTCGTAGCTTATCTCTATCTGATTGAATAGATACCTTCTACGGCTCACGGCTATCACTTCTATGTCTAATGTGGAAACATAGTACCTATCAAATGCTCATTTTTCCATGACACATTAAAAACCCTCCAAAGAAATGTTGATTAACAAATAGATTAGCACACCTCAAAGTCAGGAACAGTATTTCGTATTTCGTGGGTTACGTTTGAGCATCTCAACTCTCAAATTAATAAAGAAAATTCGCTGAGAATTAATCATAAAATTAACATTTGTTTCGGCATTCTTGCCTATAGCATAGGAAGCTATCAGGCTTAGAAATAGCTAGAATAGGTTACATTTGACAGGAAATACCATTTTAAAATTATTTTTTCTATTTTGTAACATTAATTTCCACTTACCTATTACATAATTAATAAATCAAAATACTAGAATTTGTTCTCTAATTGTACTTTTATATTGTCCCGTTTGACTGCCCAACTCTGTACTATAGGATTTTTCAGTTATCACTGTTTTCCTTCTTTTATCCAGATTTTCCACAATTTTCTATCCTCCCAATCACCCTCGCTCAAGTTTCTCGATTCCATCGCTTCATCCACCTCATTCCTTCACAATATCCTCGGCCTTCCTTTTCTCCACACTCCCCCAGGACTCCACTCTTCAACCATTCTGATTCAATCCTCATCACATGTCCTTCTCGCATGCCCATACCAGACAAGTCTCTTCTCTTCTATTATATGCATTTATATCAATTTTCACTTTCATTCTACTTCGAATTTCATCATTCCTTACTCGATCCATCCTCTTTAACTCACAACATCTTCTCCACTAATCCATTTCCACAGCACGAACCCGATTCATTGATCTTATATTCATCACCCATGCTTCTGTCCCATAAGTCATGATACTATTGACTATATTTATAGTGATGAAAATTCTATGTTTAGTATCTCTAGAGATGTCATTGTTCCATATAACTGATGGATGCAGCTACCTTATAGTGTCTAAGGAAGCTGCATCCAGTTTGGAACAATGACATCTCTAGAGATACTGAACATAGAATTTTGACTAGTGTTTTTTTTCTAGACTAGAGTGTCTAGTCTGCTCAAGTCTGGATTTCATCTCCTCTGTACTGCCATCTTGTGTGATCCAAGATATTTGAATTTTGAAGAACCTTTTATTTGAACCCCTTCAGCAATGATCAAATCTTTCACTAATTTATTATTTGCTGTTTTTTATAGTTAATTTCTACTCCAGCCTTGGCACAGTCGTTAAGTCACGTCAGAGGTCCAGAACTTATTCAGGTGTGACCTGATAACTCTGACACCAGACTTGAGACAGCCAGGTCACACGATATTATCATTATTATACGCTTCTTGAACCCATAGATTTATTCCAAGTTTTCGCCTGAACATTACATAATTATATTATTTGCACTAAAGAAGTAAAGAGTTACAATATCATATTAAATAAAATTTGAAAGTTAGAGTCAAAACGTAAACTAGTTGAACTCACCCGATCCTGTAGAAGTTTGGCCAGTTCCTTATCTTGGGCCTCAATGGCCAGTAATCTGTCCTTGTCCAACATTCCCAGGGAGTCCAGCTGCTCCTCTTGTTCTTGCAGCATTTTCGCCAATTCCTGGAGAGAAAAGAATAGAAAATTAAGTCAAAATGATCAGCTAGTCATTGATAAATTCTTTAGAATTGATATTAAATATCAATAAAAACAATAACTGAATTGAAAATGATAATACTGTTATAAATGCTGTATAATAAAAAGCTAATAGCTGCTATCTGTCGACGAAACTCTAATGCTGGTGAATAAGGGATTGAAGGAGGAGAGAAAAAAAAATGAGGAGAAAAATGGCGGAGAAGTTGGTAGATAAGAGAAAGGAGAAAGAAGTACAAAGAGAAGAACAAGAAGAAGAAACAGAAAACAGGAGACTAGGCGTAGAACACAGGAGAAAAAAAGACAGGAGAAGTAGAAGAATAAGAACAAGAAAATAATAAGAAGACAGAAGTAGAAAAAAGACTGAGAAAAAGAATGAGGAGAAAAATGGCGGAGATGTGGGTAGATAAGAGAAAGGAGAAAGAAGTAGAATAAGAAGAAACAGAAAACAGGAGACGAAGAAGAAGAAGACAGGAGAAAAACAGACAGAAGTAGAAGAATAAGAACAAGAAAATAATAAGAAGACAAAAGTAAAAAGAAAAAAGAATAAGAAGAGGAACAATAACAAAGATATTATTAAAATAAATTCATAGAAAGGTTATTACACATTCTAGAAATACAGATTCAATTGCATCGGGCAACCTGCTAGAAATATATAATTTCAATAAAGACACCATCTTAATAACAAATAATAATAAATATAAAAATGAACATAAATTTCAAACTAAAATAAATGCGTATGAAATAGTAGGTAATAATAGGTTTGTATTAACTGATATAATATTAGGGTCGGACAGATCAACAAAATCGTTTTTCAATTAATTAATTGTTTACAATATTGTAGGCTAGTTTAACGATACAATATATTGTATTTATACAATTAAATAGTAGAAAATTCAGAAAAATTATAAGAAATAATGCATGAAAATTGAATTGTTTCTTGAAACCATGTTATCAAACTTAAAATATACGGTATGATGTTAACAAACAAAACAGTAATATAAAACGGAATGCTATTGGTTGGCTGTAATTGCAATAAAAAATTGAACAAATATCAAAACAGATTAAAATTAAAATTGAATATTTTCATATAGTTTATCAAACTATGTGCTGTTAACAAACAAAAAGAATAGGAAGTTATTGGAAGATACTGTCAAAAACAAAACAGGAAGTTATTGGTTGATTGTAATAGCAATAGAAAAAACTTGAACAAATAAAACATAAAATAGAAAATAGTTAAATAGCTCTATTCACATTAATCACTTAAAGGAATATTACCTTGAAACAAATGGAATTTAAACAATAATTGTAAACTAAGGCTTAAAATTATACATTCAGAAAACAAAATAAGAGAGAATTTTGTTAAGTAACTGAAATTTGTATCACAAACATACATAAAAAATGTACAACAAAATGGAAATTGTGCAGGATATAAATTAAAAAAATATATAAAAATCAAATTAACTGGAGATAATTGAAAATTGAATAAGTAATAGATTGAATTTGAACGTCTTGCAGTAATTATTTCATGATAAAATTTAAAATTCATTAACTGGATTGTAGCATGCTTTGGGGAATGCCAAAAATGTGCTGACACTGCATTGTAAACTACAGCTTGCTTCAGTCCAACGAGTAAATTTTCAATTTTCTCATTAGAATTATGAATATATGAGTTCAGTAGTATTAACCCCGGTTGCACAATCGGTCTATCACAATGATGGTTCGCTGTCCCTTCCACTTTTATACCAAGATACTATCATACGATGCCATGCTTCCTTTATACCATTACAAGATTACACCATTCGGTATGAAAGTGTTCTGCTGTTCGAGCAATTACAGCTAGATTACAATGCAGCCAACAGAGCCAACTATAAATTACAAATTCTGAAATCAGCAGAGCATGAAATATATCATGAATTGGATTGTGGTGAACAGTCAACATAAATACAACAATCCTAAATCTTTTTTTTTAATTTTTTTCTGAGGATGAAGCCCACATAGGACTTAGACCTGTGCGTGGGTAATGAGTTGGATGATGGTGATTGATGAGTTGGACCTACAGTTTTAGGTGGGTTCCGAACCACCAGGAAGTGATTTTACAGCAGAGAACAGTGTCTTTTTTGCTGGCCAATCTAATCGGTCACCGTTACAAACAGGTCCTACGAGAACGCAGCTTGTACAGAGAAAGTTCTGAATCTTTCAAAGGAATTCGAGTTAGGAACCCACCTAAAACTGTAGGTCCAACTCATCAATCACCATCATCCAATTCATTACTCACGCACAGGTCTCAAACCTATGAGGGCTTCATCCTCCGAAAAAAAGTATATAAATTGATGAATAATTTGTTATGAATTGTATAATACGAATAAATGATATGGTTTGGAGAGAAAATTAGATTAGCTTTTAGAATTATAAAATAGCCTACATGCATTTGTGACTAGTATTGACCATTAATATTAAGCATGTTTTTGGTTATAGCAAGTTGAGTTATAACAAGATGGCGCATGAAGTATAATGGAACCACTTTTGTGCATTTTTGAAAGAAATTTATTTTTTCAAATTTATTTATGCTAGATATCTGAGCAAGATATATAGATCATACGAAGGATGTTTATAGGTATAACGACATGCTTTCAAACAGCAGCTTGGTAAAAATGGAATAGTCAACAACCCATCATTATGATAGGACGTTTGTACAACCGGGTGTCAGTGTAGAAAGTTGATGTCAACAGTTGATGTCAATTACAGTACGTAATTGATAGAAATTTAAGATTGATTTTTTCCAAAAAACTTATAACTCATCACAAATAGTTTCTTTACAGAGATTAAAAAAGTTTCATCACAAACAACTCAACACAAAATAATTAAGAAATAATACTCATCAATCACCATCATCCAACTCATTACCCACGCACAGGTCTCAGACCTATGTGGGCTTCATCCTCAAAGAAAAAAAATACTTAAAATATGTAAATTAATACACAAGTTTCATCAAATAAAAAAACTCCAGGCTAGAAGGCGTCTTGATTAGCTGATCAGAGCTGCAGCAATTGACGAGTGTAACTCTAGTCACAATGCTCTATAAGTGTGCACTAGGATTACAACCGCCAATCGCCAACAGCAACAAAAATTTCATCAGCTATAGCAGAAAACAACTCAAACTTGAAACAAAAGAAAAACTGAAAACACAACAAAAAGCAAAAACAGATACGAATAAAAGTGCAAAGAAACAAGACAGAAATATTAAAAAACAGCGAGACACTTGAAAATAAACAAAAAAAAGACGAGATAGTGGCATCCCGACACATATTTATATAGTGGGAGCCACAAAATTCGGTACTGCAATACTTTATATTACAGTATTTTCTGCAATGTATTTTTTTTATTGTGAATAAACTCCTCTGGTAGTGCTGTACTCACAACCAGAGAAATTATTATTATTATTAAATACAGAAAGAAAGCTTTCTGATGCAGATATATTGAATTTGATGCAGATTGATAAAATCGCAATGTTAAATAAAGCAGTCGATAACAAGCGCTCTACAATTTTTTTAATCAATTGCAGGTTCGGTCGGTCAAGGCCAAATAATAAGACAAATAGAATTAAATGAAATTGTAAAATATCTACCTGATGTAGATAAATACGGAGTAAACACAAAATGAAAAAAGTATATAATTAAAAAAATCAATTTTTTAGATGGAAAGGTCTATAATATACTTTATCTACGACCATGTCATAATGTATACATTACAATTTCACAACTGATGCCAAAACAGCTGTCTTTTCGAAATGCTTTTTGAGACCCGTTGCATAAAGATCTCATTATAGTACAGGTTCTACATTATAACACGGGTTCTGGACCAATCAGAAGCATTTTTGATGGAATCAATATCGTAATTGAATATTGTGAAACTATCAGCTGATTTCATCAAACTGCTACACCAGCTACTTTAACCTAACAATCTACTATAACTTCTCATATTTGAGACGAGAGGATAGGTATCTCTGAACGGCCACAGGTAAAATGAAATTGTTTAAATTAAATGTATACTAGTGGTCGTAGATAAAATAGTGTATGCAACGATTTTATTTGGCCATTAAAGCACTCGTGAGATATTTATAACACTCGCATTCGCTCGTGTTATAACTTACATCTAACTCGTGCCTTAATAAGGGTCAAAATAAAATCGTTGCATAAACTACTATAATAAACACTCTACAACATTCTTTTGCTGAAAATTCAGGTTTTATAGTCAAGGCAAAATAATAAAACATGAAGAATTCACATGCTGAATTAAAATAAAATTATTTAAAAAAAACTATCTGATGCAGATAAATGAGGGGCAACTCACAAAACAATATATTACATTTACATTTTAAAAAAGTTTATTTTTTAAATGGAGCAGTCGTTAATATACTACTTAATAAAAGCTCTAAGACAATTGTTTTGCTCAAAATAATGATCTGTCTTACTTTAAGAAAGAATCATGATTTGAACAGAGACCATCCTTAGCTACAGAATTATTGTTCTCTGCTGTAGAATCACTTCCCGGTGGTTCGGAACCCACCTAGAACTGAGGTCTAACTCATCAATCACTATCATCCAATTCATTACCCACGCACAGGTCTCAGACCTATGTGGGCTTCATCCTAAAAAAAATAATTATATTACTATTTTATACTCTGTATTAGTTTATTTATACTGAATTATATTGTTCGGTCGATCAAGAAAAAATAATATGACATGCAGAACTCACAAACTATGTTTTCAACTGCATGTCAGGGTTTCCCTACCAATAAAGAATAAAAGCCATACATCTTTATTATCTAGAATCGGTAACTACTTAAAAATGAAATTTCTAGTTAAACTTTGACATAAATTTGAATTTGGAACGCTATTAAATTTTGTTATTCAGTTCAAAATTTCTGAAGAAAGATGTTATGGACAATAGTCAGTCGTATCTTTGTAATGAATAAATAAATGAATATTAGTCGTGGAATTTTCAGTTAAAAATTTGCGAAGAAAGCCATTGCAGACAATAGTCTGTTACATATTTTCTTGATCGTATTTTTGTAATGAATGAGTATTTAAATTAATCAGCCAGGTTAGCAAATCCATGCACCCGCCTAATTTGAGACCGCTTCTTCAACACAACTGTCTAATGCACCTTTTCTAAGCTTTTCAACCTATTCATAAGAGTCATCTGATTTGCTTTCCCAACTTTTGTGTTATTTTACCAACAGTTTGAATTACTTTATGGACGGCCCAGCGTTCAAGCTTAGCTAAAGCTAAGTTACTGGTTAATCTAGTTTTAAAAAAATCATTTCATATAGTCAACTCATTGATTAGCAACCCAGCACATACATTTTTATAGTGTTTTTTGTTGGTTTTTGCAAAATTGTTTCAGAGAATTTTCTTCCATTTTACAAATTTACATATACAAATTTTCTTGTATACGAAATGAATAAACTCCTCTGAATGTTCGGAGAAAAATTGATTATCTGCATATGTGATTGTATTTTTGAGTCAATAAATTTATCTATTTACCTCATCCTTTTTCTCCTGCATTTGTCTCATCATTTCTTCTTGAAAGTCCAAATCGTTTAGGTCTGGCTCGTCCGTTTCTTCAACATTGGTAGCTCTAGAAAAGAAAAAAACAAAAAATGATTTATATATGCGATTATGATGTATGATGATATACATAAATACATAATTAATAAAATTAGTAGTCTTTCGCTCAATTTCTCAGTCATTCAGTAAATCATTCATTTTTTGGGATGAAGCTTACATAGGTCTTGATGGATAATAAGACAAAATTGTCACAACCACATTTATTAAAAAATATTGAGAAACTAGTTTCGGTTGTTATACCATTATCAATCTCAGTCAAACTAAATTGTTATGGATACCTTCCACAATATCACCTTCGCCACTACAAAGAAAGGCTCGATTCAATTGAAAGTCTATAATATTTATCGAATGTATACATTTATTTATGCCTTATTGTGGCTTGAGATATATTAAGTTTTGTTCATCTCAGATACAAGAAAAGCTACATCGATTGTGTTGCTTTCCAAACGTCTCTGTCGAATGGCTTGGACGCAGGAAGTAGCTCAGAGGTGTGCTAGATAGTATGTAAACTCACCTGTGCAACCAGACTATCTTAGTATGGAGTAATTCATAAAAAAAACCTTGATAGGGTGTTTAAGATCCAAAAGAAAGCGGTTAGGTGTATGTATGGAAAAAGTAGATTAGATTCATGTAAGCCGTTGTTGGAGAGACTTGGTCTCCTAACTGTACCCTGCTTATATTCAAATTCAAATTCAAATTTATTTATCAAAAACATTTTACAATACAATGAATGGATAATATAATATTATATATAATACAACGATAATAATTTCATGCCTCAAGTTTTTTTAAATATAAAAATGTAATTAATAAATTAATATACCCCACTATAATACTATGTGTTGGGGTTTTTCTACTTCAAATGTTTTCTATATTACTCAAGATATTAGTGTGTAAGTTTTAAAAGTGATTAATTACAATGCATTAAATAAAAGTGAAAAAGAAAATTAGTTGAAAAGTTTAAAATAAGTCAAGAAAAAGAACGAAAAAAGTAGTTGCTCAACTATTTACAGTCTTACTAAGTTCTCACTAATGTCCACTCCAATGTCTATCAGCCATTGACTAAACTTCTTTTTAAAATGATATGTGTTAATTTCTTCTTTAATATTTGCAGGTATTATGTTGTAAATTTTCGGCCCTAGGTAAATGTAATTTCGTTGTCCAAAAGTTGTGTGCATCCTTGGTACTATTGAATTTGTGTTTCTTTGCCTTGTTTGGTGTATGTGATTTACCAGTCTTAATTCTTCGGTGTTTTTCTTCATTCTTGTGATGATAGCCTGGATGTAGAGTTGCCTCACACTGAGTACTTTACTGTCCTTGAAGAGAATGTTCGTGGGGAATTGATTCTCCTTGAAACCAATTATTTTTAGAATGCATTTTTGAATTTTATAAAGTGGTTCAATATGGATGAAATGTGTAGCTCCCCAGACAATTATGACGTATCTTAGGATTGATTGGACTAATGAAAAGTAAACGGTTTTTATTGTATCATAGTTTAGGATTTTACGCAGTTGATAAAATTTATATAGAAGTTTCCTAATCCTGGTTACTGATTGATTGATGTGCTTGTCCCACTTGAGTTTGCTGTCCACTATTGTACCTAAATATTTCATCTCGTTGACCTGTTGAATTGAGGGGCAATCACATGTGTTGTTGATCCTTCCACAGTGATGCAATTTGATTGAAGAGTCAGGTGGTCGCGTGCGCTCTGTCAGAGAAAAGGCCAAGAATTTTGTTTTGGTTGCATTTATTGTGAGCAAATTCTCTCTTAACCATTTATTAGCTTTCAACAATTCTTCCTCTGCCAAATGAAAAACCTCCTCCCAGGTGTTTCCCTCGAACAGTAATGCTGTATCGTCAGCAAAGGCAATGACTCTCCCCTCTATCTGCAACGAACATAGCTCATTTGCATATGCCAAATACAAAATTGGCCCCAGTACCGTTCCTTGAGGAATTCCGAATTTCATTGTAGTTTCTGAGCTGAGGTGGTGTTCTATCTTGACTTTCTGATGACGGTCACTGAGGTATGATTTGAACCATTCCAAAGTTACTCCTCTAATTCCCATGGCTTCTAATTTTTTCAGCAGCAAACAGTGATTTACAGTATCGAAAGCCTTTGCCAAATCCAGGAACACTGCTGCACATTTTTTGTTATTTTCTAGCTTATCTATGACAAATTTTGACAATTCTAATACCGCATCCTCTGTACTCTTACCCTCACGAAATCCAAATTGATTTGTGGAAAGTAAATTATTTTTTTCTAAGTAATTCACCAGACGTTTTTTAACTAGTTTTTCCAAAATCTTAGAAATGTTACTAATTAGTGAAATAGGTCTGTAATTGGTGGCATTTGTTTTATCCTCTCCTTTATGCAATGGTCTAACACATATCTCTTTCAAAGCATTTGGGAAAATTCCTTTTGTCAGACTCAAATTGAATATGTGTGTTAGTGGCTTAGCAATATAATCCTTTATGCACTTCAATGTCCTATTATTGAAACCATCAAGTCCTGGGGCACTGTCATTACGCAAAGTACCAATAGCTTCAAGAAGCTCTTCTTCACTTATTGGATGAAAATACATGGAATTTAAAGTTCTTGTAGTGGGTTTATGTTGTGTTATGATTTGATCCAGTGATTTATTCAAAGATTTTATTATTTTCTCAGCCATATTTTCTCCAATATTAGTGAAAAAATTATTCATGTGGTTGAGCACAGCTTCTGAATTTTCCTTCAATGTTACAACTGTATCATCTATTTTTATAGCATCCAAATTCATTTTTGTTTTCTGGTTAGAGTCAGTGGCGTCTCTGATTAACTTCCACATTTTTTTATTGTCCTTTCCAGCTTCATCTAATTTTTCTTTATAATATTGTTCCTTTGTTTCATGAATTAAGGTTGTGAGTGTATTCCTATATCGGCGATAGTAGTTGGATAAGTTTATGTCATTTGGATTTTCCTTTCTTCTTTTGTTAAGCAAGTTTCTGGCTCTTATTGCTGTTACTAGCCCTCTGGTGATCCATGGTTTAATAGGTTTGTCCTTCTTCCGCTGCCGATGTTGTTTAGAATTATTTTGTATATGCTGTTTTAAAGTTGATATGAAGGTGTTGTAAGATGTATCCGGATTGTTATTTTCAAAAACATCAATCCATTCCTCATTTTGTAATTCATTTTTCAGGCTATTGATGTCTATCCTCTCATATGTGCTATTTATTTTCTGCATTTCCATTTCATTTGCACTAATTCTTGATTGATGTTGTAATCCTAGTATTGTGGTGAAGTGATCAGTTATTGTTGATTCATAAATTATTGGAAAGAGGTTATCCCTAGAGTTGGTAATAATGTGATCTATACATGAAGATGTTTCTGTTGTAATTCTGGTTGCTCGTTTGATGCAGTGCCTAAGCCCATGTTCACCTAGAAGATCGCAGTAGTCATTATATTGATGATGTGGCCGAGGTTGAAGGGTGTTGATATTCATGTCTCCTGCACATATGATCTGCTGACCTCTTAATCCGTTAAGCACTGATTCCAAGCCCATTAAAAAATCGGAAATATCATTGAAAGAGGGTGATCTGTAGATTGCAAGGATGTTGATTCTCCTTAGTGCTGTTTCCAATCGAATATGTAGGATACTTGCCTGATCAATTCGTAGCTCCACACATTGAACATTCAAACTTTCCTTTACATAAACAACCACTCCGTCGTTTTGTAATGAGTTGTTTGAGGTGGAAAACACATTATATCCATGGATAGATTGAGGTGTGAAATCGTTCCTAATCCAGCATTCGGTCAGAATGATAGCATCAAAAACAAAATCCATTTCACATAACTGAACCATCAGATTATCATAGTTCTTCCTGATACTTCTTATATTCTGACAGAAGATGCTTAAATCACATGAATTCAATACTCCACGAAGGTGATGACAGCTGTTGACCACTTCATCATCTATCTCTTCAAAAAGATCGAGTTCCTCAAAATTATCATTCATTGTTGATTATTGATTTAGCTTCCACTGCGCCTGCCTTTTCCTTGTGCCAATGTATGAGATACGCATCATCAAGATTTTGAATTCTTTTTGTGAATGTTAGCATTAAATCATCCTTTCCTGTTGTTATATATCTAAATTTGTGTGTATGTCTACTCAAGGCTACAATTGTATGGTGGATACTGTTATAAATTTCCAAATGTTTAGTATTGATTCGCACTAGGACAACATTTTTATGAGTAAGTCCCTGAGCTTCATGAATGGTGTGGATCTTCATAGTACTATCCAATTTATTGTACACTAACTCCTGTAACATTAACTTCTCAGCCTGTGTGTAAGTTAAAAGAAGTGTTTCTGGATCCAGCTGTAAAAATTCATCACTATAGATTGTCTTTTGTATTGACCTGATCTTCGTATTAGTTGTCTTTATATTATTGTAGTATGTTGAAAGCAAGAAGCACACATCAATTGGACATCTGCGTGTTAATGATACCTTTCTTACTTGTTCACAAAATGAAGAAGGGTGAGACCATTCCGTTGGTAGTTTGCTCCTTTCAATATATGGAATCTGGTTGGAATCACCCAACAGAAATATTTTTGAAGAACCTGATAACTCTGAGATAAATCCTATATAACCTGCATGCATCAAGACCGCCTCGTCTATGAAAACACGATCATATCTTTTCCTAGAACCATTTATTATAAATGATGATACTGTCCTGTAGTTTGTTTTAATTATATCATCATACTTTCCTCCATATATTTCATTAATTTCATTCCTGATTTCACTGATTCCTGCTCTTGTTTGGCATAGGACTAAATCAGAGCCCGGTTTATGCTGGTTTAGAATTGTATAAGTTTTGCCGCAACCTGGTACACCATCTATCCAAGTTATTTGAGGCAATATGCAGGCTGATATATCCACTGTTGATATTTTTTTATATAATTCACTATTTAACATGATCTGCGTATCCCTACTTACAAGTATGTAATTCTGCATTGCTAAAAACCGTTTGCTGTGTGAGCAAAATGGAACGAATGTTCCTCCATTTTCCAAGCTGAATCCCATCCTGTAACTCGTATTAGTAGGCCACAAAAATTGTTTCGATCTATTATCATAAATATTCATTCCATTTGACTTGATTTCATGAATTGAGGAGCATGATTCCAATAAATTATTACTAGTGACACTTTTAAGAACCTTCTTATAAATATCTGCGTTCAATTGGTCATATTGCCTTAAAAGGTTCCTTAATTCTATCATACTATTAATATAATTATGTTTTGTAGATCTTTCTGGTAGATTACTGGTTGGACAGAAATTTTCATTAATTTCCACTCGTGGTATGTTCAAAAAATTTAAATTATTCATTCCTCTATAATAAAATACATATTGAATTTTTTTTGTTGACTTGACTAAATTCAAGAGATCAATACTCGATACATCGCTCATGTTTCCAATTGTATCAATTCCTATTGTTATTGTTTCATTTGATGACGCCCAGCTATCCACAACAAGCAACAACTGTTCTAGTTTGCGAAACAAATTGTTATTATCTGACAGAAGGTACAGATTTAGAATTTTAGATGTCTCGTCGCATTTCACGGTCAAATCCATTTGCTTAGTTTGCAGAATCACTGTTGTTAAACGCTCAAAATCAGGTCGCCAAATTGATTTTTTGTTGATTATTGTTGCAATGCCCTCGGAAAGGTTTATTTCATCTTTATTAGAACAACAACCAAAAGCAATGTTTATGTTTGTAAATTGTCCATAATTTATGTAAAGACTTGTCCTACTTTTTGCTTTTTGATCAATTTTTATTTTACTTGATGAATTTAAGATTTCAATCTTATAAGATTTCAAGCTTATATGTTATGGTATTCGATTTGGGGGGGTGTGTACCTTATATGCGCTTAAGGTAAATTTGATGGCCGGAAGCTGCAGTCGGGCAAATTCCCGAAGAATTGTGAGGACACACCACTCCAGCTCAAACCCATACGAGAAAATGTCTGTCCTTGCGGAATGCAGTTGCGGGGTGATACACAGAATAGCTGTAATTTACGCCCACGCAACTACAATCCAACAAAGAAAGATATATTAAAAAATCAGGAATAATTCAGCTAAGTCCCTCTCGCGAGCGGAGATCGAGTGCGGAACATGCAACTCTTGCTTGTTGCACTCTCCTCGCAATTCACGCTAGCGAGGTGGAAAAGCTATAAGAAATAATCCCGATACAGATATCCTTCCAATAAATAATCGAAAGATTTAATGCCAAGGGTCCTTCAATAAGGACAAACCAGAAAGTTACTGAGGCGATATATCCCTCTCGGCTATACTGCTTGATGGTCCGCTGAAATGATATATAACTATAACCTGCAGCCAGGGTCGAGTAAGAATTGTAAATCAGAACTAAGGTTTTGAAATTACAATGGATTTTTAATAAATGTAAATTGATATTATGGAGTTTAAAATATAATGAAAGGTAGCAATTCGTATGCGGAGACGCAACTCTCGCCTTCAATCCCTACCACTAATATTCAGAAGTTAAAAATGATATATTTAATAAAATTGTTCATATGAGCATTTAGGTCTCTAGCCTAAGGATTTCTCAGTTCCAAGAGAGTAGTTTGATTGCAATTTACAATTGGATATGCTGATTATTTGTATAAACCTTGTATGAATAATATATTTCGCACATACCAGATATTTGGGCCCAATTTACGCGCACTAGTCGAAGTATTATATTTCTTCTTTGGCTCGTCACCAGTTGGCGTCACCCTCAGACATCTTGGATTGATCCTCGTGGTCGTTCGCGAATATTTTTGATACTTTTACAGATACACTATTTAAATTCGGCAATCCGGGGGTTGCACTCAAACAGCGGGATTTTAAAACAGATATAAAAACATTTAAATTTGACTAGATCAGGTTTCTTTAAAATATAAAATTATTGAGTAGGGGAGGTTTAAAACGGAACCTCTCCCTCAGCCAGCCTAGATTTTCGTGAAGTCTCCTTCTTCAAGCTCTGGTCACAGTACTTGAAGAAGAGGCTGCGTCATGCGGTAAATCCGCCAATCGCAGTACAAGAAATTATTTTCCTCCAATGAGGAGCTTACACCCGATTTTTAAGTATGGTGTACCATACCACAGACAAACTAACCAGACCGATCACGCTAGTTCCACAAACACACGCTAGAATGCGTAGGTATAGCGCCACAAGCGCTTGTCATCAACGTCTGTTGAGATTCCCTCCATAAACTCACACATGTACACGCGCACCCTCGCTCCTGTGCGTATACAACTATGCTTCGTCATCTATTCACACTTCTGGCGCTGTTCTCATATTCTGCATTCTGCATTCGCATCTGTACTCTACAAGCTGCCTGGTATTTTCTGTCGATGAGCGCAACTCGGAATCTTCCTTCAAGTTGTTACTTGTTAACGTTAGTCAGTTTATAGTCATGAGATAATAGCACAATTTTGCCGATAAAGTTGAAATAATTTTTTTATTGGAACTAAAAATTCATAGTTAATAGTTCCAATTTTTTAGCCATTTTTTTCGTTTTTATAAAAATACTCAATTAATATATTTTTGTTTCAAAAGTTTCTAAATACTAGTATTACACTACATTTCACATCTACATTTTTTAGTTTGCTAAATAAATGGATAACATTACTAGTTATTTAAAGTTTTAAATTTAAATTCAAATTTTCTAATTCTGTTGATTTGATAGGTTTATAACTTATTCGTGGAGTTTTTCTTGCAAGTTCTGATAAATATTTCGTAATCAATAATTATATTAATTTTATACATTCAACGCTTAGAGTTCCTGTACTTTTCCAATAAGAACATGAATAATAGTCATAATTTTGGTGGTTAAAAAAAATAATGTAAAAATTAATTGTTAAATAGATTATAGTCTCTAGTTTCAAATGTTTCATGTTTTAGTTGTTTACTTTAATAAATTTATGGATGACAGTTAGAGTAGGCATATTTATAATTTAAAAAAATAACCAGAAAATGATTTCTGGTAAGCACGTTTCTACAATATTTTATCTAAATTTAACATTTTGAGGAAGTTTCATTTCCATCTACGTGTTTACTTCCGTTAACTTTTTCTAGGAATAATTTTATGTTACCGTTTAGGCCGACTGAACACCGACTATTACACACCTCTTTTGAATGACAAAAAAAAAATGTAAAACTGTTTCAAGAAACAAATACACCGATTCAACGGAGTATTGAAGGACCTGATATATCATACATATTCTATACTAAAGAAATAATAATACTTGGATTTTTATTTTGAATATTTATACGGACTTTTCACCGCTACAAAACCCGCCCGCGGATAATCCAAGACTGTGCATCGAAATTTTCCTAATGTACTGACATTCTTACTTACATTCAACAAATTGTTAAGTTATTCAACTTACTTACAATCCGAAAAACCTATCAAATTTATTCAACAGAAAGTCAGAATATTTTTCATGTCACTTTTTATTTTAAGCACCTCTCCTCTACGAGAGGATGATTTCTTGAAACAACTTCACATACATATTTTGCTCACTTTGCAATGCCTAATGCCTATATTATTTATTTATCCTCTACAAAATAATATAAAAATAAAACATTTTTTAAAGTTTTCGAAATTTTCGCTAACCCGTTTGACTTTTCTAGTGGTAACAATGTATATTGAACTTCCCTTACTTGCCTCACACCTCCAATCAAAAAACCTAAATTACTCACAAACAAAAAGTTTAAAATTTATTTAGACCCCCATTTTTGAACGTGGTTTTGTTTTTCACCCCCCCCCCCCCCCCAAATACCGGTGAATTACGGTATCAAAAAGCGTTCAAATTACATTTAGTAAGTAGAACACTTATTAACATTTAAAAAGTTGAAAATGTTGACCCTGTCAAAATAAAAAAACTGAAATTCCCCCCCCCCCCTCCAAAATGTGGAAATGGGGGAAAAAATCCCGATGTGGCTCGCCTAAGAGAACAGTTGGGCACCCCAGTATTAGTGGCTTGTAATTCGGTTTCAATGTTAACTGTCACCGCTCAAAACTACTCTGTGTATAGTAAGTTGATCCAAACTTGATTTTTCCACACTTTCGTCTGAATTCAAGATTTTCTCAATTCGAAATAATGCTTTTTAATAGAGAATAAATTGGGTGGAAGAAGGTTCATGTTGAATACATTTTAGGTTAAATATTTTATTTGTCTCTGGTTCGCAAGCCATCCCTATGAGGTTCAAAAACCAAAGACCAATAAACCCCTCGTCCACCTCTTATGAGATATAGGCTAACTACAATATTCTAGAAAATGGTAGTAATTATCTTAAGACAATTGGCGACCCCAAGCAAAACGCATTTGGCGGCCCTTCCGTTTGAAATATTGTGAATTTAATAATGGTGTAAGCCTGTCAAAATATCACAACAGGCTTTTTTCACATTGAATAATGAAAACAAATTCTAGTATGAAATGTTTTACAATGAAATATCAATAAATAAATAATTCAATTGAGTTATAGAATAATATAATAAATTGTCATAGTATTCAGTAGGCCTTATATTCGAAGCAACTGTGATTTAGTAACAATTTACTTATTTATTTGATTAATATATTTCAATACAAATAATACTGACCTTAATGATATTGATACAAATTATAGTGATCAAAAGAAACATTGATTAATGATTATCACCATCACATCATATCAAAATAATATAAAGTGGAATATAACTTTTATTTTTGGTAGCAAAATCGTTGGTAAGTTTGGAGAAGTTAAGACAGGCAATGCTGTTTTTGATGGAAATAATTTTTTTTATTATTTTGTTGTGCAAAAACATCGTAACTGTGCAGTGACTTTTGTATTTCTATCGGTCACCGCTACAGATTCTGTCAACGAGCGCCGTGACTTATCTTATCTGAGTTACAGATAGCGGCGCTAACCGTTCGGACGTATCACTTCCCATAGTTATTTATGATGTATGTATTTTCCCCCTTGGAAAATACTTTATCCGCCATTGATTTTACACAAATGTTTTTTTTTTTAATTCTTGCTTGTAGGGTATTCCATATTCCCAGACGTTTCAGCCCCCCCCCCCCTTGGAGAGATCATGGTTCCACCACTGGGTGATAGCGTAGGGTTAGCGTAGGTTTATGAAATCTATTATCTTATATTATTATGATTATTTCTAATGTTTTTGTGAGTTATTTGAGAGTTGATCAATAATAATCTTATAATGTAATAACTTGGCAGCCCCAGGAGCCAGCCTTATTCGCAAGCCTATAATGCCGGCCCTGACTATATATCAAAACCTGATGAAGAAAAATCTTACAAATCATTGAAAAGTTATAAGAATTTTTTTAGATATTCAAATGAATTTTTATTAATTCCACAATCTTACTGTAACATATCAGTCATCAGTCAATAAAATCTTAGCACAAAGTTATAACAATGTATTTTCGATATTTTTTTATGCATTTCACAGTATATTTATCCTATGTAGGCTATATTATATTTATTATTGCACAAATAAAAATTTGTTTACTGTACTTAAATTACCTGTTTATTTATCATCCTTTACTTATAGCCTGTTTGTTTAGTTATTTGAAAGTTCACCCCATTTCATAATATTGTATGACTGTGTCCTTTTCAGGTTAATTTAAAGGTGGACACTAAAAGATAAAATAGCGAAATTGGTCTGGAAAGTCAAGAGGTATGAGTTTTAGATGATTTCATACAATCGAATATATTTATGAGAATATTATGAATATAATACAGTAGAATTTATTCATCTAATAAGTAATTATTAGACCCTGGAATTATCTTATTAACTGTCGGAATAATTGAAGCATGTTTCCCTAGATGCGTTTTAGTGGTGCAATGCCATGAGTCAAATAAATAAATGGCTGTCATTGCTTTAGTTGGTGAGTGACGTCACTGTCATCCAATGACAGCCATTTATTTATCTGGCGAAAGGCGCTGCGCCGCTAAAACGCGTCTGTGGAAGCATATTTTAAACATATATATACATACTGTTAAATATAACTAATATAAATATAATATTAGTTAAATATAACTAACTTACTGCTGAAAATAACTAATCAAGCTCTGCCAGCTTAAGCTTTCTGTTTCTTTTTTATTCTGTACTTTAACTCAAAATGGGGTGATTTTTTCAACAAGAGTTGAATACGCCTTTTGCTCAACTGTTCAAAGTTATGCCTATATCTCAGAAAGGTGTTATTTATTCAAACAGCGTTGAATACGCCTTTTGAAGTTTTAAAAGGCTCAAACAAATTTCCGCCAAAAATCCCAACTTTCAATTTTTCCCTAAATTTTGCACCCCTACAATAATAGCCCTCGCATTCAAATCAAGGGGTGGCATAGCATTGTTAGTAATGTGTCCTCAACTTACCTTTAACCTCCAATTACAAAACCCTTGAAAAATCATTTAACAAAAAAAAAATCATTTTTTTAACATGTTTCATTTCAAGCGACCCTCTTTTTCTAGGGGATTATTTCTCAAATGCATGTTCTGCTGACTTTCTAATGCCTTAGGGGTGACTTTTAAAAATTATTCCACATCGCATTTAATACAGATTTTTTCATTATATATGATAGAAGAAACAAATTTTCAAACATATTAATATTTAAGAAGTCCACAATTTCAACCCCCTCATTTCTTTTGAAGAGAATCCATTTGTGATGCACACATCCCAATCCCGATTGTCTTGCGCTTAAAAATGAAAAATCAAGAAGCTTTTCATTAAAAAAAAAATTAACAAATTTGTACAAATTTCCAGTTTTAAACCACTTTCATCCCCTTAAACGATATATTTTTCCAAATCGCACACATATCATAACACAAAAATCACTATAGAATAAAAAAAAATTCAAAAATATCAATGTCCAGCTTTTTCAAAAATTTTTATCCCAACCTAAACCCCCCAAAAACCAAATTTTCCAAAAACGTTTCACAACAACTTATAAACAATCACCCAATTCTGATTTAAAACTATTTAAAAAAAAACATTTATCAAATTTTCAACCCCCCCCTTTACCTGGTAGCTTGGGGCACTTTTTGGAAATGTCAGATTCCTCCCTATGGATTTGAGCCTAACCGAGAATAAACCACTCACCTACAATCGAACCCCCATCATTGAATCTTCAATATCAATAAGTGAATGAGTAATTCCAGAGTTGCTAATTTAATTACTTTGAAGAACTTTTACATGAAGTAGCGATAACTCAAATATTCCCGCATTGCAACATGTGCTGCTCCCCGTGGACGAGTTTTCTATCCGTAGAGTGCCGACAATTCAAGTATTCCCGCACTGAAACAGTGCTGCTCCCCGTGTTGAAATCATTGACGCGTGGCGCTATCTCTGAATTAAATCATTAACTAGGAAATCCGCAAGCGACGTGATCGATCTGGTTCTTTATCTGTGGTATAAGTACTCTAACCTTTAATCAACGCCTTCTAGAGATACTTCTGCCACAGATTAAGAAATTGTAACTTGAAATTGAAATTGAAATTGATTAGAAATTGCTTCTGCATTATCTATCGCCTATCTCTGTATGCTAAGCTAGAAAATTAAGATTCAACTGCAGTTAGACGAGAAAACACATTTTAGTTTAATATTTCTCCGCACTTCACAGCGTAGCGCTGAACGGAATTAGTGAAGGCAGTAGGGAAAGTCTCCTTCCTACAGCGGCGGCTCCCCCACCAACTGGCCATTAGTGGGTATGCGCGTATGAGAGTGTGTGAGGGAGCGAACGACAGAACGACAGAACAGGCTACATTTTTATTTCAAGACTGGTTTCGCTAATGGCCGTTTTCACACACACCGACACGGCGCCGACACGACACCGGCAAGATGTCGTCCCGGTGTCATGGGGGTTGAGATACAATGCTGTCAAATGGAACAGCTTTCACATTCACCGACACGGCACCGGCATGTCGTTGGCAGCATAGCTCCCGCCGGTGCCGGCACCGACACTTGTGTGTCGTCCATATTGAACAGAATTTGGTCATTTTGTCAACAGTTTGAGGTTAGGTACTGAAAAAAAACGTCTGGTACAGTACGATGGCTGATAGGTATGATGTTGTCACCCTAATTGAATTAGTCGAATCCGAGCCCTGTTTATGGGACAAAACTATAGAAGAAAATAAGAACAAGATCTTAGTCTTGTTTTTTGATTTCATCACTTAAATTCACTAATATATAGTCGAAAGTTTCCTTACAGTACTCATACGAAAAAAATTAAAAAATTTTGTTGGGTTTGTCACTAGCTTATCAAATAAGGTGTAGTAATACAAGCCATCCAAATAGCGAACTTTTATTATTGGGTCAATTCAAAGTTGTCTATTACGACTGTGCCTTTTATGTCATAGATATAATAAATATAACAAATACAACCTCCTGTTGTAATCAGAGAGAATAGAAGTATACTATACTCTCTGGTTGTAATCAGCCATCGTACCGTTTTGAACTGTGCCGCCCACTGCAAAATAAGGTTAGTTCTTCACCGACAGCCAGATGCCGTGTCGGTAAGTGTGAAATGCTTCAACGATGTCGTGACGATATCGGCGCCCGGTGCCGGTGTCGTGCCGGCGCCGTGTCGGTGTGTGTGAAAACGCCCAATGACTCATGAGCAAGAAAAGGAGAGACAATAGCAAGAGAGGATGTGTTTTGGAATTGCAATTTCGGTGTCACACCACTCAGTGTTTAGTTTACCGGACTGAAAACTGAACAGAAAGTTGAATCCTAAGATTGTGAATTTCAACTAGTGAATTTATCCACATTACAGGGGTGCCCATCCTCCCCTAGTCTCATGACGCACCTAAATTCAGCACCTGCCCCCCCCCCCCCAATAAAGTAGGCATCCCCCCCCCCCAAAAAAAAATGCGAAAAAATAAGCTCCAATATTCAAACGAAATTAAAAGAAGATTTCTATAGGTATTGAAAAAAATCAAACCCAGTCGATAATATACAAAATGTATGTATATTTCTTGAGATTCTTACAGAGCTTAATTTTCGAAATTGAGAAATACCGGAGCTCTGACTCACCGGCTGGTCCGGGGTCCTCCCACAGAAAATATTTGAAAATTACACTTGAATTGGTGCATTTTAAACGCATTTGAGCATGGTAATGCACATATAATATTACATAATATGCAAAATAACAAGCTAGTTCAGATCTGGTTTAAAATAAATGATTTTATTATAGATTTAGATAGCCGGAGCTCCGCTCCGATGTGCTCCGCTCCAGCTGACATTAAGCCGATTCTTTACATAGGTAAAATTTTTTGTAAAGGTAAAAAAGAAATAGCTTAATAACTTCCTGCACAGATCCTAAACATAACTATTTTAGCTGATTCATATCAATACTGTAGTATAATAATAATTATAAATCTATTGTCATTAATGTTTTGAACAATGTAAAATATTCAAAATTTGTGGAGAGAGCAGTTTTGGACTTGAGTCTGTTGCTCCTTCACATTCATTGTAATTTTGTCACAATAAATAAATAAATAAATAGAGCACCCCTGCAAATTAAAATCTGATTCTGATTAATAAAAATATGAAAATTTTAGTATTAGTATACTGCAACAGTAATGCACTTACATACCCCCACTTGAAGTTTCTCCAACAAGTTTTCTGTTTCTCTCATCTAAGAGAGATGACATAATTTCAGAGGGTTATTGAGATCGAGGAAGAACGACAGAGAGAGAATAAAATGAAGGCTTTACCAGTTGCGTAACGCCATGACGCGGGGGGGGGGGGGCCGGGCTATAAGGGGGCCCGGACTGGAAATATATTTTTTCAAGAAATGGCCCGTGCCCAGACTGAAATATACATATTTTTTCAAAATAAATAAAACTGTAACACTGAAGGAAGAAAGAAAGAATGGGCTAAATATTGTCAGGTCAATGTTTATTGTGTACTTTATCAATTTGCTGATAGATTTAGTGGAGGAATTTAGAAGCAGGATGTTGTGACTTCACTCTTCAGGAATGGAGACATACAGAGGACAAAACACTCTTTAGACAAACTTATGTAGACTGTTATAAATCATGACGGCTATATTAAATCAGGACAGTGCAAATATTAGAGGAAATGAATATTATTTTCTCATCGAATTCCTCAATGTATATTAGCATATACGAAGTAATGCAAAATGGGGGGGGGGGGGGTTGTGTAGAAATGAAAGTCAATATTTTTCTTCATACAGTATTTTGAATCCAGTCTCTTGAATCGTCCTGTTGGATGCATGTAGGCCTACACGTGTCCGGTAAATTGGCCTAGAGTAAACCGTATGTATATTAATTGAGTTCGTGATTGTGAGTTAAATTATTTGGAGTGCCATTTTTTTTCATTTCTATTCTATTTTTCAACATGCTGTGTTTATGGTATTGTGATGTTGAACGGTCATGTTTTAGTTATTTCTATTTTTTATCGACTAGTACATTTTTAAACAATGTTCAGAAGGAATATTTATACCCTTGTTTTTCGGATAAATTCCGTGATTATTGTATAAGTATATCCAGTTTTGGCTCAATTGTGTCAGTTCTCCCAACGCAGTTGAATTTTTTTCTTATAATAGGATAAAGTACTGTGTAAGTAGTTTACGTTTTTTCTCTTCTGCCTCTTAAGAATAAATTTCTTTAATTTTTTCTATTTTCCTGACTATTTCCATCTTTCAGGAGCCCGTAGGCTACAGCCAAAATCCATGTGTAATGTACAAAAGTACTTCTTGCCGATTATATTACAATAATTAATATTGTTATATTTATATAGATTCCATATCAGTGGCTTCCAACAAAATATTTTTAAGGACCTCCTCATTGGTCGAAATATTGTACACCATCATAAGTTATTGAATTTCAGAATATTGAACATTTTAGTTACTTACTACAATATTATAGTTTATACTGTATTAATTGACTGAAGGACTGTTTGAGCAAGGACACTTATTGCAATAGGGTGCTCTTGTAGAGTAATCTAGAGGCTTGCTGCATGAGTCTACAATCATTTGATTGGGAACCACTGTCTAGAAGTCTAGTTAATTATACAATAATTGACTGGGCTAAGAATGTAACAGCATTGGACTTGTTTCACACGTAAATATATAGTCCGTTTTCGGTTCTAGTCATTGAGGTAGGTATAAGCATAGACGAACCATCAAGACGAACCATCATAGAAGAACCACCTTACTATCCCTCATCAATGTTATAAGTGAGAGGAGGGAGTAGTGTGTATTTGCACTGTGTATGAATTTGCTTCACTTCCTAAATTTATGTTCTCACATAGAATGGAACCGTATATTTGTATGAAACAAGCCTATGCACGCTTTTCTAATAACAGCTATGAGTAAACACACACTAAACGTCACGAAGCATCAAACCTTTAATCAGCCAAAAAAGAGAAAAGTACGTTTTTTCTTGCGCGAGATCTACCAATCTCACAATACAGTAAACACTCAAGTATTTGTAGAATTGACTGGCAAAGAAACAACCAAAAATGTTCTTCAAATAAGTTTATTTAAAATCGAATTAATATTATTAGGTTAAGAATAATAGACTAACAAATTATGGGATTTTTGACACAATTATTGTCAATAATATATTTTTCAAAAATAAATGTTTTCAGCTATCTTATTCCTTTTTTTTTTAAATCTTGCGTGTGCAAAATTTATATCTTACATATCCTGTTGATACAAAAATCGTAGATTATTGTTAATTTTTTCAGAATTTTTAGGACATGTGCACTACAAGTTCACACTTCTAGCATAGGGAAAATAACATTGACTCGTGACCTTGACCACGTTTTCTACCGCGCATAAAAAACTATGCTTGTGCAGAAATTAATTTTTATATATTCTTGTGACACAAAAATCTTGGATTATTGTCAATTTTTTTCATAATTTTTTAGACATGTGCGCTACAAGTTCACGGAGCTCGCTCAATGGCTTGGAGAGAGGCATAAACGAATAACGACATCGAATTTTGGAAGGATTAGTAAGAGGAGGCCACTCACTGGTTGTCAAAATATTGTTCTTGAACTGTTGTATGGGGGCGCTAACAGTTCTTCAGCCATGAAATATGGAGATAAATAAGAAGGCGGCTCTTAAAAAAAGTTGCTGAAATGACCAGGAAAAAATAATGAAATGTTGTCTGTTTCCTGATGCCAATAATACTATTAATTTTACTGTGCTGTATTAGTCTATTCCACAATAAAAGCAAAGCCCAAATCTGTTCTAGGTTACAACATTAATGCACTGTAGTGTTATGAAAATATAAGTTGAAGAGTATAAAAAATTTACCAAATAAACACATTATACATAACAAGATAAACAATGGGCTGATAAAATACCATTATAGGTAAATTCATTAGACAGGAGTAGTGAGCTAATATTGCACTGCTAAAAAAATAGTTAATCAATACCATACATAAAATAATATAATAAAAAATAAAAAATCTACTAATTAAGAAAAAGAATAACAAAAATAAGAAAATTAAAACCCTGTTAAATTAAATTAATTAAATTAAAAATTAAAGACCTGGGTGTCAGCTTGGTCCAGTGTATTCTTTAACACTTTTTTCGCGTGTTTCTTGCGCCTCAATAATCCAATCCGGATTACAAAATAAGCAGTACTCACATTTTGAAACATGAAGTTTCCCCTGTATTTGAAAAAAAACTTGATTTTGACACCAAACCCCGTTTTTCCCCTTTCGTCTACAAAAATCAATTCTCCAACAGCGCGCGCTCAATTTCAAGTACTTGTCTCTCTTCTTTGCACGTCAATACAAAGAGACCTGTCCCTCTTAGAGAAAAAGGTTTCAAATAAAAAATTTAGATCAGATCTTTATCTAAAACTTTAACGCTTTCAAAACTTTCCTACCCAAGAAATGAAAAAAATTCTCGATTAGGGTCTGCATCAATGTCACATCACAAAGTTTTTGAAACATCGTTGGATAAATTCTCATATAAAAACTGAACGTGTGCAGGAAATTGATGTTTTTTTGCATCGCTCGAATCACAAAATATCGTTTCTTAAATCTACCAAATTTCAAAATAATCTATCAATATTCAGATAGTGAAATGCCATTGGGAATGAATTTGTATGGATCAAAATTCAGCAGACTTTCTGTCATTTGGCAACAAGCCAATTCCCCCACTCATTAGGTTTCACTTTGATGAACCCCCCTACGACTCTATTTTATTCCATGCTGTGGCGGTGGGGGTAATGGAGACCGGTGGCGCTTTCTGGTGAGCGACCAATTCAACTATTTTTCAAATGAAACCGTTTATTTCTTGTTCCAATTTCATGACGTCACACGTTTTTATTTCACAGTTTATGACAAAAGTATAAGGAATTTGAGTAAAATTTCAATGGATTTAGATTCGTGTTGTTAATCTCTATGGCTCTTGCTTTTTAATTTCGCTGATTGATGCTTCTTTTAAAAAAATGACATAATCATGTTAAATTCCCAAAATAAGAAAAACTGAAAGAAAAAAACGAATTTTGAAAAAGAAGTGATCTTTGTAAATGTATGAAGATAAATCATGTAAATTTTCAAGGCAATTTGTGGTTCCATTCTTGAGATTTTTATGAAATAAAACTGGGCAAAATGCTCATTTTCTAGCTTGCTCAGTAAAGGTGCAGTTGAATCTTAAATAGAAATAGTTTTCGTCTTTTGAGGTTAGCTCTGTTGTTCAGCTATTAGATTAGATATTTGTCTATTAGCCAGTAAATTGAGAGTTAGTGATATTCGACTCAGATTTGGCAAATAAATTATTGATGTAAATCTTTTTGAGACTAGTATTATGCTATGCTACTAAATGCCGTCACATTATAATAGCATTCATTATATTACGCCAATAAAGAACAGTACCAATGAAAAACTTCAATTTCAATGCCAAGTAGTCTTTTCCCCAATAACATTACACCAAATTATTTTTACCAAGTGTGGGAATAGAAAGAAAATGAACCTTGTGAACAGAGATTTCTATGATATATTTTCTTCAAGGTACGGTATCTAGACTATGAGGTAGGCTACGTGTTTGAGGAATAGAAGGTATTCATGGTACTTTCATGGAACTATTGCTCTAACTGGTCAGGAAATATAGAACTATGGAGTCTGCGTCCAGAACTATCGTTTTTATGTACTTTGAAGTAGGATCCAACGAATTCACTGCTCACTATCCTAAAAATGAAAAGCACTTTTTAAATAGCTCAAAAATGGAGGAGAATGTCGATTCTGATGCTCTCTCACCACAACAATTGAAGATTTTGATGACCTCATTAACGACCAACAATATAGTTATCAGGAATATGCCTAGGGAACTTCTGATAGGGTTTCAAGATTCATATAATATATTGATTAACAGATGAACTTTTGGGAAAATTGAGTCTCACATTTAACTCATACCTCAAGAATTGAGAATCTAACACTTGATTTGTGTAATGTAAGTTTTATGCACAGTAGACTATTGAACAATAAATAATTTCACAATAATAAATTGTTGACTGTAAGTGTTGTGGTTCGTGAGCTAGGTTTTTATACATAAGAGACTCACGCAATAACTTCAAGATCAACACAACTTGGATGTATACAAGTATGGTCTGATACTCTACTCAGAATTCAAAGCAGCAAAGGTTTGATTTTTGTGAGCAAAACATTCCAATAATAACAAAACAGTTATCTCTTAATTTAATTGAATCTTAAACAAGATTTCATAACAGTTAATAATTCACAATGTGGAAAGGAGATGGATTAATACTCTATTTGAATTAAGATTTTGGTTGTATAAGAAAACTTCACTCTGAACAATTCCAATATTTCAAATTTAACGGCAAACTCATGCTGATTGGTAATTGGCTGATTTCTCGAATCGCGTCATGCCAATATCTCAATGCCTTATAGCACAGACAAACTAACCAGACCGATCACGCTAGTTCCACAAACACACGCTAGAATGCGTAGGTATAGCGCCACAAGCGCTTGTCATCAACGTCTGTTGAGATTCCCTCCATAAACTCACACATGTACACGCGCACGCTCGCTCCTGTGCGTATACAACTATGCTTCGTCATCTATTCACACTTCAGGCGCTGTTCTCATATTCTGCATTCTGCATTCGCATCTGTATTCTACAAGCTGCCTGGTATTTTCTGTCGATGAGCGCAACTCGGAATCTTCCTTCAAGTTGTTACTTGTTAACGTTAGTCAGTTTATAGTCATGAGATAATAGCACAATTTTGCCGATAAAGTTGAAATAATTTTTTTATTGGAACTAAAAATTCATAGTTAATAGTTCCAATTTTTTAGCCATTTTTTTCGTTTTTATAAAAATACTCAATTAATATATTTTTGTTTCAAAAGTTTCTAAATACTAGTATTACACTACATTTCACATTTACATTTTTTAGTTTGCTAAATAAATGGATAACATTGCTAGTTATTTAAAGTTTTAAATTTAAATTCAAAGTTTCTAATTCTGTTGATTTGATAGGTTTATAACTTATTTGTGGAGTTTTTCTTGCAAGTTCTAATAAATATTTCGTAATCAATAATTATATTAATTTTATACATTCAACGCTTAGAGTTCCTGTACTTTTCCAATAAGAACATGAATAATAGTCATAATTTTGGTGGTTAAAAAAAATAATGTAAAAATTAATTGTTAAATAGATTATAGTCTCTAGTTTCAAATGTTTCATGTTTTAGTTGTTTACTTTAATAAATTTATGGATGAAAGTTAGAGTAGGCATATTTATAATTTAAAAAAATAACTTAATATTGCATATTCATAATGTCGGGTAATTTGTGCGCTTTTAAGAAATGTAAAAATAGCCGATTCAAAGTGAAAGGACTGAAAATGTTTTTTCAGCTTGTTAATATTGTATCGAAGCATAAGTTAGGGCAATACATTCATATGGGCCTACTCTGTGCTTTGATACAATATTAACTTTGAATAAATATTATTAAGTTTATGCATAAATATAAACTTATGCTAGTCAAAATTTAAAACGTGAATAACACTTGATTTTTATTAAAATGGAACCAAATTATTCAAAATATCATTATAATCTAAGTTTAAGCAACCAAAGAGTTATTCATGGCTTGTTTTCAATCCGTTTACATGTCAAACAAAATTGAGTTGTCACAATATAATCTATTGAATATAAAAAAAAAAACAGATTTTCAACAATAATTTATTGTCTATGGGCGCTATTTTCTATATCATCAATAGCATTTTCATATTTCTTCTATTTTATGAAGAGTAGCCTACATCTCTAGAATGTAGTAGGTATCAGCAAATTTCACGTTTTCGGAAAGTTTCAAATCCGGAGCATTTCATTGGATTTTTGAGCCTTTGATCATTATGACTGTATATAATATTCATTGCAGCTTAAAGGCCTGTATATAAAAATATGTTTAAAAAAAATATTATCTAGAAATGGGTGTTATTTCCTATTTCATGTAAAGTATATTTAAAAGAAAATGATTTCTGGTAAGCACGTTTCTACAATGTTTTTATCTAAATTTAACATTTTGAGGAAGTTTCATTTCCATCTACGTGTTTACTTCCGTTAACTTTTTCTAGGAATAATTTTATGTTACTGTTTAGGCCGACTGAACACCGACTATTACACACCTCTTTTGAATGACAAAAAAAAAATGTAAAACTGTTTCAAGAAACAAATACACCGATTCAACGGAGTATTGAAGGACCCGATATATCATACGTATTCTATACTAAAGAAATAATAATACTTGGATTTTTATTTTGAATATTTATACGGACTTTTCACCGCTACAAAACCCGCCCGTGGATAATCCAAGACTGTGCATCGAAATTTTCCTAATGTACTGACATTCTTACTTACATTCAACAAATTGTTAAGTTATTCAACTTACTTACAATCCCAAAAACCTATAAAATTTATTCAACAGAAAGTCAGAATATTTTTCATGTCACTTTTTATTTTAAGCACCTCTCCTCTACGAGAGGATGATTTCTTGAAACAACTTCACATACATATTTTGCTCACTTTGCAATGCCTAATGCCTATATTATTTATTTATCCTCTACAAAATAATATAAAAATAAAACATTTTTTAAAGTTTTCGAAATTTTCGCTAACCCGTTTGACTTTTCTAGCGGTAACAATGTATATTGAACTTCCCTTACTTGCCTCACACCTCCAATCAAATAACCTAAATTACTCACAAACAAAAAGTTTAAAATTTATTTAGACCCCCATTTTTGAACGTGGTTTTGTTTTTCACCCCCCCCCCCCCCAAATACCGGGAATTACGGTATCAAAAAGCGTTCAAATTACATTTAGTAAGTAGAACATTTATTAACATTTAAAAAGTTGAAAATGTTGACCCTGTCAAAATAAAAAAACTGAAATTCCCCCCCCCCCCAAAATGTGGAAATGGGGGAAAAAATCCCGATGTGGCTCGCCTACGAGAACAGTTGGGCACCCCAGTATTAGTGGCTTGTAATTCGGTTTCAATGTTAACTGTCACCGCTCAAAACTACTCTGTGTATAGTAAGTTGATCCAAACTTGATTTTTCCACACTTTCGTCTGAATTCAAGATTTTCTCAATTCGAAATAATGCTTTTTAATAGAGAATAAATTGGGTGGAAGAAGGTTCATGTTGAATACATTTTAGGTTAAATATTTTATTTGTCTCTGGTTCGCAAGCCATCCCTATGAGGTTCAAAAACCAAAGACCAATAAACCCCTCGTCCTCCTCTTATGAGATACAGGCTAACTACAATATTCTAGAAAATGGTAGTAATTATCTTAAGACAATTGGCGACCCCAAGCAAAACGCATTTGGCGGCCCTTCCGTTTGAAATATTGTGAATTTAATAATGGTGTAAGCCTGTCAAAATATCACAACAGGCTTTTTTCACATTGAATAATGAAAACAAATTCTAGTATGAAATGTTTTACAATGAAATATCAATAAATAAATAATTCAATTGAGTTATAGAATAATATAATAAATTGTCATAGTATTCAGTAGGCCTTATATTCGAAGCAACTGTGATTTAGTAACAATTTACTTATTTATTTGATTAATATATTTCAATACAAATAATACTGACCTTAATGATATTGATACAAATTATACTGATCAAAAGAAACATTGATTAATGATTATCACCATCACATCATATCAAAATAATATAAAGTGAAATATAACTTTTATTTTTGGTAGCAAAATCGTTGGTAAGTTTGGAGAAGTTAAGACGGGCAATGCTGTTTTTGATGGAAATAATTTTTTTTATTATTTTGTTGTGCATAACATCGTAACTGTGCAGTGACTTTTGTATTTCTATCGGTCACCGCTACAGATTCTGTCAACGAGCGCCGTGACTTATCTTATCTGAGTTACAGATAGCGGCGCTAACCGTTCGGACGTCTCACTTCCCATAGTTATTTATGATGTATGTATTTTCCCCCTTGGAAAATACTTTATCCGCCATTGATTTTACACAAATGTTTTTTTTTAATTCTTGCTTGTAGGGTATTCCATATTCCCAGACGTTTCAGCCCCCCCCCCCCCCCCCTTGGAGAGATCATGGTTCCACCACTGGGTGATAGCGTAGGGTTAGCGTAGGTTTATGAAATCTATTATCTTATATTATTATGATTATTTCTAATGTTTTTGTGAGTTATTTGAGAGTTGATCAATAATAATCTTATAATGTAATAACTTGGCTGCCCCAGGAGCCAGCCTTATTCGCAAGCCTATAAAGCCGGCCCTGACTATATATCAAAACCCGATGAAAAAAAATCTTACAAATCATTGAAAAGTTATAAGAATTTTTTTAGATATTCAAATGAATTTTTATTAATTCCACAATCTTACTGTAACATATCAGTCATCAGTCAATAAAATCTTAGCACAAAGTTATAACAATGTATTTTCGATATTTTTTTATGCATTTCACAGTATATTTATCCTATGTATATTATATTTATTATTGCACAAATAAAAATTTGTTTACTGTACTTAAATTACCTGTTTATTTATCATCCTTTACTTATAGCCTGTTTGTTTAGTTATTTGAAAGTTCACCCCATTTCATAATATTGTATGACTGTGTCCTTTTCAGGTTAATTTAAAGGTGGACACTAAAAGATAAAATAGCGAAATTGGTCTGGAAAGTCAAGAGGTATGAGTTTTAGATGATTTCATACAATCGAATATATTTATGAGAATATTATGAATATAATACAGTAGAATTTATTCATCTAATAAGTAATTATTAGACCCTGGAATTATCTTATTAACTGTCGGAATAATTGAAGCATGTTTCTCTAGATGCGTTTTAGTGGTGCAATGCCATGAGTCAAATAAATAAATGGCTGTCATTGGTTTAGTTGGTGAGTGACGTCACTGTCATCCAATGACAGCCATTTATTTATCTGGCGAAAGGCGCTGCGCCGCTAAAACGCGTCTGTGCAGTGGCGTAACGTACACCCCCGCAGACCCCGCGGCGCGGGGGGGCCCGGGCTATAAGGGGGCCCGGAATGAAAATATATTTTTTCAAGAAATGGCCCGTGCCCAGACTGAAATAAAAATTTTTTTCCAAAAGAAATAAAACTGAAACACTGAAGGAAGAAAGAAAGAATGAATTGGCTAAATATTGTCAGGCCAATGTTTATTGTTTACTTTATCAATTAATTCCCAGATAGCAGATAATTCGCAGATAGTGAAGGAATTCAGAAGCAGGATGTTGTGACTTCGAGAATGGAGACATACCGAGGACAAAACACTCTTCAAACAAACTTATCTAGACTGTTATAAATCATGACGGCTATATGTCTCCACAGTGCAAATATTAGAGGAAATTAATATTATTTTCCCATCGAATTCCTCAATGTATATTAGCATATACGAAGTAATGGAAAGTGGGGGGTTGTGTAGAAATTAAAGTCAACATTTTTCTTCGTACAGTATTTTGAATTCAGTTTCTTTTGAATCGCCCTGTTGGATACACGTGTCCGGTAAATTGGCCTAGAGTAAACCGTATGTTTATTCATTATTGAGTTCGTGATCGTGAATTTTATTATTTGGAGTGCCATTTTTTTCATTTCTGTTCTATTTGTCAACATGCTGCGTTTATGGTATTGTGATGTTGTACGGTCATGCTTTAGTTATTTCTATTTTTTATCGACTAGTACATTTTTAAACAATATGCTCAGAATGAATATTTATACCCTTGATATATCGGATGAATTAGGCCTACGTGATTATTGTATAAGTATATAGAATAATATTTTTGGAACAATTGCCAGTTCCCCCAACACAGTTGAATCATTTTCTTAAACTAGGATCAAGTACTGTATAAGTAGTTTACGTTTTCTATCTTCCAGTGGCGTACCGATAAAGGAGCGAGTGGAGCAGTCGCTCCAGGGCGCAAGGCTCTGAGGGGCGCACCGTTCTTGAGAGAAAATTGCCTTTTACTTACAAAAAATGTATTACTATAATGAAGGCCAAAAGGGGAAAATGCAACACAATTTTAAAAAGCCTTATGTAGTCTATACATCGTTGCGCATTACTAAAAGGAACATTCATGTCAAATGAATGAAATCGGTTCAATGAATGAAAGAAATTGGTTCATGAGTTTAGCCGTAAATGCTTTACTAACAGACAGAATGCAAAACGGTCGAATCAAAAGTAGTAAATAGTCTAAAGTAGCAAAGCCAAAACAATTTATATTGGGTGACAAAAGGTATAACAATTTCAAGTAATTGAATGAAGACTGAATTTATTCTGAAAAAATAAATCCACTAGAAGTTCAATGGTTTTTATATTAACAAGAACAGGACTGAAATACTGTACTTCACTTTTGAATCCTACTTCCAAAATAAAAGAAAATTGTTATAGGAATGACAAAATTCTAGAAAAATAACTGCAAATAAATTGATAGAAAAATGAAAAAAAATCAAAAACAAGATGTTTGGAAATTGATTAAAGTAGAATCTGGCCTGGCAAAAAATCCTTCATCGGAGATTCGCATCTCTGACAAATACGGCGTAGTTAGAGGCGGGATTCTTTAAATGATCACTATATTAAAAACAGTCCAATCGGGTGGTTGAGTGTGAGACCGATATTTTTTTTTTTTGTTGGGCGGGGGGGGGGGGGCATCGTAAGACACTTCCGCTCCAGGGCGCTTGAAACCTCGGTACGCCACTGCTATCTTCTGTCTCTTAAGAATAAATTTCTTAAATTTTTTCTCTTTTCCTGACTTAGTAATTGCGCGGTAATTTAGATAAAATGCCTTTTTATTAAAAATTGAACCTGTGTCCGTGACTGCAAATGAGGCGAATTCTGAGAGAACACATTTTCTGGGAAAAGGAGCGAAGGTGCTAACAAGGAGGATGTGAATGTGGATCCTATGGAAGACATCAATTTCAAGGTTTCTAGGTTTCAAGATTAGTTATTTATAATATAATCAACTCTCAACTATTTCCATATTTCAGAAGCCCGCACACTACAGCCCAAATCATTAGACTTGCCCCCCTTGAAACATGATTGAATTTTGAAATTTAATTTATAAAAAGGTGTTTACGTAGTTCTTACATAATTATAACTGCCCACAAAATAATTATGCAAGTTTTTCAGGGAGGGGTGGGGGTGGCAAGGGTGAGGGGGGATATTTATATGATTTTGAGGGGCCCGGAAAATCGGTTGCGGGGGGGCCCAACTGGAAAACGTTACGCCACTGCGTCTGTGGAAGCATATTTTAAACATATATATACATACTGTTAAATATAACTAATATAAATATAATATTAGTTAAATATAACTAACTTACTGCTGAAAATAACTAATCAAGCTCTGCCAGCTTAAGCTTTCTGTTTCTTTTTTATTCTGTACTTTAACTCAAAATGGGGTGATTTTTTCAACAAGAGTTGAATACGCCTTTTGGTCAACTGTTCAAAGTTATGCCTATATCTCAGAAAGGTGTTATTTATTCAAACAGCGTTGAATACGCCTTTTGAAGTTTTAAAAGGCTCAAACAAATTTCCGCCAAAAATCCCAACTTTCAATTTTTCCCTAAATTTTGCACCCCTACAATAATAGCCCTCGCATTCAAATCAAGGGGTGGCATAGCATTGTTAGTAATGTGTCCTCAACTTACCTTTAACCTCCAATTACAAAACCCTTGAAAAATCATTTAACAAAAAAAAAATCATTTTTTTAACATGTTTCATTTCAAGCGACCCTCTTTTTCTAGGGGATTATTTCTCAAATGCATGTTCTGCTGACTTTCTAATGCCTTAGGGGTGACTTTTAAAAATTATTCCACATCGCATTTAATACAGATTTTTTCATTATATATGATAGAAGAAACAAATTTTCAAACATATTAATATTTAAGAAGTCCACAATTTCAACCCCCTCATTTCTTTTGAAGAGAATCCATTTGTGATGCACACATCCCAATCCCGATTGTCTTGCGCTTAAAAATGAAAAATCAAGAAGCTTTTCATTAAAAAAAAAATTAACAAATTTGTACAAATTTCCAGTTTTAAACCACTTTCATCCCCTTAAACGATATATTTTTCCAAATCGCACACATATCATAACACAAAAATCACTATAGAATAAAAAAAAATTCAAAAATATCAATGTCCAGCTTTTTCAAAAATTTTTATCCCAACCTAAACCCCCCAAAAACCAAATTTTCCAAAAACGTTTCACAACAACTTATAAACAATCACCCAATTCTGATTTAAAACTATTTAAAAAAAAAAACATTTATCAAATTTTCAACCCCCCCCTTTACCTGGTAGCTTGGGGCACTTTTTGGAAATGTCAGATTCCTCCCTATGGTTTTGAGCCTAACCGAGAATAAACCACTCACCTACAATCGAACCCCCATCATTGAATCTTCAATATCAATAAGTGAATGAGTAATTCCAGAGTTGCTAATTTAATTACTTTGAAGAACTTTTACATGAAGTAGCGATAACTCAAATATTCCCGCATTGCAACATGTGCTGCTCTCCGTGGACGAGTTTTCTAACCGTAGAGTGCCGACAATTCAAGTATTCCCGCACTGAAACAGTGCTGCTCCCCGTGTTGAAATCATTGACGCGTGGCGCTATCTCTGAATTAAATCATTAACTAGGAAATCCGCAAGCGACGTGATCGATCTGGTTCTTTATCTGTGACCATACGTAAGAAAATTAAATAGGTTGAAAATTGGAGAAAATAATAATTAAATTAAAGAAATTAATAATTAGCAGGACAAGCATAAGCCGATTTCCCAAGTTGATCAAATAACATAATACAGGAAATAAATAACAATACGAATATTTTTAGTGAAAAGGAAAGTGACATTACTAACCGGTAACAGCTGTTTGATAAGCCGGTTTTATCAGGACAGTCGACAAGCTAACCTTTCACTTAAAGTAAACAACTTTTGTATTCCAGCCCATTGTAGGACGCTGTTTTAACAAATTAGGCAAATGATTGTGCATCTAAGTTTACGTAAAATTAAATAATACAATTGATAATCCTGAGTGAGTATTTAATGTTAAACCTTGTTTTCTCAGGTTAATTACGATATTAGTGTTAATTTGGGGTTGGTGAATTTGCACCGTGACAATGTGTATGAAGCTACCTTATATGTAAAAACCGAATGATAATTAACAAAATTTTGATGTACACGATTATAATACAAAAAGCCGAGGAGATTATCACTTGGTGAGTCACAATAGTAGCTTATTCAAGCAAAAACCTAGTTATATTGGTAGGAAACTCTACAACAAGCTACCGCAGTTTTTCGAGTCTTGAAAATATAGAAATATTTAAAAAAAGAACTGAAAAAATATTTAGTTGATAATGCTTTTTATAGTGTACAAGAGTTCCTTTCATATCAAAATTAAGCCTCACCTCAACTAATTGACATAGTAATTATGGTAACTATTGTATAAGATAGTATAATATTGTTGATCTGACTTGGTTTACTCCTTAACTGGAGTCTCCAAGATGTAATCTACAAAAAAATACCCTGTGTAAAGGAGGGAGTGTACTGACAAGCATAGAGCTTCAGAATTTGTTTCGATGTGCTTGGCATACTGATACAGTTCTGTTAGCTCAATGAGGAAAGCAATCACAAACTAACTCACTCCTCGTTTGTGTAGTACGCTTTTTGGACTGAGGCATAACGTTGAAGAGTCACCTACAGTCGAAATCGGCTATAGTAATATATACATACATAGATTTATTGAATCTATAGCTAAGGAATGATTATTGATTGTCTAAGAAACCAAGTATGATAGTGATCATAAACGTTTTTCCCATTTTTTTTATTGCTGATGATGCCCACATGAGTCCGAGACTTGTGCGTGGGAAATGAGGTGAATGATTACACATAAATACCTGACGGTGGAGCGGGATTCGAACCCACGAACTTACCGAAACTGTTTAGTTAACTGCTGCAAATGCTGCTGGAGATGTTGATGATGATGTTGGTGGTTTTTGTGCGCATGCGTAGAAGGAAGTTGAAGTGGTAACGGCAGACCGACACTGTTCACATCGCCCAATGCAGCAGCTGATGATGACGATGATGGTGATGGTGATGATGATGTAGCCAGCACATGACGAACTTTCGCTTCTTTCGTTCGCTGCAGTTCTTTTTCCTAGTTAGAGAAGAAATAAATTATGAAAATATCATAAATAAATTTAGCCGAATATATACATTACATGATAACCGCTAATTTTTGTAAACTAATAAACAGCTACTAGCTGTTATCTGTCGATAAAACTCTGAAAAATAAGGGTCTTCAATTTGTTAAATTGCCAGCTACTTCAAACTAAATTCAATTCAATTTTATTCACTCAAACGATAAAAAAAACAATACAAAAATGTGACAATAATAACTTATAGGAATCAGATAAAGCAATTATTCTAAATAGATATGTCACCTCACTTATTTAAGGAGATGAAAACTACTGGCATAAGTGAATCACTTGTTCGCCAGTAGGAGTAAAAGCGTATCAACTGTTTCTAATTCTTAAACTAATCATTTAAAATTAGTTTAGGAAACAATAAGTTATATAAACAATGGAACTCTCTACCAATACTTCTAGGCAGTGTTTCTGGACCACTAACAAAAGTAAATATTGTAATAAAATTTTTCTAAAATCCTCAGTTACTCGCACAGCCGCCATTTTGTTTTTTTTCACACATTATTTTTTTATTCAAACACATCTGAATGTATAATGTTGAAATGTTGCATAAGTACAGCTTTATAACAATTAAAACAACCTAAAAATAATTAATCAAAATTTTCCGACATCAAAAAACAAAATGGCGGCCATTTAAAATCTTTGAACCGGATTAACTAATAATGGCTAATGATATCAAAATTTGCCTTGAATAACGTTTTTTTTAGATATTTTTATTGCAAATCCAACGATATCTCATTTTCCAAGATTGGCCAACAATTAGCAGAGATATGCTCCTTTTTAGGGTGTGCGGTGGTTGAGAACGGGTTGCAGTTTTTCGCTTCCAACCACCGCAGACCCTAAAAAGTAGCATATCTCTGTTAATTGATGGCCTATCTTGGAAAATGAGGTATCGTTGGATTTGCATTAAAAATATCTAAAAAAAATTATTCTAGTCAAATTTTGATATCATTAGTCATTATTAATTTAATCCTGTTCAAATATTTTAAATGGCCGCCATTTTGTTTTTTGATTCGGAAAATTTTGATTAATTTTTTTTAGATTGTTTTAATTGTTATAAAGCTGTATGCAAAATTTCAAAATTATACTTTTAGAGGTGTTTGAATAAAAAAATAACGAGTGAAAAAACAAAATGGCGGCTCTGTGAGTAACTGGGGATTTTAGAAAAATTTTATTATGAAATTTAATTTTGTTAGTGGTCCAGAAACACTGCCTAGAAGTATTAGTAGAGAGTTCCGAAACACCCTGTATTAATATTAAAGTAATAATACCGGAGTATCCAGTTTTTAACATTTATTCGAACAGATTCTGTAGGTACAGACCGTTTCACGGTGCGTGGCGTCTCGATGGAGCATGCACGCTGAGCGCTTTCTCCCACTACTGCACCTTCTGTCTTGCGGTACAATAAAGTTCAAATATTCCCAAAGTCCGCTAACGCTAAAAAGTCCAGCAGTGAGTGTATTTGACGCGACTGTACTTTACGGTTTGTGGGGAAGCGTGGTGGGAAAGACTTTCTGTCTCTCTCGCACTGCCTCCCCTGCCACCAGCGAGACGCCATGCACCGTGAAACGGTCTGTACTTCAATAAGCTCATTCGGGAAGGAGTTGATAATCCTTGGAGCAATGTATACCAGCTGCTTACGAATAACTGTTAAATTAGAAACATAAGATACATACTTATGCGCATTGTATCTAGTTCTATGAGTTTCATTAATAATTTTTGAAAATGCGTTTTTGTTGAAATATTTAAAGACGTTTAGCACATGGAGCTGACGGATTGAAATGACTCTCAGTTCCTTGAATGCCTATAATGAAAGGTATAATGTTGGTTTACTTAATATTGTTTTCACAACCATCTTTTGAACAATAAACAGTGGTGACAAAAGAGTGTCATAAAAACCAAAATAGAATAAAACACTGTTAAATGTTGTCAATTCAACAGTAATGTTGAAAATGTGACTGGTGAAGCCACGAAACCGCGGTCCAGTGCTGTAATAATAAAGAAGTGGAATTGACAACATTTAACAGTGTTTTATTCTTTTATTATGGAGTTCCACAACATCAACCAAAATTCTACAAATAAGTTTTCATAAGTACCACCCCACACCACCAAACCATAACTCACCAAAGACTTTACAATTGCAAAGTAAAGCATTCTTAACCCAGATATATCAATAATCGACCTCAATTAAAAAATTATAAGACATATATTTTGTTAATAAAACATAGTCAAATCCCAGCATGTTAATCTAGATAAAATAAATGAAATATTACTTGAAATTGACTCGCAATCGCTTCATCCTCATGTAACCGTCTTCGTAGCTTCTCTTCTTCCTCCATGGTAATTCGTTGTGCGAAATCTTCTGCCAGTCTTGCATCTCTTTCTTCTCTGTTGAAAAACAAAACAAATAGGAAATAAATAATAACTCCTAAACAAAATTTTAGCTACAGTTCCACTATAGATGACACAAACAATGGTTGTATTCAAGGGAGCTTTACCTTTTACAGGTAAATGTAATTTTATCGGAAACTAAGGCTTCTGATTGGTAATTTTTCAACGTCTACAAATTTGAATAGGTCTTGGTTTCCGATAAAATTCCATTTACCGGTCGACTATAAGGCTCCCATGAACTCAAATATTGAATTACACGTCTACGACTACATTCCAATTCAAATAATTTTATCCTACAAAGTAAAATATACAAATAATAACTCTACATTTATGGAAATTAACAATAACAAATTCATGGAAATGGAAATAAATTTCAAATTCTCAATTTAGTTCTATCAAATGCACTGAAGACTTTCGTAATACGGATATTTACAACGATAACAAGTAGAACAAATTAGAAACATATATTATTTGCTACTGTTGTCAATTTCGTACTCAGAAAGGTTTTGTATTTGATAGAATTAAATTGAGCTAATTAATGTCCATCTACCTTGATTCAACAACTGTTAATAATTATAATATCCTTGAATCAATTATTTCATTAAATTCATGTAAATAAATGATAAATGCAATTATGTTACTAACATTAAAAGTCAACAATATACATTAACAATAAATCCCTAATCACCTAAAACAAGTTGAAGACTTGAACATTAACTTCTACAAACGATATTTGAATACATGGTTATTTTATGTTGGTAGGGATGCTGCTGAACAACTCATTCAGTCCGCCTATAGATATTAAATTTCAACTTTAAGAACTCTTGGTATATCTAACGTTTCATAACATGAATCTGTTACTCTTTAATTATTTCTTATCTGTGGTGAATATTAATTTATAAGACTCATCATGAATTGTGTATGTTTTATCTTTTTTATATTGTTCTTTAACCTGTCATTTATTCCATAATATTGTGGAAAATTGTATATGTACTGTACTGCTAATGTTGAACTAATTCTCCACACTCAGACTTCTGTCTTTGTGGGGAATATTCACTGTAAAATTATTCATTCATTTATGTTATGTACTCAAGATGTGTGAATAAAATCTTATTTGATTTGAATACAAGGGCAATAAATTCAGCAAATAGAACTAACTGAAGCATCTGCCACTTTGTACAGACATCTATATTAATAACATTGATAAGAATATATTGATATAATTGACCGTTCTGGTAGACTCACAGCTTTTTCAAGCTACTCAAAGCGCGACGATTTTTATAAATCGTTAATTTTTATTTTTGTATGGCATCAAGGCTTTCAATTGTCCTGGGAGCTTTTGTACGTAAATAAATAAATAAATAAATAAATACAATAGATAAAATAGGCGTCACTGGCGTCGAACGTCCTGAATAAATCTCTGTCATTTACTGTGCTGCCTTGGCCAATCACACCCACACCGCATCACGCCTGTGACGCTTGGCCAACGCTCCGCATGTAGAAACTGACTTATATAGCGACAAAAATTTGAAGATAATATGAGAGGAAATATAACTTGAATTTGGTAATTGCAAACTTGATAAAGTTGAGAAAAAAACACTGAAAGTTTGGAGCAGAATGATTTTGTCGTAAAACATGCTGACCCACTGCTTGGACTTGGTTAGTGTTAAAGCCCCTTCTCACTGAAGCCTTTAGGGTTGAGCGGTAGAGATGATAGCTAGCTTGATTGACTAATCTCTCTTATTTTTGAGTGGTAGAGAGGACCAAGAATCCTAACTCCGCCCTTAATAAAGGCAATTAATCAATCAATGCTCGTCATTTGATTTGCGACCATAGTCGCAAACTTTATAAAATTGAAACAAATCACAAAAAGTTCAGAACAGACTACTTTGGTTACATAACATGATGTTAATCTTGGTCTTAGTTCACACCACCAAAGTATGCGGCTATTAAAATTTGCGGTGTTGCCAGATAAGGGACCATTCCAGCAGCTGATAGAAGAGAATCACCAATCTCAATGCACAAATTGACAACAAGTAGTCTGTCTGACGCTAGCAGTCATATGACTCGTCATTGTTTGTATATTCCTCCTGGTGACTCTTTGCAGAGTATAGGAGTTGCAAGGCAGTCAGACACTACTCTTACCATGTTGCCTAGTCTTCAAGTCTGGCGCTAGCAGTCATATGGTTTGTCACCGGTCTTTTTTTATTTTTTTTGCAATAAAGCAATTTCTTTGAGCCGCCTACTTTCATGGCCTAAAGTATAGTAGTCCTGGATAGTGTTGACACTAGTGTAGAAAGACTTCTACAAAATTCCAATAGCTATTTACTTACTGAAGTCTCGTCATTTCCAGATATCGAGCCATCGCCTCCTCCTCTTCTCTCTTCTGCTCATCTAGTGCCTTGGGGAAGTCTTCACGCACTATTGCATTTCTCGACCGATTGCCGCTGTAGTGCTCTTGCACTGTAACAAAAAAATTGAAATAATTAACCCGGTTGCACAAAGAACGTCTTATCATAATGATGGTTCATTATCCGTTACACTTTTATACTAAGCTGCTATCAAAGCGTGCTACTTTTACACCATTCAGTATAAAAGTGTTCAGATATTTACGCAATAATAGCTAGATAACAATGCAGCCAACATATCCAACAAAAATTTTCAAATTCGCAGATCAAATGAGCCTGGATTTTGAATATAAATTAGTAATCTTTCATACAACACCAGTGCGTGCTAAAAGAAGAGGTGTTAAATAGAAACACTTTAGTTCAGTTTTCTTTGAATGAAAGAAATCTAAATTCCACTCTATTTTAATAAAAATGTCAGTCATGACACTATTGGTAAATGCAGGTTTTGTATGGAATGATAAATTTATTTTGTAAGTTAGATAAGGAAACTACAAACCAAGTGCTCACAAGCGCGATATATTTATAAGATACCAGAGCTGAACAAAACCACCAATAAAGAATTATTCAATTGTTGAAACAGCTTAGAATAAACTTGAAGAAAGTATGATGTTGAAGATCCATCTTGTTTCCACTAATATAATAAAAACTTGAAAAACACTTGGAAAGTGGAAATTATGACTCACGTTATGGCGTGACGGCCGTTTCACTCTGTTGTCAAGAGCACCGTCAGACGACCCATGAGTCATAATTTCCACTTTCAAAGTGCTTAAGTTTTTATTGAAGAAAGTATTTGGCTCGAGAATCACTACTCCCTTATTTATGAAAGTTCCTTCAGTTTCTCCTGATAGACTATCAGGAAATTATGACTCACGTTAAAAGTGGAAATTATGACTCACGTTATGGCGTGACGGCCGTTTCACTCTGTTGTCAAGAGCACCGTCAGACGACCCATGAGTCATAATTTCCACTTTCAAAGTGTTTTTTAAGTTTTTATTGAAGAAAGTATTTGGCTCGAGAATCACTACTCCCTTATTTATGAAAGTTCCTTCAGTTTCTCCTGATAGACTATTGAAATGTAATGTATTTATACAGGCAGTTCAAAAGTCCCTCGAGTCAATAAACACTGAAGGAGCGTTCATAAATATGAGCCTGAATGTATTTGTACGGTTATTAATGTTTCATCAACTTTTTGATACTTCAAAATAAGTCTAAAAGCAGATTGCTGGAAAACAGTAAAAAAATGTGAGCATCTTTAATAAATTTAACTCTTTTACTAAATTTTAAACTTTTTACTCATTACCCACGCACAGGTCTCAAACCTATGTGGGCTTCATCCTAAAAAAAATGAAAACCATTCGAAGAGTAGACCATAAGAGCATTGAATACCAACGCTACGTGGGTTACAAAAGTCCCCGAGAAAAATTCTACCAAAAGGTTAAAAATATGTAAGGATACTTCCACACTTGAAAACAATTAGACAACATCTAAAGATAAGCGATAAGATTGTATAAATTATTTAGCAGACTAAATAATTGGGTGATGACGTACACGAACCATTTCTACGACTCAACTCAAGTGAAATGAATGAAATAAGACTTCATTTTTGAGAAACAGACATCTAATACTCCACCAGATTCAACTCTGCAATCATCACAACTACTCGTCACTAATAGTCACTAAATCTATTGGTTTTACAGTAACGAGGGTTCATTATTATAGGAAAATTAATGAAATAAAACTTCACTCCTCTGAAATAAACGTCCATTATTCCACCAGAATCAACTGTGCAATGATCACAACTGGTGTGTAAGTAAAAAGCATAAAACACCAACTAATATACACTAAATCTATTAGTTTTACAGAACGAGGATTCATTATTCTACCAAATTTAATGAAATAAAACTTCTCTCCTCTGAAATAAACGTCCATTATTCCACCAGAATCAACTGTGCAATGATCACAACTGGTGTGTAAGTAAAAATCATAAAACACCAACTAATATACACTAAATCTATTAGTTTACAGAACGAGGATTCATTATTCTACCAAATTTAATGAAATAAAACTTCTCTCCTCTGAAATAAACGTCCATTATTCCACCAGAATCAACTGTGCAATGATCACAACTGGTGTGTAAGTAAAAATCATAAAACACCAACTAATATACACTAAATCTATTAGTTTACAGAACGAGGATTCATTATTCTACCAAATTTAATGAAATAAAACTTCTCTCCTCTGAAATAAACGTCCATTATTCCACCAGAATCTACTGTGCAATGATCACAACTGGTGTGTAAGTAAAAAGCATAATACACCTACTAATATCAACTAAATTTATTAGTTCTACACTAACGTGGACGTATTATTCTAGCAAATTTGATAAAATTAAAGCAAAAACCAATAACAATACATCTAACCGGTTCCTAACACACAAAACCATGAATAAATATATTTCGAGTCATACTGTATGCTAGTAGCCGTTCCACAGACCTCCTCAATAAATAAATTTCTTGGCAAAGTGTGTTTTCCAGACGTTTCATCACCCAGAAGGCAATTACTGAAAATAAATGTTGCATATTCAAATAAAAATAGATCTATTTTGGTATACAGGAACACATTCAAATTTTAAACAACTATAATTGAAAGAAATTAAATCAAAAATGACTAAATTCCAGGTTGAAGTAGCCGTCAGTGTTTTTTAGTAAATAATTACTGTATTTTTTAGTAAATTTTCAAATAATTTTTTAGTAGGCTAATAATTTGTAATGTGCAAATGTAGGCGTTTTTTAAATATTTTTTTATTAATAATTACTGTATGTGCACGTGTAGGCGTTTTTTTAGTAAATAATAATAATAATAATAATTACTGTAGGCGTACCGAAAACGGATATAGATTACAGAGAACGTCTAAAGTTGAAGAATATTCTAATATAGAGACAGATATAATAAGGAAAAGAGGCCTTAAATGTTATGATCACATCATGAATTACAAAAATGAATGTAAACTATGTAGCGTCACTTGTCAATGGAGGAGGAGAATGTATACAAAATGTTAAAAAAGACTTAGTACTAGCCAAAATAACCAACAAAGAAATTTAAAATAGAAAAAACTTCGGAATAAAACTTTATAAATGGGAAGTTATACCAGAGACAAAACCTCCAAGAGTTGGAACAAAATGGAGTGAAGAGAGAAAAGCTGAATTCGCACAAAAAATGAAAAGCTGGTAAGCAAACAAGAAGAACAAGTCCAAAAAATGAACCATCTTTACTCAGCGTCTTCAATTTTACGAGTTTCAAGTCCAATAATAATAGGTCTTATTATACTAGTAAATTTTTGAATAATTTTTTAGTAATAATTACTGTATGTGGACGCTTACAGTTTTCTGGCAAACGGCATTTTTAGTTCTACCGCTATGTCACAATTTTTTCTCTATCTTCATTTCAACAATTTGAAATATAATATTGTCATTTTTATTATAGTGACAAATGTATTTTTTCCTTTGTACAAGTAAATATTTACATTTTGAACACATTCAAAATATTATTTTTATACTTCGCCCCAACGTATTTTAGTCTGCTTCCGGAGGATATTGAGAGTTGTAGGCAAAAGAAACGCAAGTTGGCAAATTAGTGCATGGCCACCTTGTCTAACAATATGATGTGGAAATGTACAACAGGAATATTACTTACAGGAGTATCAAGTATTTAGTGTTCAAGTATCTTATTTATTTTAATCCGTCAATAATTATGTACAAGGTATAGGCCGGTAAGCGGAGCATTCTCTTTGAGTTTTCAAAGATTTATGCCAAGGTTTAAATTAGTGTTTTTCTTTTATTCTGTAATTTTGAATTTATTTTACCTCTTCATTTCATTTCCTTCTTTTTTCTTTTTATTGCCACATCTTGTTTATTTATTTTTTGTTACGTATTCACTTCCGAAACAAACAGGTTTTGTAACCTTTGGAGTTATTAAAATATAATTGTGTTATTGTATTGTTGTGCAGTGAATATAGAATTTGAATTTTTACAACTACTAATACATATATTTACTGAATACACAACACAAAGTCCTTTAAAACTGTCTTTACAGCTTAACAGCTAGAAAAAGTGCACCAGCCTAACCAGAATACTATTTTCACATCATTAGCAGAGAAAATATGAAACAAAAATGGCTGAGCAATGAGAACTACAGAAAATGGGGTCAACTCATCAGTTCATTTGATGGAATAGAAAGTAAAAAAACAACATCATCGCTAGAAGATCAGAAACCAAGACAGAGTGTCTGGCTTTGCGCATCTCACAGCCACAGTTAATAATTCGAAAAAACGTTCAACAGAGCAGGACAGATAAAATAACGGCCTTGCTAAAAGGTTTAGAGCAGTTCACTTCAGCCGGTGAAAGGTACAAATCTACTAGAAAAGAAACTAAAATAGAACGGAAACAGCTTTTCAAGAGAAATAAGTGGCGGTGGAAGAAGATGTGATGAAATAGCTTGAAAAGCAAAAAGGTTAACGTTTTGAAGAGAATCAAGAGGACAGGAAAAGAGGAGCAGAACTAGGAGGAAGAGTTGGAGTACCAGGAGGAGAAAAAAAGAAGAGGAAGGAGAAAGGAAGACGGACAGGAATAAAATAAGTAAAATAAGAAGATGACGATCGAAAAGGGTAACAAAAAGAAATGAAAAAACTATGAAGGAAAGAAACTAAACAAGAGGAAGAGAAAGTGCATGAAGATTTAAAGTTATAAATACAAGTATAAAATTTATAAATACAAATATAAGATAAAGAGGAGAATGAAGAGGGGATAGAGAAGAATGTAATATTGAGAAGAGGATGAGGATGAGTGCCATGAGGAAATAAGCGGGCCGCTTAGCGCAGTTGGTTGGGGCGTCGCAACTCCAGCTTGCTGTCGTTTCAGCGGTCGTGGGTTCGAATCCCACTCCTCCGTTTGGCATCTATTATTCACCTCATTACCCACGCACAAGTTTCGGACACTCATGTGGGCATCATCAGCAATAAAAATTTAAAAAAAAAGTGGAGGACGATGGAGATAAATGGAAACAAAAATGATGGAGGGGTAGGAAAGATGAGAAGGAAGTAATAATAGAAGAGGATGAAGAATATAAGATACATTGATAAATTTACTTTGGGGAAGTAGGGGGAGAAGATGACGGAGGAAAAGAGAAACAAAAGAGGAAAAATAGAGGAGGAAATGATAATAAATTAATGAAAAATAAGACGAAATTGTCACAACCACATTTATTAAAACTTCGAGAAACTAGTTTCGGTTGTTACACCGTTATCAATCTCAATCAAACTGAAAAACTGAAGTACAGAGAAGCCTTATATATACTATACATGAAATGATACTATTGGCTAAGAGGGAAAGAGGCTGACCTTAATCGGACGTTGTGATTGGTTGTCAAGTCACGCCCCCTGGTGGGAGGAGTAACAAGCAAAAATATGAGTCAAATCAATAACTAAACAATGTGAACATCAAGAAAGTAACAAAAAATTTGTAATAAGGCTAGAATTTAATCAAATTAAAATTAAAAATTCTTTTAAAAATTAGAAGCTCACTGAAATGCAATCAAGGTCAACTGAGAAATACACATAAGAATTGCTTTTTAAAAATAGGCTGGAATTATAATGAAACCAAGTTAGTTGAATTGGTTAAAATAAATTTGGTCATTTAAATTAGTTATGGAATCGTTTTTTACCAACTTAGTTATCTCCAAAGCTTCTAAAATGTTCAATTGTCTGCCTTTGCCAATCAAATGCAGAAATTCAACATTTTTTTCAGCCTTGAACTTGTGTCCATTATTAATGAGATGTTCTGTAAAATTTGAATCTCCTTTTTGGGTTTTCCAATCCCTGATATGTTCATTTACTCTACATTTGAAACTTCTACCAGTCTGACCCACATAACAAGCATTACAATCACCGCAATTCAATTTATAAACCCCACTTTTATCCCAGATATCAATCTTGTCTTTACTACACCCAAATAAGCGTGAGTAATGAGTTGGATAATGGTGAATGATGAGTTGGATCTACAGTTTTAGGTAGGTTCCGAACCACCGAGAAGTGATTTTACAGCAGAGAACTGTCTTTTTTTGCTGGCCCATCCAATCGGTCACCCTTACAAAGAGGGCCCAGAAGTTCGTAGCTTATCTCTATCTGATTGAACAGATACCTGCTATGGCTGGCTTTTGGCTATCACTTCCCTAACGTTGGAAGAGAGCGAAGAAGACTAGAAGAACAAAAGATAGATGGATAAGACGATAGGAGAAAACGGAAGAACAAGCATTAAGTAGACGAGGCGAAGAAGAAGGGGAGGGGAAAAGGAGCCGAAAAGAAAAAGAAGAAAAATACGAAGAGAAAAAGAAAAATACAGAGAAGACTGAGCAAAAGGAGGAAATCTGTAGATGAAGAAAGGAAAGAATAAGGCGATGAAGAGAAGAAGGAAAAGGAGGAGAAGAAGGAAAAGGAGGAGATGAAGAAAAACGAAAGAGATGAAGAAAGAGAAGGGTAAGGAGGAGATGAAGACAGAGAAGAAGGGCAAAAAGAAAAGGAAGAACTCTAAAAAGTGGAAGAAACTGATGCAGCTGGAAATGAGGACACGGCCCAGCTTTCCCCTGTAGTACAACAACAACAACCATTGGTTATCATGATCATCATCATGCAAGAGCAGTGCAGTTACGCATGGCTGACTACCAGACGAGTTATTTCCACTCACACAGAAAAAAAACAAATTGTTGGGCAAGTTCGCACGGCACGTACTTTATAATAATAATGAATTTAGTAGTTGTATGCACTTCTACCCAAACAACCAATTCTTGTATCTAATTACAGTTTCAACGGTTACATCAATTTACTAATTTGAGGGAAGAGATGGCATCCGTAATTTATTACTATTGTGTGTGGCAAGATAGCCTCGCAAGAGAATGCTATCCAGCTACTGAAAAATATTGATGCTACAAAAGTGAGGTAGCATTTAATTTTGTGATAAATGCAAAATATTATTAACAATATATTAATGAAATTATATATTTAAATATATTTCATAAATTATATAATTTGGCAGGCCACTTAGCGCAGTTGGTTGAGGCGTCGCAGCTTACTGTCGCTTCAGCGGTCGTGGGTTCGAATCCCGCACCTCCGTCTGGCATCTATGTGTTATCAATCACCTCATTACCCACGCACAAGTCTCAGACTCATGTGGGTATCATCAGTAATTAAAAAATTAAATTTAAATTACTATCAGACCAAAGCGTTGATAATTGAAGGGAGACTTGCTTCCATTTCTCACGTTACCTTGAGTTAAGGAGCCTTCAAGTTACACTTGAGTTAAGTAAGGCCTCAAGGTAGTTTTATAGATGAGGTTTTGAATATTTTACAACTGATAAATACAAAAAAAAGTGAAACAGTATATCAATGCAATTGAAATTCAATAGTATCAGAACAAAGCCTAGATAATAATTGAAGGAGTGTACTTGCTTCCTTTTCAAGTTACCTTGAGTTGAGAAAACCTGAAGTTACCCTTGAGTTAAGTAAGGCCTCTGGGTAGTTTTGTAAATAAGGGTTAGAATATTTTACAACTGATAAATACAAAATATTGGGTAGCAATATATTAATGCAATTGATTGGCGGGCCGCTTAGCGCATTTGGTTGGGGCGTCGCAACTTCAGCTTACTGTCGCTTCAGCGGTCGTGGGTTCGAATCCCGCTCCTTCGTCTGGCATCTATCATTCACCTTATTACCCATGAACAAGTCTCGGACTCATGTGGGTATCATCAGCAATAAAAAATTGAATTTAAATTACTATCAGACCAAAGCGTTGAAAATTGAAGGGATATTCATCAAGTTACCCTTGAGTAAGTAAGGCCTCTAGGTAGTTTTATGAGGGTTTGAATATTTTACAACTGATAAATACAATAAAAATTTGAGCAATATACCAATGCAATTTTAATTACTATCAGACCAAAGCCTAGATAATAATTGAAGGAGCACTTGCTAACTTTTCAAGTTACCTTGAGTTAAGAAAACCTCAAGTTGCCCTTGAGTAACGAAGTCTCAAGGCAGTTTCGTAGATGTGGGTTTAAATATTTTACAACTGATAAATACAAAATATTGGGTAGCAATATATATTAATTTAATTGATATTACTATCAGACGCGTTGATTATTTGTTCGAGAAAATACACAAGTAGTATTTAAAAACCAAATCAATTCAATATTATATTTATAATATTCGTGCCTAAATTACGACGACAATTTTCAATTTAAAGTCGGCTGCATGTAAAAGAAAACAAATAAGCCCTACAATCACCCTCGACAAAAATTATCATTGAAACCATGAGTCAGAAGACACAACACAACTACAACTGTCAGCCTGTCTCCTCAATTATTAACTAATGGGGGGGGGGGGAGCTCCAAAGTTCAAGTTCAAAGTTCAACTTGACCCAAGCTACAACTCATCATTCTACAAGCAGCTGCAATCAACGGTTAAATCGGTCTTCACAAGAAAAATACTCATACTCTAGAAGGAAATTTAAAGAATGTCGAACGAAATACACTAGTAATAATAATTGAATGAAGACACGCGAACAGCACAAGAAAATAACCATCAAAACTAAATAAAACTTGTATGAAAAGGAAAAATAAACTAGTATATATAGGAAGATAAAAGTGGAAATATGCGACAGCTCATATACACAGGGTGTTTCAGGAGGAATCTGCAATACTGCATAGGTTTAATCAAACGTTAAAAACATTCAATTTTGAAATTCTAATATTTTCGAAAGTGTTTGAAGCCTAATAAAATTTACATTCATCAACATACTATTATTTGTTTCTCATTTTGACATAATTTACATGATATTTTCGATAATTGAATTTTATACACGTCTTGCTTCAAAGGTTTGCGTGATATTTCTTATTTAACAAAGTTACCTTACGTCAAACGCAAAAAAGTGATTTCTCGACCCCTACTTTTCATGTTTCAAGTGAAATATCACAAAAACTAAGAGAGATACGGTTCTGAAACCTGTTGTATTCAAGTTTTTAGATGAAAACCATAAGAATCAACAGTATTAGTCTCTTAATTTACCTTCCCATGATTCCAGTAAGTCTTCATTTCACTCATTTTGGGCGAAATCTTTCATCCTGTATAACTCGATAATGAAGCATTTCCAGACCCATGTTTATATGAACTTTTTCAATTATTTTTGTGAAAGGAATATGCTTATGCATTATTGCAGCTTTCTCCTAAGTATATTACCTTAGTATATACATAGTATATACCTTAGTGTATATACAGTATAATGAGGTGGGACGGATTGCAAATGCTACCGTACTTTATGAAAGGACTACGAAAATAAAAGCTATTATTATTATTAATACAAGTCCTGAGCTGGTAGTTTAAAAAAAAACTATTGATTTAACAACGGCCCTAAGGCTTGTTTCACACAAACCCTGCAGTCGGGTAACCAGTGCTGTTGTTTACCCAGCTTTAGGGACCTTTTATCATACGGAGCGCTTCACACTTCTCGATTTTTGAAATCATCTGATTCAATGTTATTATGCCGGGCAAACGACGACGGTTACCTGACTGCCGGGTGAGTGTGGAACAAGCCTTAGAGCCGCTACTGAATGTCTTACTGAACGACTGAGAACGGGCATTAACGGCCAGTTGCATGAAAGAAAATTTAATTTGACCACCGTAAGATAGCGTCATCTTACGGAGCTCAATAGGGAAGTTGTTGCATTGGCTCTGTCAAATGACGTCATATTACGGTGGTCAAATTAAATTTTCTTTTGTACAACTGGCCGTAAGACTTGTAAAATAGACTAGTCTTGAGGCTGTGCGCAGGGTATTTAGTCATAATTTTTTTTCGAATTTCCTTGTATTGAATATTGTTAGGGCTTTGAAATTTTATCGCTGAGAAATTTTTTTAAAATTAAATTATTTTGTGAAATATTGTACAAAGTTGAAATTTTTCGGTTTTTGGGGGCAATTGATCTCACCTAAGAGTGATTTGAACTTTTGATAAATTTTCTGTAATTGAAAGACACATTGAGGAATTAAATGACATATTTTTTACTCCAATCAACCAATTAGTTTTTTTAAAATACGTTTTTAAAAACATGTAAAAAAATTTAATTTTTCAAAAAATTATCTAGAAAAAGCAATTGTTAGATTGAAATAGAAAATATGTCATTCTATTCCTCAAGGTGTCTTTCAGTTATGGAAAATTTATCAAAAAATCAAGATCACTCATAGGTGAGATCAATTGCCCCCAAAAGCCGAAAAATTTCAACTTTGAACCCCCACATTTCACAAAATAATTTAATAAAAACATTTTTCTCACAGCAATTGGTAAAATTTCAAAGCCCTAATAATATTCAATACAAGAAACTTCGAAAAAAATTATGACCAAAAACCCTGCGTAATCCATTCATGTAACAGACCCCTACTGAAGACTAGTAATATTAGCTTGTATTTTCTCATGCAACAGGCACCTGTAATTTTCAAATTATCAATACTAATATGTTCATCTCTATACACTACAGAACATAAATTTTACATTTAATTAATTATTTTATCATTTTCATTTCTCACCCCCAGTCAAGTTCGTATCAACAACATTGTTTTTAATGAGATGCACCTGATTAGTGATTGTTGCATGCAGTCGTCTCAGTTCATAGTTCATGCACTTAACTTCCGTTAAAACTCGATCATTTTCACAAAAATAATTATTATTATTATTGCTCGAACACATCACCGCTTGCCACTCAAGTCTGCAATAGAAGCCACATTCATGAAATATTATCTTGTACTTAAATCTAAGCTCAATTTTAAATCCCAGTAATTGAAAACTGCAAGTAATTCAATAGAGTTGAAGAGAAAAACGGTACACTATTAGTCACCCCGTATTTATGAACAAACCTTGAGAATTTTTTATATTTTTTTATCCTAACCTAACCTAACTCAAGGGAGGCTTGAACAGCATTCACTCAAAAGGCTTTTCAAGGCTTCCTTGAGTCAAGTCGTTCTTAGATGAACGTAGATGAAGGACTATGTATTTGATACAATTACCAATGTTTTCATTAAAACAGAATTTATTAATTTCGAATTCCTTTAATTGCTATTACTTTATACTGAAGACTTTCGCAATGGCGGATATTGACAACAGCATTGAAAAGCTTTTTGTACAGTAGCATTCATCGATTCCCATCAGCTTTTCAATGCTGTTGTCAATATCCGCCATTGCGGAAGTCTTCAGTATAAAGTAATAGCAATTAAAGGAATTCGAAATTAATAAATTCTGTTTATGTATATTTGTCAGTTTATTCAATTGTCAGTCACTTCAAACTAACTTGTTTTCATTAAAGTTAACTTCCAAAAACTCTATAAAATGTATAGCAATACGATCTCATTCTATAATAAAAAGACTCAATGAATACTGCATTGTTAAAAATATTTCCAAATATGGAGATCCAAGAAATTCGAACAATTATTTGAGACAATAAGTTTGATACAATAATCACTGTTTTTATCAAAATTCACTTCCAAAATCTCTATAGAATTTATAGCAATAAGATCCTATTTATAATAAGAACACAGCTATAGCAAGCATACAAAATATAATTAAGGAGTTTGAAATAGATTGGCCAATATTTTGAATAAGAACGCTAAGATTCTATAGACATACTGCATCCATGAAAAGTAAATAAACTACAAACAAATTTGACCGTTTAAAACAAAACAAAATTTGTCGAATTTGGTGAATGATCACGTTCATGAAAATGATGACATTATATCCAATAGATATTACAATTGAACATTGTATGATATTGACGAATTTTCGATTTTAATTGAAATTATATCCTAAATTATATCAATTTACTGAAATTGTATTATGGAAATGAATTCTGAATTCTTAAATCAATAGCCTACAAAAAACAATAGCCTGGGTTCACAATATTGACACCAGTAACAAAATAGAAATTCATGAATTCGATGAACGTTATCTTCCAAAAATCTTACTACAGCTGGGAATTGAATTGATGTATGTGATGCCCACATAGGTCAGATACCTGTGTATGGTGGCTACATTAAGAGAAAATTTCAAACTAATAAAGACACTGTTCTCTGCTGTAAAATCACTTCCCGGTGGTTCGGAACCCACCTAAAACTGTAGGTCCAACTCATCAATCACCATCATCCAACTCATTACCCACAAACAGGTCTCAGACCTATGTGGGCTTCATCCTCAAAAAAAAAGAAGGGAAACAGCTCCTTTAAACTACACCTAAGGATGCCCAAAAATTAAGTCAAAATTGTTAACAATTGATGTATGTGATGCCCACATAGGTCAGAGACCTGTGCGTGGGTAATGAATTGGATGATGGTGATTGATGAGTTGGACCTACAGTTTTAGATGGGTTCCGAACCACCAGGAAGTGATTCAACATAGGTAGACCAATAACAGAAACGGCTGGCTGGCAGCGAATTTTAGTTCAGAATAAATTAATAAATCACAAAAAAAACAGCTCTCAGCAATATATATAGTAAGAATCACTCCACCTGACTGAATCCCCTATGAAAATGTGCAAAAATATTAGCTCTAAGCAATAGATTGAGTATGGAAATGCCGAGAAAATCACTGAAAACTACAAAAACGGGACTGAACTCCATATATTTTTTTAAGGATCACTCAATAAATAATTGAAAACCTACAAAAATTTCCAACAAACATCACTAAGCTATAGATTGGGTATGGGAAACGCTCAACAAATCAATGAAAACTTTACAATAACGGCACTGAACTCCATATACTTCGTGAAGAATCACTTGATAAATAAAAAAAACCCTACAAAATTTCCAACAAATAGCACTAAGCAATAGATGTGTAAATAATCGCTATAAACCCCACAATAACGGCACTGTTCTCCACAAATTTTGTGAAGAATCAATAAATAAATAACTGAACACCTACAATAATTTCCAACTAACAGCACTAAGCAATAAATTGGATATGAAATCCCTTACAAATTACTATAACCGGCACTAAACAATATTCAAGCCACAGTTTTTAGACAGGATTTAGACGCACTGATACCAGCAAGCTACGCATGCCACTGAATGAACCAGAGTTGGTGCATGGTGGCTGCACAAAGTATTTCGGAAACTTGATACAGGACTCTTGAAAAACGCACAATGGATAGACACCACATGACACATCGCACCGAACAAAAGCTTGTACTAGAGAACTTCTTCAAGGACCAAAACCAGGAAAAAGAATTTTAGGGGAGAATCAAAGTAGCACTGCACATAAATATGACGAGAAGTTAAAGCATCCACTCTAAAATATTTATTGAATTAATTGTGATACAAGCATTGTATGAGCCATAGATCCATAGCCAGTATCATTGGATGAAAGACTTTCAATTATCCTCAATTAGATATGTAATGAGATATTTGAATATAATGGCCAATAAAGCATAAGCATACATCATGTTGAAAGTATGTGAAGAATCTCTTGGGAAGTGATAGCCGCGAGCCGTAGCAGGTATCTGTTCAATCAGATAGAGATAAGCTGCGTTCTCGTAGGTCTTGTTTGTAACGGTGACCGATTAGATTGGCCAGCAAAAAAGACACTGTTCTCTGCTGTAAAATCACTTCCCGGTGGTTCGGAACCCACCTAAAACTGTAGGTCCACCTCATCAATCACTATCATCCAACTCATTACCCAGGCACAGGTCTCAGACCTATGTGGGCTTCATCCTCAGAAAAAAAATCGGAAAAAGCTGTGGTGTAGCCTATAAACTGTAGTAGTTATACAAAGATTGTATTCTATCACTGCCACAAGATAAATGTAAGTTAGAACAAATAATATTTCAACAAATCCACAGTCATAATTTTGTTAAAGTGTTCATTTGAATGTATCAAAATCATTGCAAAAATAAAAAACATAAAACATAAACTACCGTACCATAAAAACATGAATCTTGCAGGCAGTAGAAATCTAAACATTGCTTTATAATTGTTGGATCTTGAAAAAAAAACAAACATCTGCTGCATACACTATTCTATCATAAAGCTGATTCATTTCAGAATTTCTTTTAATGCTACAAACTAAAATTATACATAGCATTAACTAATTAAATTATGCATTAAAAGGAATTTGGAGCTTAATGATCTTGTTAATATTTAGCAATTTATTAAAAAAATCTATAATCTTCCTAAATAAGAGATCTCGTGAATATGAGTGAGTAATCATCATTATTCTCTTTTATCAATTATTGCAATGTCAGGAATTATTCTAAAAAGTTAAATTCCTAAATAGCTTGAGTTGTGTTTGATCTACGACTACCAATAAATTACTAACATAACCTGGAATGGTTAATTGCTGACAATCGATTGTGGGCTTGAAATCAAATTAGGTGATTTTTTTTTTAATTATGTGAGTTTGTTGATGTTTAAATTATGGTTGTTGGCATTAAATTTATGAAGTTAATTTGGGGGATTTAAATTTGAATATTAATTTTTTCATTTTTAGCTTGTTTTTAACTAAGAGAGCATTTCCTTTTTCAAATTACTAAGTCAAAATCAGCTGATATATTCATATTATTCATTTTGACATTGAATTGGAAAATCCCAATTGTTATTGGTTTGGAACCAATATTGAAGAAAACTGACTTTAGAAAAGTAATGTTAGTAGCTTCATTATGCAACAGTTTTGGCCAGGCGTAAATAAAGTCAACTGTAACCACATTACTTTATAACAACTGTAACTACTTTATAGCGTAGTCGTAGGTAAGATAAAGAGTGATGACAGAAAATATTCAACACTGAACGAGACTCGAACTCGTGACCACACGAATAGCCAGATTCCTATTAGAGACAAGCGCTGGTGACTGCGCCACAACGACTGCCATTTTCACATGATTATTGGCTACCAATAATAATTATAACATGAGAGTCAATATTAATGGCTGTGAGAAGGAGTGAGCTCAACTCTCTTGTTATCTGCTACAATATAGCATTAAAATACAGTAGATGAGAAAAATCAATTTCAATGGCAAGAAAGTAAGATAATGATGAAAGAAAGTAGCTCACATCCTGACAATTTCCACCTAAACTGAGTTTCACCAATCAATTTGCTAATGGCTTTATGAAAATCATAACTATAGTGGCTGTAATTAGGCATTTACAAATCTAATGATTTTGTTCATCTGGGCTCGTGGTGAAAGCCGATTGAAAATAGTTTCAATCACGTATTAAAAACAAATAAATTTAAATGTTATTTACAATAATAAATTTTATAAACTTGATGGCCGGCTGCACAAAAGCCAATCAATATTTAATCACCGGTCACTGACCAAACTGATCCTAGATCAGGAAAATTTCCTACCACAACTGGTAAAAACCATTTCCATTTGGCACATGAAATGGATGAATGCATATCTAGAATAACAATATGTGGTTTTAGAGGGGATATTTTTCAAAATTTCCCGAGGGAGTACCACGAACCCTCCTTTAAAAAAAAGAGTTTCAATTTATAGATTGCCTTAAATTCCTGGATTTCTTGTTCCATGACGAACTGCGTTGTTAATATTAACTTTTCATGTAAAATTTAACGACTTGCAGTCAAATATTTGTTAAGAATAAGTATATTAAGTGAGTTATATAAGTATATAAGCCTACAGATTAAGTGAGTTATACTTATTCTTAACAAATATTTGACTGCAAGTCGTTAAATTTCACATGAAAAGTGCCTTAAATTACTGAATTTTTAGATAACCCTTCATCTCTCTTCCCATTATTAAAATATATAGTGCTTAGAGCCTAAGTAGCAGCATACAATCATTGGTCAACTGACCCTCTAAAATAGTCAAAACACTCCTTCTAACGAAGTACTGTAGTATTCATATAACTTGGCAGCGTGTAGCAGATGGGACATGCTACATCTAAACCCAGCATACTGCTGCCAAGTTATATGAAAACTACAGTACCTAGTATTGAAAACTACAACAATTTTAGACAAAAGACCACAACAACAGTCAACATAAATACAACCATTGCAACAATCCTTAATCTAGAATCCTATACACAATAGTAGGAAAAATATGAGGTATGTGTTCAGCATCACCGGTTTCGTTTTTCAAGCATAGCATTAAAAAAAAAACGTAAAATAGGAATTAGTTGCTCTGCTCCATCAATTACTATACACAAATAATAACTGACAACCGGAAATCCACAGAGAAAAAAACGCAACAAAATTTATTCAATTCGGCTGATTGAGAGGAAACGCAAAACAATAACCAGGAAATGAGTGTTCGTCTGTCGGCCTGTCTGAGGTCCCTTGTAGCCTAGCGCACACAGACTGCAAATAACATCAATCGAAAGTGTAATTATTACGTCCAACAAAAAAGATTATAGTTGACCAATACTACAAACATTGTTCAGGAATTTCAAAAAAAGAGATGTGATTGACATAAGAGGCGCGTAACTAGGAGTTCAAATACAAAACGGAATTGAAGAATATTAGGAATTTTTTCCCCGTTTCTTTGTAGTGGCGAAGGTGATATTGTGGAAAGTATCCATAATGAATAAAAGACGAAATTGTCACAACCACATTTATTAAAACTTAGAGAAACTAGTTTCTAGTCTGAGTTCTTTTTAGTCTGATTGAGATTGATAATGGTGTAACAACCGAAACTAGTTTCTCTAAGTTTTAATAAATGTGGTTGTGAAAATTTCGTCTTTTATTCATTAATATTAGGAATGCTGACGCTTATCCCAAGATTAACCTGTTTTTACAGTGCAGGCGTTGTCTGTGAATGGTTTTTATTGGTGGTGAGACCCTTACGGGTAGTCCCACCTCGCCGTTTGAGCCATGTTGTGAGGACCTACTATTTTAGGTGGGTTCCAGATCACCGGTTAAATGAATTGTGTTGAAATCTTTTCTTAAATTATTCTAAATTGTCCAATTGAAAAAAATATTAAGGCATGATATATTATTAGATCTGTTGAAGAAACAAAACTTTTTCAAGAACTCCCCAAGTGCATTTTTCTGTGAATCGGCAAGCATATGATGTTTATAGAAATCAAAGCAGTGAAATGGTGCATAGGCTATCAGCATAACTGATGATAATAGTAATAATTATTATTTTAAGTAAATTCATCGGGTCCTTGGATAATCCGTTATAACGGTTTATTAATTTTAATAATATATTAATATGTATTAATCGATTGAAATGCTGCCTACCTTCTTTCTGTTGAAGTTGATAAGCCAGTGCTCCATCCTCATGCACCAGCCACTCCTTGCACACTGAAACAAAATATAAATATAAACAAAATAGAATATAAAACAAAATAGAATATAAAACAAAATAGAATATAAATATGAATATAAAATCTAATATAAAAACGTCTTGATGCTGCTGTCCGTCGATGAAATTCAAGCGCTACATTTAACAAAATAATAAACTAGGTGGAAAATTGACATGCGAATTTTAAGAAGGGAAAAAGAAATAAAAAAGTAGGAGATGATGACAAAGAAAGAGGAGGCGATGAACAGAAAGAAGAAGGGGAAGACGGTAGACGGATAGAAGAGACTAGTTAAATTCAGTATGAGACCTGCGCTTGGGAAATGAGATGGACCTACAGTTTCAGGTGCGTTTCGAACCACTGGGAAGTAATTTTACAGCAGAGAACAGTCTTTTTGCTGGCCGATGCAAACGGTCACTCTTACAAAGAGGACGCAGGAGTTCGTAGCTTACCGTTATCTGACTGAACAGATGCCTGCTACGGCTCACGGCTTTTACTTCCCAAATTAAATTTGATAGGGCAACCAGCTAGTGAAATAGATCAAGTGTAATTTATCATTACAATAATTTGTAAATACAAATACAATAATTTGAAAATTAATATTTGAGATTTTGACTACAATAGTTTGAAAACATGAGAGACTAATGTAATGACTTTAATTGCGAACTAGTCTGAAATCTTCTTGTATTGCTTCAATGGAAAATAAATAAATAAACTCAATTATAAAAAATCAACTAATAAACTTCATTGACGTGATCCTACCTAAAAAAATACTCAAATTGAAAGCGAATTGTTCAAATATATTTCAACACTACAACATCAACAGTATAATTATTATAAAATCATTAATTTTTCATCTTTGTTATAGATCGGAGGGGGAGGGGACGCCTATTTCAATTAAAAGAACTATGAATATGAAATTCTAATACATAAACGTCTTGAAGCTGTCCTCTGTCGATGAAACTCTCTGCTGTTGAAACTAGGAGAAGACTGTTGTTCATTTTTAATAATTGAACTAATCAAAAATTCAATTAACAATCACAAACTATAACTATACTGTACCTATATAATTATACTGTTGAATAAACTAATGTTTTTTTTTTACCAAACTTTGAAAGATAATAGATTAGTACTGATGAAGTAAAACTAATGTTATATTTTAAATAATGTATAAGTTGCAATAATCTGGATGATAGACTTCATTAAATGAATTACCAAATCCGGCCCGTAATCCAATTTATTATGATCTTAAATATCTTTTTAATTTAATCAAATAAATAGAATAATTTTTAGAGCCCTAATCAAATTTGAAACAAGTATCATGTTTGTTGAACTGAAATTTGATTTTTGATGATCTGTTTATTATTTCGATTTAAAACTAATTTTTTTTCATTGTCGCTTCAAGTTATCACCATTTTACTGTAATTAAAGTTTCAAACTTGAAACAGTATTGCTATCATAAGTGAACCATTCTATAGAGGCTTCTAAGGACATGTCGCACAACAATTTACAAGTAAAATCTTTCATAAGACCTTGCAATAACTGAAATACAAATAAAAGTAATGATAAATATACGTTTGTAAATTGCTAGTTGAACTAAATTTCAAATTTAAGACGATATTGCTATAATAAGTGAACCATTCTATAGAGGCTTCCAAGGACCTGTCGCACAACAATTTACAAGTAAAATCTTTCATATTAAGACCTTGCAGTAACTAAAATACAAATACTAATAAAAAACGATTGTAAATTGCTAGTTGAAATAAATTACAAAATTAAGACGATATTGCTATAATAAGTGAACCATTCTATAGAGGCTTCCAAGGACCTGTCACACAACAATTTACAAGTAAACTCTTTCATATTAAGACCTTGCAGTAACTAAAATACAAATACTAACAAAAAACGATTGTAAATTGCTAGTTGAAATAAATTTCAAAATTAAGACAGTATTGCTATCATAAGTGAAGCATTCTATAGAGGCTTCCAAGGACCTGTCGCACAACAATTTACAAGTAAACTCTTTCGTAAGACCTTGCAGTAACTAAAATACAAATACTAATAAAATTCGTTTATAAATTGCTAGTTGAACAACAAAGGAATTTCGATAATATTTGAGAATTTCGTGTAAATGCAATGTGCCATTAAATATAGAACTCTAAAAGCAGGTGCTGCTAGAACTAGTTTCTCAACACACCTGCCGTTTAAATACTCCTCAAGCATGACTTTTTATTCAGGGTGGAAGCATTCAGCGCTGAAAAAAGAAACATTTTCACATACAAAAAATGAGGGGGAAGCGTGCATGTAATTGGCATAAGGCAGCTGTCCCAATGTGTTTGAATGCAACAAGAAAATCATTATTTTTTTGAAGATTGCGTCTTGAAGACTCCGGTTAAGTAGTACGAAGCAAGTCAGATCAACACAATTATAAACAATATTACTATTCTTATACACTAGTTACCATAATTACAATTTCAATGAGTTGAGGTGAAGCTCAATTTTTATGTAGAAGGAACTCTTGTACACTATATTTGAACCAACCTCTTGTACCAACTAAACATTTTTTGAATTGTTTTCTTTAATTTTTCGATATTTCCAAGACTTTTAGAAACTGCAATAGCTTGTTTCCTACTACTAAAACCAGTTTTTTCGAATAAGCTACTGTTGTGACTCACCAAGTGATAATCTCCTCGGCTTCGTGTATTATAATCATGTACGTCAAGATTTTGGTACACTTTTTTAAATAAAATTGGGAGACTAAGTCTCTTGAACAAAGACCAACACGAATCTCACCTATTTGCTTTTTCCATGCACCTGATAGCTTTCTTTCAGATCTTAAACACTCTATAAAGGTTTTGTTTTGATGAGTTGCCCCATACTAAGATAGCATACCTAATATGTGACGGTAAAAGTTACTGTAAACATAACTTTTTGTCATCAAATCTAGCAAGCTATAGCAAAAATTGCATTTCTAGGAGTTTTGTTGGATAGAAGTTTGACCTGGACTCCATACATTGAGAAAATATGTAGTAAAATTTCATCTGGGGTATTTGTCCTGCGACAGCTTGCTAGATTTAATGACAAAAAGTTACTTTTTACAGCTTACCATGGGCTCTTACTGTCACATATTAGGTATGCTATCTTAGTATGGGGTAATTCATCAAAACAAAATTTTGATAGGGTGTTTAAGATCCAAAAGAAAGCGGTTAGGTGTATAGAAAGAGTGAATAGATTAGATTCATGTGAGCCGTTGTTCAAGAGACTTGGTCTCCTAACTGTACCCTGCTTATATGTGTATGAAGCTACTTTATATGTAAAAACGAATGATATTGACCAAAATCTTGATGTACATGATTATAATACAAGAAGCCGAGGAGATTATCACTTGGTGAGTCACAATAGTAGCTTATTCAAACAAAAACCTAGTTATATTGGTAGGAAATTCTACAACAAGCTACCGCAGTTTTTGAAGAGTCTTGAAAATATAGTAATATTTAAAAAACAATTGAAGAAATATTTAGTTGATAAAGCTTTTTATAGTGTACAAGAGTTCCTTTCACATCAAAATTAAGCCTCACCTCAACTAATTGAAGTAATTATGGTATCTAGTGTATAATATTGTTGATCTGACTTGTCTTATACTCCTTAACTGGAGTCTCCAAGACGTAATCTACAAAAAAAAGGACGAATACCCCAGATGAAATTTCACAACATAATTATTTTATCAATGTAAGTAGCTCAGGTCAATCAAGTTATACAACAAACTTCCTAGAAATGCAATGCTTTCTTCCTGGTCTAGTTGATTATCGTTTACAAACACGTTTATAGCCCTATCTTCATTTGAAATATGTTTGATTTACTATATGTATTGTAAATGTATGTATGAATAGTACCATAGCCGATTCGACTGTAGGTGACTCTTCAGACCTGAACGTTATGTTTTAGTCCAAAGAGCGTACTACACAAACGAGGAGTGAGGTGGTTTGTGATTTCTTTCCTCACTGAGTTAACAGAAATGTATCAGTATGCCAAGCCCACCGAAACAAATTCTGAAGCTCTGTGCTTGACAGTCCACCCCCACCTTTACACATGGTCTGGCTGCACAGGTGAGTGTGTATACTATCCAGCACACGTACTGTATATAGTCAAGGATAAAAGAAAGTTACTCTCTACTAACCTTAGTATATATAGTGAGCATTGACAGTTTTGAGTTGTGTTAAATATTCTAAAATATGTTAAAATATTACACAAAAGTAAATAAATTGACTTTATATGAACTCCAACTAGGACTATATAACAAAGTAGTTATTAAACTTAGAAAGCACAGACTAATTAGTTATAACTTGAATCTTTGTTAGAAAATAATGTCATAATAGCAGACAAATGTATTGACTTTATTCATGCATGATCAAACCCGTTGCATAATGAAGCTTATATAACTGCTGTCACTTTTCGATACAGGCTCTAGTCTCTAGACCAATCAGAGCTCAGTATTTCTCGAAATTCAGTATCGAAATGGATAATAATAATGCAAAAATAGTCACATTGCTGATTCGAACATTTCGAAATAAAATTGTATTTGATTGCAGGCCCACAACCAATAAGAGAGTATTCTAGGTTGTGTTAGTTTGAGTAAATTCAAAGAGGTGGTCATCATCCAGATAGATAAAATGGTAGCTAAATTAGTGTATGAAACGACTATATTTAGCCTTTAAGTAGGCTTACCATAAATTTTAAGAGCCAACCCCGGACACTGTATAGAGAGCAGATCAAGGTGTGTTGAGAATACTTTGTTTTTTATGTTAGATCAGCAGGGGAGAAAAGAATTAATAAAATACTCGAACATGTTAGAATAATAGGCCTATGTTCTTTTATTTAAAAAAATGTTTGAGATAAATTATTCATTAATTATACGTAAAAAATACTGGGTTTACGTTCTTAACAATGAAAATATATACATTTCAAAACGCGTTCACGCGCTTCTTCCCCATACCTACAAGAAACCCGGACAAATATCAACCCTGGGCATTTCCCCGGACACAAGCTTGAAACCCGGACGAATGGTAAGCCTACCTTTAAACCACTCATAAGATACTTGGAACTCACATCTCACTTGTGCCTTAAAGGCAGCCATAATACAATCGTTGAATAAACTACTATTATTATGATCTTGGAAAGTCAATGTATGAAGCTGAAAGAATGGGAGGATGGAGCCTCAAATAATCAAGTGACAGTTTTTCAACTTTCAAAAGTTACCTGTTAGATTTGAAAATAAGCATAGAAAATTGGAAATTCTTGGAGATAGCTAGGCCATAATTAAAGTGTTCCCCAGAAGTCAATTTCGAACTGAAATGTTGCGTATTGTTTTGCGTCTAGTAAAAGTTTCAAGCAGCCTCTAGACGATCAATGTTATTGATAAATTTACATTGAAGCTCGCAAGTAACTCGACGCATTTGTTTCGTTAAAAATAGTTGTTTTTATCAAGTGTACAGTAATTCACACATGGCTATCTGAGTGATGAATGAAGAAAATATTGATCAATATACTGTAATTCCAAAATAAGCTTCAATATAACTTTCATCAATACGTTTCACTATAAATCCCTATCAATATAGGAAATTCCTATCATAAGGTGCCTTTGTGTTTGAAGGTCTCCTTAACGATCAATGCAGCTTTTGCTTTAGAAAGTGAAAGATGTAATTCAAATAAGTAGATCAATAATTATTGTTAACAAATGAGTATGAAACCTGACCAGCAAAAACTTGTAACTGCATAGAGAAGAACATCGTTGCCTGACAGGTTGTTATTGGAATCTTAATATTTTTATAATTATGTTCTACATAGAAAATATACCATAAATAAAGAAGTTTGGAATTATTTTAAAAAACATACCTTCATTGACACGACCTGGTTTGGGCAACGTGTCAGAGACTCTCTTCCTTCCTTTTTCACGTCGGTCACTCAAAGCACGAATTTCACACTGCATTTTCGAAATTTATTTACAACCGATTAAAGCATAGCTAACATTTATTTGAAACTTTCAAATGACTAGATAATATTAGAATTATACTAAATTTTAACACAAAACGAATAGCAACTAACGCCCAACTTTCATAATCAACAAACGAGAAATGACAACCTAAAGAAAACTTCCCAACAAAACTGAACAAGAAACAAAGAAACTCAGATGCTACTACCAGAATGACCAACCTACGGATAGAGATTATAAGCGCTTCGAAAAATCCTGCTCGGGTCGAATCTAAATTGAATAGTTCTTGAGAAAATTTAAAATATAATATAAAATATAAAATTCTACATGACATATTTATCCCAAATCTTAAAAACTATGTAACTATGTATAATTTATTTTTGAACAATGGCTCATCTCATCTCATGTTGGCAAGCATGGATGGACTCTCGCAGTCACGAAAATTAAACAAATCTTTAGTGAATGCTATTCAATGAGTATTTGATGATTTTTTAAAAATCTGTTTAGTTTCCATTTTGAAGTTGATTTATGTTATGAAAGATTCTGGATTTTCAACAAAATACCATTGTTTTAGTTTTAATGCCTCGGTGTCCAACTACGCGGACTCGGACAAAACGGATGGTGGACCTACAATATTATCGAAACCATTAATTTATTAGGCCTATTATTTATGTATATTCCAGCCCTGTTCACTGTCCGTTTTGACTAAATCTGCTTAGTTAGAAACCGAGGCTTAATTCGAGAAACAAATAATTATCAAAATATAAAACAATACAATATTGCATTTCAGTGCTTAATTTCTAAAATTTTAGGTGTGGGAACACTCATTTATTCTTATAAACCACCCTCTCTATTTTCTAATGAGACCTAGTTAAACATTCCCTCACCCCCACGCCCCACCTCGTTAACAACTCGGTGCCTACCCTATATTTTCTATGAACTTGCTTCGATTTGCACCAACCATTTTGTATGAAGCTTACAATAATCAAAGCTAATATACTTTTTTTTAATGAATGGAAAAATAAAAACAAATAAAGCCTTCTTTAGATTTTCATTTATATACAATACAGTATCAATACTTAAACAGATGTTTTTGAATATTTTCTGAAGAACTAGTAGCCTAAGTCCAAGTGCTTATAATCTATTTATAATGTCACAGCTTGAACTGTAATTTTTTATATTTTACAAAAACATTTCGCCTATCTTAAAAAGTGCTGAACAATTTTTATACCTTCAAAATAAAACCACTTCTTGAGAAAGAAAGGAAATATTTAATGACAACAGGCAGAAAAATAAAATTCCCTTGAGTTCCAGCACTCTTGGGAGGAAGGGAATGCCGTTCCCTTGCGTTCCCACTGAAATTAACCCCGGTTGCATTTTAACTCAGAGTAAGGAAATTATAATCAATGAACAACTTAAACTATGTAAAGGAAGAGCATTCATATTCTCTACAATATTTTCTCTACCATAATTTTTCTAAAATAGAGATCACGTTAGACTTAGATAGTCTATTATTCATGAATAATGATATTGCGAGTCTAGACCATAAATATTTTCAGTGTATCGTATCTTGTCAACAATGCTTATAAGAACACAAATCTCCTTCTGATTGTTTTAAAGCTTTTCGCTGTTATGAACAGTTTTACTCTCAATTTGTCTGATTATTCTTGTATTTTCACATTTGAAATTGAAACAATGTAATGTTCATATTAAAAAATAAGTGTAAATGATAATTAATTGAAAAAATAATAATTATTTATGCAATAGCTCACCTATTCGAAGACAATAGTATTGCAACACAAGGTGCCAGCATCTGTAAATGATGCTGCTGATTCTATTCTGATATTTTCGTGATAATGATTTTTTTATAATTATGAGCATGACCATCTTGTTGGTTTTCTATTAGATCTTCTATACCCTTCCTTGCAACACCTGAAAAAATACTTCACAAAATATTCAACGGAATTGAACAAATGAATTAAAGTAACACTGAAACAAATTAGTATTTAAAATAAGAGTTAACTTGTTATGTGAATTTAACGACTTGCAGTCAAATATTCATAAGGAATAGGTAAAATTTACTTACTCTGTAGGCCGAGCGCTTTCGAATCTTTGAGATCCGTTTTCAGAGGCGTGTTCCTTGATCATCGATGTCAGTTTTTTGGTTAGAAGAATTGTGGTTTTTGTAACAACACAGCTTCAACATCTACAGAAAACCAACAATGACAAATACCCTAATACACAGCACCTCCAATCATCCAACACAACACAAACACTCAGCATTCAGGTCAATGCTACACAGACTCAACACACCGCTATCCACTGACAATTACAACACTGAACTAAATACAATAAAATACCTAGCACAAGAAAACGGCTACAAACACGACCTAATTGAAAAACTCAATCATAAAATAACAAACAAAAAACAAAGCACCAACACCACTGACAAAAAATACATCACAATGACATACATTAATCCACAATCAAACAGACTAGCAAACATCTTCAAAAAGCCGGCCACACCATCTCATTCAGATTAAAAAACAAAATGAAAAATGCACTTACACTCAAAACCACACTGAACACAAACAAATACGATCTCTCAGGGATATAAAAACTGAACTGCTCTGATTGTAACAAATTCTACATAGGACAAACAGGCCGCACATTCAAACAACGTTACAAGGAACATTTTCAAGCCCTGACATCAAAAGCTGAATCGAATTTCGCCGACCATATCATTCAAACTGGACACACTTTTACTGACATAACTACCAACCTACACATTCTCCATATAAAATCTAAAGGACACGAACTCAACACCTTGGAACAATTTGAAATATACAAACACACCACACACAATAAACAAAACATCCTCAACGAACAACTTAATTTTAAATCACACAACCTTTTTGATCACATTTTACAAAAACCACAATTCTTCTAACCAAAAAACTGACATCAATGATCTAGAAACACGCCTCTGAAAACGGATCTCAAAGATTCGAAAGCGCTCGGCCTACAGAGTAAGTAAATTTTACTTATAGTTAATGAATATTCGACTGCAAGTCGTTAAATCCACATAACAAGTTAATATTAACAACAAAGTTCGTCATGGAACAAGAAATCCAGGAATAAAATTAGAGCTCTCATGTTTCACTTTGGCTTTAAAGCATAAGACCTTGATCACAATAAAACCTTATAACTACTAGATGTGAAGTTTTGGCAAGGTTCAAACCAATGGAAAATCAAATACCTTGAGGAAAAGCTGATGGGAATAACCAGAACCTTACCTTATGATCTAAAATAAACAATAATTGGTTACTTGTTCACTGATGACTGACATGCAAAAGAAATATAAATTTGAATAAGTTATATTGTTACACAAGTTGGTCTCAGTTAATTCATCATCCATTAGTGGAAAAGTAACAAGCTATTCACCATAAGTATGTCACGGATCATTGATTATCAAATACTAAGTTTTAGTTCGGAACCCACCTAAAACTGTAGGTCCAACTCATCAATCACCAACATCCAACTCATTACCCACGCACAGGTCTCAGACCCATGTGGGCTTCATCCTCAAAAAAAAAAAATAAATAAATAAAACAATCTACTCTGCTACATCTAAATATTTATTGTACTCACCATCAGTTTTAGTTTTCATCCTCTTCAATAGCAAATTGAACTCATCTGCTAGCAAACTGACCTGGAAAACAATCAAAGATTTCATAAATACCCAAATTATGATGTTGAAGATCCATCTTGTTTCCACTAATATGTAATCTAAACTTTAAAAAACCACTTTTAAATGGAAATTAACTCACGTTATGGCGTGACGGCCGTTTCGCTCTTTTGTCTAGAGCATCGTCAGACGACCCACAGTACACTCTAGAGTGTTGCTCTAGACAACAGAGCGAAACGGCCGTCACGCCATAACGTGAGTTAATTTCCATTTAAAAGTGGTTTTTTAAAGTTTAGATTAAATACCCAAAGCTTAAAATCCACTGAATAGTTTGAAAAAAAATCACCACGGCTTTCCCGGACCTATTTTTATGTGAACAATTTCCTTTATTTTGATAAAATGGGTGAGTTGGTGCAAAGTAGCACATTCCTACTGGAGCATTACTTGTCTGCACTTCTTTTTTTTCTGAGGATGAAGCCCACATAGGTCTGAGACCTGTGCGTGAGCAATGAGTTGGATGACGGTGATTTATGAGTTGGACCTACAGTTTTAGGTGGGTTCCGAACCACCGGGAAGTGATTTTCAGCAGAGAACAGTGTCTTTTTTGCTGGCCAATCTAATCGGTCACCGTTACAAATAGGACCTACGAGAACGCAGCTTATCTATCTGATTGAACAGATACCTACTACGGCTCGCGGCTATCACTTCCAAAGTACCATACCTAGTATTCTTCTACTATGAGTAGTATGTTCTTTATACAATGTGACTTTACAGTCATTGTACCATACTTGAATGCATCTAGTAGTTTATGCAACGATTTTATTTTGACCCTTATTAAGGCACGAGTTAGATGTAAGTTATAACACGAGCGAATGCGAGTGTTATAAATATCTCACGAGTGCCTTAATGGCCAAATAAAATCGTTGCATACACTATTTTATCTACGACCACTAGTATACATTTAATTAAAACAATTTCATTTTACCTGTGGCCGTTCAGTGATACCTAACCTCTTGTCTCAAATATGAGAAGTTATAGTAGATTGTTAGGTTAAAGTAGCTGGTGTAGCAATTTGATCAAATCAGCTGATAGTTTCACAATATTGAATTACGATATTGATTCCATCAAAAATGCTTCTGATTGGTCCAGAACCCGTGTTATAATGTAGAACCTGTACTATAATGAGCTCTTTATGCAACAGGTTTCAAAAAGCATTTCGAAAAGACAGCTGTTTTGGCATCAATTGCGAAACTGTAATGTATACATTATGACATGGTCGTAGATAAAAGACATTAGAGTGCATCTGACAGATATGTAATCAATCATATGACTATTTTTTCCTGATCTAAAACTGAAAAAATTCATCATAAAAATCAGTTCAGTTTATGACATGATCAGTGCATGTCAATAATTTATTACCATGTTGAAACTTGGAAAAATGAATTTAGTTTGAAGCATTTTTACTAACAGAGTTCTGTTTGATTTTCATGCATTAACGTTTTAGGTAGAATTATAGAGAAAATGGTGAGTTACAGTTCTTCTGTATTGAATATAAATATATTGGTGTAACATATTTAGCCATCTCATAACCAACAAATTTTCTGTGATGTTTTCATGACGAAATACTTGACAATATAATATCAAATCTGACACTGTATTTCTATTCAAATTATAATTTTTACTCACTTATACTGGAGATAAGTCACTAGAGGGATGCATTTAACTTCTAAAGAGAAGCTTCATCAGCCTATCTTCTTTTGTGTGTTCAGGTGATTTGTTCTGTGCTTTGGGTAGGCTATGTTCTCTATTCTGGAAATGGTTTCAGTTACAAACATGATGCAGCTTTTCTTAAGAAGTTAAATGCATCCCTCCAGTATCTCCAGTATAAGTGAGTGAAAATCTCAATTTAAATAGAAATACAGTGTTAGTTTTGATATTTTAGGTTGTTCAACAAAATTTGTTAGCAAAACATATAGCACCAATAGATGTATAGAGTAAATATATAGCAAATCATATATTTCCATGACGAAATACAGTACTTGATGAACAATCTAATACCAAAACTCACACTGTATTTCAATTAAATTTATGATTTTCACTCGCTTTTACTGGAGATACTGGAGGAATGCATTTCACTTCTAAAGAGAGGCTGACGAAGCTTAATAGTTATAGATATACCCTGTAAGAAACCTTAGGAGGAAGGAGTCGCATTGAAATTTCTATTGTCAAAATATATACCATACTATTGAATATATTTTTTTAATTATTGTAAATCATTTTTGTGTGTGATAAAAATACCTCTGTCCTTGGTCTTCAAGAGAGAGAAAGAAATAATAATAATTATTATTAGCCTATTTATAATTAGCATTTATTTTATGCGAATACTGAATCATATAGACAGCTAATCATGTAGGCAGATTGTGTCTTTTTTATTGGTATTATTGTTTGAATTCCAATTGAAATGTTATGTTTGATGTTAATTTCCAAGATTGTTTTCCTTTTTTATTCTATGCCTAACAGGTTAGAGAAAATAACAGCCTAAGTTGTTTAATAATAGTTGATATTGTATTATATTGGAATAGAATTAGAATAAATTAACTTTTCATGTGAAATTTAACGACATGCAGTCAAATATTTGTTAAGAATAAGTATAATAACTCACTTAATCTGGCCGAGTACTTTCGAATCTATGAGATCCATCTTCAGAGGCGCGGGTTCCTAGATCATCATGTCAGTTTTCAAATTTGATCATCATGTCACCACTGACAAAAAATACATCACAATGACATACATTAATCCACAATCACACAGACTAGCAAAAATCTTCAAAAAAGCCGGCCACACCATCTCATTCAGAACAAAAAACAAAATAAAAAATGCACTTACACTCAAAACCACACTGAACACAAACTAATACGATCTCCCAGGGATCTACAAACTAAACTGCTCTGATTTTAACAAATTCTACATAGAACAAACAGGCCGCACATTCAAACAACGTTACAAGGAACACTTTCAAGCCCTGACATCCAAAGCTGAATCGAATTTTGCCGACCATATCATTCAAACTGGACACACTTTCACTGACATCAGCACCAACCTACACATTCTACACATAAAATCTAAAGGACACGAACTCAACACCTTGGAACAATTTGAAATATACAAACACACCACACACAATAAACAAAACATTCTCAATGAACAACTAAATTTTAAATCTCACAAACTTTTTGATCATATTTTACAAAAACCACAACACTTCTTACCAAAAAACTGACATGATGGTCTAGGAACCCGCGCCTCTGAAGATGGATCTCATAGATTCGAAAGTACTCGGCCAGATTAAGTGAGTTATTATACTTATTCTTAACAAATATTTGACTGCATGTCGTTAAATTTCACATGAAAAGTTAATATTAACAATGCAGTTCGTCATGGAACAAGAAATCCAGGAATTTAGAATAGATCTTGTAATAAGCTAATTTTTGCTCGGTATTTCCGGCTGACGGTCTAAGACCAAGCTGTAAAAGTGTAAGTTTTTTACTTAGTTGTTTTTGTTCATAAAAGCAAATAAAATATTTAACTTATAGTCTAATATACTGTATAATCTTATTAGTATTGGCTATATGGTGATATTGTGGTAGATATCCACATCCAATTGACATGACTGTTGAAACTATAGTGTCAAGACTTTGTCTACCAACTGTGCCTTGCTTATTTTATGTGTATGAAGCTACTTTATATGTAAGAAAGAGTGATATTAACCAAAATCTGGACGTGCACGATTATAATACAAGACCCCGAGGAAAAGATCACTTGGTTAGCCACAATACAAGCTTGTTTGAACAAAAACCTGGTTATATCTGTAGGAAACTCTACAACAAGCTACCGCAGTTTCTGAAGTCTTAAAAATATAAAAATATTTCGTTTATAAGACTCTCTATAGAGTTCCTTTCAGATTAACATATTAAGCCTCACCTCAACTAATTGATATTATAATTAAGGAAGTGTGGGAAGTGATAGCCGTGAGCCGTAGCAGGTATCTGTTTAATCAGATAGAGATAAGCTGCGTTCTCCTGGGCATCTTTGTAAGGGTGACCGATTAGATATGCCAGCAAAAAAGACACTGTTCTCTGCTGTAAAATCACTTCCCGGTGGTTCGGAACCCATCTAAGACTGTAGGTCCAACTCATCAATAACCATCATCCAACTCATTACCCACGCACAGGTCTCAGACTTATGTGGGCTTCATCCTCAAAAAAATAAAAATAAATAACAGGTAACTATAGTGTATGTTGATGATGCTTTTCAAAGAGTACAAGAGTTCCTTTCAGATCAAGATTAAGCCTCATCTCAACTAATTGATATTGTAATTATGGTAACTAGTGAATAATATTAAATATTTTGTGTATTTAATTATTGATTACTCGGAGTCTTCAAGACGTAATCTTCAAAAAAGTACCTCAAATGTCAGGTTAGGTTAGTTGATGTGACATTTACTGTATTACTATTTTTTCATTTCGAATAATTTTAATTTATTTTCTAATACCCAATCACCTTACAGAGTAGCGACTCCGATTTGAAATCTTCATCCCAACTTGATTCCATTCAAAAGTCTTCTAGACTGATGGATAAATCGCCATCTTTGTTGAGGCTGAGCCACAGTGAGAGCCGGCATAGTGTCGTCTCATTCTCCACCGATATGTCTCATATGCTGGAAAGCGTATCTATGTTTTCCGAAACTGAGTCTGAAGAGCAAAGCGAGTCTCCTTGGGACCTGATTGTCAATATCGATGAAAATGACCTCAGAACAAGGCAAGTGCGAATTTTAACCAATTGAAGAATTGTAGGTTCCATAGCTGTGCTTATATATAGACTAGCATTCTGTAGTTTCTCTTTTCTAGTCGGCAATTTATGGTAGTGGTCACAGAATCACGAAATTGGGAAGGGTGAGTGAAATTGCAGTGTTGCTAAAAGCCATACAGTTCAACTGTTTGAGAAGAGAAGTACAAATTAAGCTGCTTTTTCTGCGTAGTTTTGTGTGTCTAGTTCTTTAATGTTGTCACCATTGGCTTTAATGTTAAAGTTTAAAAGATGTAAGTTTTATTTCTCAAATCTGATTCATGGATTATTTTTAGTAGAATGTATTCTTCTAAAACACGATGTGACATTGATGAAGCAATAGATACTGATTAGGTCAGAAGTATTTCAATGCCATAGATGAATTCATTTGTCTTTGACATTGAGATGCTCATAAAATTTTGTTTTTAATATAATGAATTTTGTCAAGTTACTTGAATTGGTCAGTAGTCGAGTCTGGAGTTAGTGTCCTAGAACTTACTGTAAAAGTGTAAGTTTTTTATTCAGTTTGCTTTTGTCCATGCAATGAAGATTATTGAATAAAGTAGGCCTATATTTTATTATTATTTTCTTTCGATATATTATCTAAATAAAATATTTAACTTATAGTCTAATATATAATCTTATTAGTATTGGCTATATGTGGTATTGTGGTAGATATCAACATCCAATTGACATGACTGTCGAAACTTTAGTGTCAAGACTTTGTCCACCAACTGTGCCTAGCTTATATGTGTAAAGCTACTTTAGCTACTTTATATGTAAAAAAGAGTGATATACTAACCGAAATCTTGATATACACGATTATAATACAAGAAGCCGAGGAGATTATCACTTATGCCCGGTTTCTGAGTTGTCCATTAACTTAATGGACCATTAACTCAATGCTGGAGCAATGGGCTAATGATCCATTAAACTTAATCAACAACTCAGAAACCGGGCATTAGTGAGTCACAATAGTAGCTTATTCAAACAAAAACCTCTTTATATTGGTAGGAAACTCTACAACAAAGCTACCACAGTTTTTAAAGAGTCTTCAAAATATAGAAATATTTGAAAAACAATTGAAAAAATATTTAGTTGATAAAGCTTTTAATAGTGTACAAGAGTTCCTTTCACATTAAAATTAAGCCTCACCTCAACAAATTGATATAGTTATAAATTATGGTAGCTAGTGTATAAGATTTCATAATTGTTTATCTGACTTGTCTTATACTCCAAGATGTTATCTACAAGAAAAATACTTAATAATGAGAAACAAGGAAGAGACCTGTAATAATTTATGAAGATTTTACAGGCCATATGTCTAATTTCTTTTAAAAGTAGGGTTCGGGGGGCCTCCCCCGAGAAGTTTTTGAAAATAATCACTCTAGAATTTCATGATTAGTGTTAAATCCACTAGTAAAGTTCATCCTCAATAACCATTTATGTTTAAATATGAAGTGAAAAAGTAAGCATCGTATGGAATTACAAAATGTATTTTTGTTTGTGATGTTTTACGTGAAGAAATATACTTGATGAACAATCTAATATCAAAACTGACACTGTATTTCTATTTAAATTGTGATTTTACTCACTTATATGGAAGGGGTGCATTTCACTTCTAAAGGACGAAGCTTCTCTTTAGAACTAGCGAAATGCATCCCTCCAGTATGAGTTAGTAAAAACTATAATTTAAATAGAAATGCAGTGTCTGTTTTAATATTTGATGTATTTTTTATTATACCATTATTGTGTGTCAATAATATATTCATCTATTTTCAACCTACAACTGATCACATTCACTTGAATTTACTCATCACTTCAACGTATGAAGTCACTGACAATAAGCTACTTTCAATGTCTTATCAATTTTTCGTGATATTTAGTGCGCTCCACACATTTGATCCTTTTTCTTCTTCTCTTCCTTCTTCTTCTTTATTTCTTCCTTATTCTTCATCTCTTCCTTCTTCTTCTGAATCTAGTTCATTTTTTGTCACATGGATCTGAAGAGCTTTGTTGACAAAGGACAGTGTAAGAACGTTTATATAATAGATAGGACTTTTAAATTGGGAAAAATTTCTACTAATTAGGCAGAAAAGTGCTTTAAACTTAGAATTTAAAAATGTAAATTATTCATATAACTTACTACAGTTAGCATATGTTTATTAATCAAAATGAATAATATTGATAATAAATTCAGCAATAACACATTTATTTGATTCCCAGTTAATTGATTGACAATTGAAAATAATTATGTTGTTGCAGTCTTTTTCTATTTTCTTGAATGGTTAAACTTTTCAGATCAAATAAATTCCTGGATTTCTTGTTCCATGACGAACTACTTAGTATTAACTTTTTAAGTGAATTCAACGACTTGCAGTCAAATTTTTTATTAAGAATAAGTAGTATTTTACTTACTTTGTAGGCCGAACGTTTTCGAGTTGTTGAAAACCATCTTCAAGACATCCTAGATAGCGATGTTGATTTTTTGGTTCTAACCAAACGTATTAGAGTTGTTGAAACCCATCTTCAAGGCATCCTAGATAGCAATGTTGGTTTTTTGGTTCTAACCGAACGTTTTATAGTTCCTGGATTTCTTGTTCCATGACGAACTGCGTTGTTAATATTAACTTTTCAACTTTTAATTTGACTGCAAGTCGTTGAATTCACTTGAAAAGTTAGTTTTATAGTTTTTGAAACCCATCTTCAAGGCATCCTAGATAGCGATGATGGTTTTTTGTTTCTAACCAAACGTTTTAGAGTTGTTGTAACCCATCTTCAAGGCATCCTAGATAGCAATGTTGGTTTGTTGGTTCTAACCAACATTTTGGAGAAAAATGGATCTCCAAGATTCAAAAACGTTCGGCCTACAGAGTAAGTAAAATACTACTTATTCTTAATAAAAATTTGACTGCAAGTCGTTAAATTCACTTGAAAAGTTAATATTAACAGCGCAGTTCGTCTTGGAACATTCATCTGGGGTATTTGTCTTGCGACAGCTCGCTAGATTGAATGACAAAAAGTTACTTTTTACAGCTTACCATGGGCTCTTACTGTCACATATTAGGTATGCTATCTTAGTATGGGGTAATTCATCAAAACAAAATCTTGATAGGGTGTTCAAGATCCAAAAGAAAGCGGTTAGGTGTATAGAAAGAGTAAATAGATTGGATTCATGTAGGCCGTTGTTCAAGAGACTTGGTCTCCTAACTGTACCCTGCTTATATGTGTATGAAGCTACTTTATATGTAAAAACGAATGATATTAACCAAAATCTTGACGTACATGATTATAATACAAGAAGCCGAGGAGATTATCACTTGGTGAGTCACAATAGTAGCTTATTCAAACAAAAACCTAGTTATATTGGTAGGAAATTCTACAATAAGCTACCGCAGTTTTTAAAGAGTCTTGAAAATATAGAAATATTTAAAAAACAATTGAAAAAATATTTAGTTGATAAAGCTTTTTATAGTGTACAAGAGTTCCTTTCACATCAAAATTAAGCCTTACCTCAACTAATTGATATAGTAATTATGGTATCTAGTGTATAATATTGTTGATCTGACTTGTCTTATACTCCTTAACTGGAGTCTCCAAGATGTAATCTACAAAAAAAACAAGAAATCCATGAATTCGACTAAATCTATTGATGATATTTGACAATTGAAAATCTGCTATTGCAGTTCTTTTTCTACTTTCTTGAATCTTCAAGATATTGTAATATGTGTCTCATCAGGGAGGAGTATCACCTGTCACAGAAGCAACTCTTGATATTGGAGTTCGTCAATGGCGCTGAAGATAAAGTGGCTGTTTGGAGGCCACCGGCTAATAAAACATCCAAAGACCTGGAAAAAATGCCTCTTGCCGTACGGGCTGCTTTCATTGAAGATATGGTTTGTTGTCACTTTATTTTTATGAAATAAGGTTTTTGTTTTACCAACTTGGTTTATCCTCTTTTTGTAGACATCAATGTACATAATGTATATAATAATTAATACAAGCAATTCACATTATAAATAGATGAAACAATTTACAAAATTCCCAATTATGGGATATATAAAGTCATATTTCAAAAAACCAAATCAATAATTTCTCAGTGTGAAACAAAACGTAGTCCCATGGAATTTTTCAATATAAATAAAATAAATGTTTTATTTATTTTCAAGTGAATTAAACGACTTGCAGTCAAATTTTATTGAAAATAATTTGACTGCAAGTCGTTTAATTCACTTGAAAAGTTAATATTAACAACGCAGTTCGTCATGGAACAAGAAATCCAGGAGTTTTATTTCTCTTATAAAAATAAAGTACAATTCAAACTAAACTTAATTCTTCTAAGACAAGAGAAATAAGGTACTCCCGAGATAATTATTTTTGGGAGCTACCAGCAAGAAAAGTTTTAATTTTATTTCCAAAGCAAAACAAACAATTACATCATTAAGAAAACAAACACATAATTCATTCAAGGTACAGTCAAATAAAGAAAAAACAAACATACAAATAAAAGATGATTTGATAATAGGTTGGCAAGTCAGGAATTATGTCACTGCATCATTAAACGGGTTTGTCATTATGGAATTCCTCCGACTGGTACGTATAAGAGCTTATATCTGTGCCCACAGAATTTTAACAATCATGACTTATTTACGAAATCGCTACCTCTATTCTAATCCTAAATCAACAAAAAATATTTCTATGTCCTGTTTATCTAATAACCACTTCTTCAACATATTTTTAAATTTTCGGGGATCTCTCTGTTTTTTTTCTCCTCTGGAATCTTATTGTAAAACTTTGGAACTATATATTGGTAGAATCTTTTGTAAATCTCTTACAAATCTCTTATATACGTTTGCATTACTTAAAACTCTAGATTCACTGATGAAAATTTATTGATTCATATCTAGACATGAATAATGCAGTCGATTAAAAACGAAGCAACATGCTTTTCAGCTTAAAAATGTTTTCGTGAAAAAATACAAGTATAAGCCAAGAGGCTTTTTTTATGCTAATGTTTGATGTTATATTATACATTCTGAACAATGGTGAGGATAATCAAAATAATCATAATAACAATAATGTCAAGGCTGCAGGAAATGAAGCCAGCCAGAGCCTTATCTTATCAAAGACAAGCGCTTCAACCAGCTGCGCTACCAGAGCCAAACATTCAATACCTACAATTTAAAGAAAATGTAATTCAAATGAACTAATGGCCATAAACGTGCCTGTAAACGTTAATCGTCTGGACCAGAAGGTAAACATTGCATTCTAGGAGTTTTGTGGAAATTGAAATTGAATTTATTTACATTCCAAACATTTGTTACAACAAACTGAAAATGAGGCAGTACATGCAGGTCATATCATTCAGTCAAATCACAAGAACATCAAAATATAAAAAAAAAAAACACTAATCATAACAACATCAAAATGTGATAATAATTATTTTAAATTATTCAAAAATCATACAAAAATGTTCATTGAATTGACATCAAAAACCTAAGAAAAGAAAAAAAACAAAGAATTTCACCTATTAGGCGATTGACTTGGGCTCCTCAAATATTGAGGAAATATGCTGTCAAATTTCATCTGGGGTATTTGCTCTGTGACAGCTTGATAGATTGAATGACCAAAATTTCCTATTCACAGCTTAACATGGTCTTATAATGTCGAATTATATTAGGTATGCTTTCTTAGTATGGGATAACTCATGATAAAAATCTTGATAGGATGTTTAAGATCCAAAAGAATCAGCACAGATCAGATTCATGTAGGCGGTTGTTCAAGAGACTTGGTCTCCTAACAGTACCTTGTTTTTATGAAGTTAAATTTATTGTATGTGAAAAAGAATGAAATGAACAAAAATCTCAACCTACATGATTATAATTCGTGAATCAGACAAGATTATCACTTGGTGAGTCACAATAATAGTATGTTATTGAAGCATACACCTTGTTATATTTGTAGGAATCTCTTTAACACACAGTTTCTAAAGAGTTTTGGAAATATCGAAATGCTTGAAAAACAATTGAAAAAATATTTAATTGATGAAGCCTTTTACAGTGTACAAGAGTTCTTCTCAAATCAAAATTGAGTCTCACTTTAAACAATTTAAATTGTAATTGTTGTAATTAGTGAATAAGAATGGTAATGTTGTATATAATTATTATGATGTTGAAGATCCATCTTGTTTCCACTAATATGTAATAAAAACACTTTTAAGTGGAAATTTACTGATTTAAGGCATGAGTTTGAGGGTTATGGATGTTGGAAGGGTGAAGGGGTGGGGGATGAGTATAGGCCTTATGCCTTAAATCAGTGTACTGCGGGTCGTCTGACGATGCTCTTGACAACAGAGTGAAACGGCCGTCACGCCATAAAGTGAGTTAATTTCCACTTAAAAGTGTTTTATAAGTTTTTATTGTATAATTATTGTTGATCTGTCTTATCTGAAAAAAATATTCTACCATTTAGATGACTTCTATGTTTAATTTCATTTATTGGCATATTCATTCTATTTTACAGTATACACTGTCAGAACAGGTGCCTCGTCAATTTCTTAATAATTAATGGCCAAAATAACAAACACTATACAGTTAATATCATCATCCATGAAATCTTTGACACATTAATAACATTTATCCACTAATAAGTTTCGTAAATATATTTTCAAAGTTTTAACTGTAAATTTAGTAAAATCAATTTTTAATTTATTAAATAATTTCATTCACATATAATATATGGAGACTGCGCAAATAAATTAAGCCTATGAGTTGGCAGTTTGTAATTTTTTTATTCCTAGTGTCATATTCATGTTCAAACCTATTATTATGAAAAAGATGGAGGTTTTTAAATACAAATAACATTAAATCTAATATATACAAAGAATTCTTTACTGTAAGTATTTTAAACTTCTTAAATAGCGGACGACATGATTCTGTTCTATATATTATATGCATGGCGATATCACTTGAATTGAGTGTGATTCCTTCAGAATTCTCCTTATTTCGCTTGAAAAAAACCATCATAAATTTTTCAGGTGGCATCACGGTTCTGTAAATGGCTGCGAGGTTTGGGGGGCAGACCACCCAACTTGGATGAGAAAAGTCTAAAAGAACTGTTTCAAATTGGTATTGTCAATCCTACGTCAGCCTCAATTCGAACAGTTTTTGAAGAGCGCACCTTCATACCAGATCTGGCTGCAGAAAAGCTTAATTTACCACAGGTTGGTAATACTGTTGCTAAAATAAGGCTGGCAACGCTAAAGTTCACACTTGCACTTTATTTACACAAATTAGTCTATTTACACACATAATTGTAAGTTCAATTAATAAAGGAAAACAGATCAAAAAATGACAAGCTAATACTTATTTTCAATAATTATTTACAAGAATTAATAAATAATTAATTACAGGCTGATCAATAATAAAAGAAACAAGAGTACAATAAACTGTACAATACTGTAGAAAGAAATGATAAAAAGAGCAACTAATCACTTACAAAACACACTCCAATTCGTTATTTGACAGTCCCAAATAATATCACTTGACACAACGTCTTTAAACTATTAGTAAGCTGCACAAATATAGTAAACACTTGTCAATGCACTTTACACTGGAATCGAGCGCTGTTTTCTCCAACAACACTGGATTGTCTCTCTCACAAGATCTGTAACACAATCTGTCATGCGGGTATGTAAAACTAACTGTCATGCAAGCTTTTGTAAGACTAAACTAGCTTGTTAAAATGGACTTCTTTATAATAGCTGTCATAGTTGTATAATTCCTAGAGGCGGTTTTTATATGCTTCAAGAATGCCATGGAAGGTGACAGAATATAGTAGAATACGACCTTGATTGTTCAGGAAGTTTGTAGAATTCTCGAGAAATTCAATTGAGTGAAGGGATGCAAATACAAAGAATAGGAGTGAGAATAAAGACATCTAATGAGAGAGAATGAGAAGGTTCAGATTTCAAGTCACATTTGACCATGAATGGAACAATGTATGTAGAGCAAGTGTGTAAATAACTGCTTTGTTTACTTCCGTAACAATTCTACAAAGGCTGTCTCAATAAGACTAACTCAATTACATGTTGAGAGCGAGTAGTCAATTTTTCCAAAAGCCTGGTCTAGAATGCAATTTTATATACAATGTACAGTTGGTGGGCTGCAGTTTTGTACGTAGTCCAGTGAAATAATCGACTGAGGAAATCTATAGTTGATAGGTTAGGTTTAGCTTTGGATTTATTGCAGATTGAATGACTATTGACTATCAATTCTCTCAGTCGATTATTTTACTGCACAACATACAGAACTGCAACCCAACTGGTGGCCTCCATCATGTGTATGACAAACCCCCATGTGAAACGGGGTGGTATCCTTTAGGACGACATAACAGTTTGATCAACCTACTGCTAGCGCAGCCATAACTGCATAACCAAACCTAACATAACCTGGCTAGATGTGACTGAACCACCTTTGTTTACTAGGTCGGTCAAAAAGACCTTTGTACAAATGGTGTCCTCCCTGTGAAACTGCATTGATCGCTCGTTTGCAATGTGTAACACAGGCATAACTTGGCTCTTTATATTATTTATAGATAGTTTCATGTATAGTTATCAATACTTTGTGGGCTTGTTGTATGCTTTATGCTCATTAAAGTGATGACAAACTTTCATATCAATTTATAGGTCTGGAAATGCTTCATTACAGGAATAAAAGTGGCTGAAATTAGCAGCATTACTGCTGTAGTTGCAGTTTAGTCAGAACCTGACTGCACTTCTGGCTGAAGCCAGCTGCTTCATATTATTATTATTATTATTATTATTATTATTATTATTATTAATATTATTATTATTATTATTATATTATTTTATTATTATTATATTGCAATTCTCTCCAAATAGCTTATAGCTACAAGAGAAATAATTGCACTGTGTGTATATGAAACTGTTTGTATCTGAGAGAAATAAATTGAAATTGAAAAATTAAAAAAAAAAAAAATATTTTTATTAATATTATTATTATTATTATTATTATTATTATTATTATTAGACGTAAACCTTCCAAAGTGGAAGACCAGCTTTTCATTTTTTGTGCGAATTCAGCTTTTCTCTCTTCACTTTGTTTTTTGTTTTCAATACCTACTTCATTTTGTTCCAACTCTTGGATGTTTTGTCTCTGGCATAACTTCCCATTTATTAAGTCTTATTCTAAAGTTTTTCAATTGTAAATTTCTTTGTTGGTTATTTTGGCCAGCACTAGTTCTTTTCAACATTTTGTGTCCATTATCCTTGATTGACCATTTACACTACATAGTTTACAATTCTTTTTGTTAGTCTATGGTCTGGAAGCCTCATGATGTGACCATAAAATTTAAGGCTTCTTTTCCTCATATCTGTCTCTATATTAGAATATTTTTCACCTTTGACGTTCTCTGTAATCTATATCCGTTTGCGGTCCGCCTTGGTCCAAAGATTTTCGTAACTATTTTTATTTTTGCCGCTTTATATGATTGTTATTACTATTTTCATTAACTATTATTATTAATGGCGAGTTCTCCCTGGGTGGAAGACGATAAGCAGCGATGACCCGGTCAAGAATTTTTGGGTTCCTCTTATTATTCCAATAGGCTTTCATAGTTTCTGAGAAAGATTTTTTTTTCTTGCGACCACTTTGGCCGCAACTGCTTCTCTTTTGGCTGGATTGTAACTTTCCACTTGTCTGCCTTTTGTCTGAATATTTTTTTTGTTAAATCTCAGTTGGTGTAATGTTCAGGTTTTTCATGTCTTTTTTGTAATAATAATAATTTTATGTATACAGTATATTAGGATTTTACAGTAATGACTGTTTTTCCTCTTTCAGCCAGATTTTCCACCAGTTTCTACTCTCCCAATCATTCTCACTCAAGTTTCTCGATTCCATCGCTTCATCCACCTCATTCCTCCACATTATTTCATTATTATTATTATTATTATTATTATTATTAGTAACGTGAACGAGCTGTGAATATCAAATTTACTCGTATGAATTATTCAATCAATAAGTACAGTTTTCAAATAATATGTGAGCTCATTTTTACCCAAGATATTTGCAGTCTCACCCAAATATTACTAACACCTACTCTAGTACATGGGCTACCATAGTTGAGTAGGTTAATTTCCATCTACTTCTAATTGAAGTATAAAACAACGTAGCTTGTAAAGCTACGCTTGCACATAGACAATGAAAGGATAAAATTACTTGTTTCAAAAGAAATATTACCACCAGACTTGCACTGATTGGTACAATCTATAATCATTATAATTATTTTGAATAATTATTTCAAAATATATAACATATTTAACATCAGAATATTACATTAATAATGTTTCTTTTTTAGTTTTTCTTCTATCTCTTTCATTTAAAATAGGTTTATTTTATAGACTCCATCCAGCGGTCCACAGGTTGCATCTTGTGTGCTGGATTGTATTTTCTCTTTAAGTTTAATTTTTTTCAATTTTATATTTTTTTAATGAACATAGCTTTTCTGTAGATAAGAAAAAAAAAACACTGTATATTGTTATTTTTCTTTTGAGAATGAAATCTATCTATCTATCACTGTGGGATATCTTTGTAGTTTTGTAGTTAATATTTTATACGGATGTAATTTTTGGTTACTTTAATTTTTTGAAGGAAGGAAATAAAAAATTTAGTTTATTCACACCCAACAAAACACTTCCAAAGTATAGGTTAAATGTTAAATTTGATTCTGTTTTTTTTTTTTTTTTTTTTTAGAAAACGCTTCTGAACCAATTAGAACGGCACCTATGGTGGGACATAGTGGCTGAATCACAACCAAAAAAAACTACAGCGTTTGGAAAATTTTTGGAACCAGCTGATCAGTACAGGCCTCCCAAAAACAGAACACGAGAAACTTGGCTTTCCTGTGACTCTATTCCAAAAGATATGGAAAGATTTACTGAGCATGCCTACCAAAAAATAAAGAGCTCAAGGTAAACAAGACTTGATGTTTAAAGTCACTAATGCTTGGTTTCACAAACCAAGATCAAATCACAGGATCAACCGATCCTGGTTCGATTTAGATCCAGGCTCCATTTATTCACTAAAATACAACTCTGATCTTGTATTTAACAAACCTAGATCATGATCCAGCTGGGTTTACACCGGAGTTTTTAACACGTGTTACCAACAAAAGTTATATAATATAGAGGAAGATACCAAAATTTTATGTAGCATTTGTTGATAACGTGCCAAAAAAGTTGTGTTAATATCTTAACTTTTGTTGTCCACAGAGTGTCGGTAGAGATCAAACAGAAAATTATATGTTGGTAACTTTTTTTATCAACAGAAGTAAAGGCCGGTTTACACCGGAGTTATTAACAAAAAGTTAATTTCTTATTATTTAGGTAAATATGAACCCATTAATAAGGTTCCATTGTTGACACTTAACTTCAATTGATATGTCTGTATGTTCATGAATTTACATTTATTAATGTTTAATTAGATAATTACCTATATTATTGAATAAAACCCATAATGCAATGTTTAATGTTTAAACTATTTTTTCACAAATGAAAAGCATATTTTGATAATACGTTATTTTCAAAATAGGAGAGAAATGAAAGCATCGCAAACCTCTGGTACATACAATGATATAGTTGATTTTGAAATCTTATGCCCGGTTTTTGAGTTGTTCATTAATTTTAATGGATCATTAACCCATTGCTCCAGCATTGAGTTAATGGTCCATTAAGTTAATGAACAACTCAGAAACCGGGCATTATACAATTAACTTGAACTTGTAAAAGAGTCTTCAGTTGCTAAAAAGCGCATGGTTACTGCTAACTTTTCTTGTACTGGGATTGCTTTTCTGTAATTTGTGTCTTGCTTGCCAATAATTACGTTTCTAACACAACTATATTAAGTACTCAAAGTCACTACTGGTCATGCATGAAAAGTTTTTGATGCTTCCATCACATCGTAATTATTCACCTGATAGGGAATCAATATCATCTTCTTGCAAGTCATTCAAAAGATCAAATGAGGCAGAGGTGGTAAGGTGGGAAACAGTAAGGTGGGGCGTTTGTTGATACAGACCGGTTCAAAGTGCATGGCGTCTCGCTGGTGGCAGGGGAGGCAGTGCGAGAGAGACAGAAAGTCTTTCCCACCACGCTTCCCCTCCAGCCATCAAGTACAGTCGTGTCAAATACACTCTCTGCTGAACGTTTTAGCGTTAGCGGACTTAGGGAATATTTGAACTTGACTGTACTGCGAGGCAGCAGGTACAGTAGTGGGAGAAAGCGCTCAGCGCGCATGCTCCATCTAGACGCCAAGCACCGGGAAACTGTCTGTAACATGAGTTACATGACGCACTTGTGAAAATGTAACATTTCGTTATATAACTTCGCTTATATAAAATTGCTTGTAACAAAGAGATATTAACTTTTGTTAATACCTCCGGTGTAAACCCGGCTTAAGACGAATGTACATTCAAATATTAGTATGTAGGCTACACTACCAGGTGTTAGCATGACAATTACAATAATCTGATAAAATACAAGCTGACTTTAAATGATTAATATTTATAACCTGAGTCACAGTAATCTTGATCTTCAAGCTAAATAATTTGCATTTTTTGTGTAGCAGTTGTACAAATAATAATATTATGTAGTCGTAGTATATAATGTACTTGAAAAATTGTAAATTTATGATGTTTTAAAATAAATTAAAATTTTAATTTGAAGATTGCCATGCCCGAACTGTGCTAACAACATGATAAGTTGCATCAACAGAGATTGAATCAATATTAACAACGCAAATCGTAAATCGTTATGGAACAAAAATCCAAGAAATGAATTATATTCTTCAAAGTTATCAGTTTTTCAGTGTAGGTATGTTCTGATAGTGACCTCGTACTCAGTGGGGAGTTATGGAGGTCAGGACTGACCTCCCAAATTTTGGAGGGAGAATTCTACAAAATCTTATCAGTCTTCTCAAAAATCATCAGTCTGTATCCACCACTGAAATGTTGAGGCTTGAAAAATCACTGAAAATTCAATGCTAAATACAGTAGTACCAATAATTCATATTGGCCAATATTTTTAATATTCTATTCTGATTGCAGGCCGTCCTTTACACCTGAGAACGCTAGATTGAAAATCATTGAACGATATTCAATGAACAGTGTGTAGAAGATACTCAAAATTTCAAAACATTTTATTGTATATAAGAATAATTCAAATTTTTTTATGGTGAATAAAAAGTGATTAGATATTTAAAAATTTGATCGTTATCATGGTGAATGAATCAAATAAGTTTATCTCTCAGTTTTTCTGAAAGGAATTCACAAAAGGAATATAATCATATTTAAATATAATATAATATTGTTACGGGTTCTATGTCTAAAATAACGCTGGCAACACTTAAAGTTATCACTCGCACTTTATTTACACAAATAATCACAACACTCACTGTTCAGTAATGTCTTACAGAAAAATAAGCTATTAAAAACAGATAAATCGATATTGTTTAACTAATAAAGAGATTTCAATAAACTGTACAAAAAACAATCATTAAAGTTAAAAGGCCGATCTAATATTAAATAATAACTGTACAATAAACTGTCCAATAATATTCAAAAGGAAACGTTGAAAAAGAACAATTTACTTACTTAGCACTTGTCCGTAATACAATAAAAACTATTTAGTAGCTCACTGGTATGAATTAAACAGGAAAAAGAATTATCACTGTAGACACAGAGAAAGAATTATCACTATATAGAGACACAATATATAGAACTGACACAACTTGTTTATCATGACGAATTTCAAACAAGACTGACTAATTTACAAGAGTCCACCTCTATTTATATGATTTTTCATAATTGAGATATCTCTAGATTTCTCTACCAACTTCTACCGATTTCTAAAATAAACAATCAAGGAAACTCGAACTTTCCACAATATTCGATAAGACTCCATTAATTTCTAATCAAACAACTAGAACATTCTACTAATTACCAAGTAAACACCATAAAAGTGTCAAAAGCAAAGTAACTAATTGCTTAGAAGTAAACATTTACATAGCAGATAACACCGAGAACCACTGTCCTTCTTTCTCACTATTTTCATTCTCATATTCGCTACAATATATTTCTGAAAGGAATTCACAAAAGGAATATAATCACAAGTATGACCATAGATTAGGAAGTAAGTATTGATGGTTCGTCTATGGTATGACATATCATTAAGCCAATTATTGTCACTAAGTACAATTACTTAGTACATAAAGTACAATTATTGCTGTCGCTACAGCGGTCGTGGGTTCGAATCCCGCTCCTCCATCAGGCATCTATATATTGTGTCATTCACCTCATTACCCACGCACAAGTCTCGGACTCATGCGGGCATCATCAGCAATAAAAAGTTTATAAACCAAAAAATTATATAAAAGATATATAGCTTGTTTCACTCACACCCGGCAGTCGGTTAAAAGCATCACATCAAAGAGTGCTATGTGAATAAGCATAAGCTGTACTTACGTATTACTAGTAAGTAATAACTGGTTAAGTTTACTAAATACTGATCAATTGGAGTATTTATAGCAGCTGTAAGTAGAATCTTTTTTACTATTCATCAATGGAAACAAAAATATGTTCATCCCTCAAGAAATAGTTCATAACATCCGTCATCCTGGCTTTGAGGCTATGAATAACAATTTAACCGTTTGCAGAAAACAATAAATTTAGACGTTAATTTTATATAAATTAGTAGATTATAAAATTAAGATATTTATTCAAAGAATGAGAGCCATTCTTTGAATAAACTTATAAACAATTATAGAATCTTATACACTAGTTACCATATTACTATATCAATTATTTGAGGTAAGGCTTAATTTTGATTTGAAAGGAACTCTTGCACACTATAAAAAGCTTAATCAACTCAATATTTCTCTAATTGTTTTAAAATATTTCCATATTTTGAAGACTCTTTAAAAGCTACGGTAGCTTTCTGTAGAGTTTCCTATCTAACTAGAGTTTCCTATCTAACTAGAGTTTCCTATCTAACTAGAGTTTCCTATCTAACTAGAGTTTCCTATCTAACTAGAGTTTCCTATCTAACTAGAGTTTCCTATCTAACTAGAGTTTCCTATCTAACTAGAGTTTCCTATCCAACTAGAGTTTCCTATCTAACTAGAGTTTCCTATCTAACTAGAGTTTCCTATCTAACTAGAGTTTCCTATCTAACTAGAGTTTCCTATCTAACTAGAGTTTCCTATCTAACTAGAGTTTCCTATCTAACTAGAGTTTCCTATCTAACTAGAGTTTCCTATAACTAGGTTTTTGTTTGAATAAGCTGCTATTGTGACTCACTAAGAGATGTGATAGTCTCCTTGGCTTTTTGTATTATAATCGTTTACATCAAGATAATGACACTATTTTTTGCATACTGAACTGACCAGTATTATCATCATTACTAAAACGAAAATGATTCTTCAGATACAAATTCAAGATATAGCTCTGAAAAATGATAACTGTGGAATAATCCTCCGCTGATGTTTTCATGAAAACATGCAATTATCAAAGATAAACGACATACTACCTGCCTTTTAATCTTTCTTCTCATTATGAATGGGTATTCTTCCAGTTGGATTTATCCCATCAAGCTAATAACAGCCTTCTTTATTATCCCAGAGAAGAATTATTAGTAAAAAGCTTTTCATAATATTTCTCCAGATAAGAAACTTTCATTAATTTTGAATCTGAAAAGTCTAATTTGTCTATTTGCAGAAGACGGTTTAGATTGAAAAGGATATATTTATTGTCAATAAACTTACAATAGTAATAGGCAAAGTAAGAATACAGTTGCAATGCATAAAAACAGATACAATAAAGAAAATATAATTGCATAAGATGTCTCAATTTAACCCTAAAAACCAATCATATCTCATTCGAAAAATTCCTGTTATGGATATAGTGCAAGTCTTAAAACTCCTGACTGGAAGAAGTCTAATTTCTTGTAGTAGCCTGTTAAACAATTTATTTTATTTGCTTGCAACAGTGGCTTTTGTAAGTTTTTTTTTTAAAGCGAACATGAAGTAGTGTTAAATTTTTCTTATTCCTTGTTCTAAAACTGTGAAGGCTTGAATGGATATCGAAATTAGCAATATTTTGTTTGACATTATACTGAATTATGGTGAATAAAACGTTTTCTTATTCTTCGTCTCCTTCTTGTTCATGCTCTCCTTCTTCAATTTCTTTGTCGACACAACAGCAAGCAGCTGTTTATTATGCAGAATTAAATTATCATTATTTTCTGAGCTTTCTTGGTTTGACAATTTTTATTTTTGTTCTTTATACCATAAATTTACTTATATATTATTAAAATATGCATTATTGCATATACATTTATTTTGTCCATCTTGCTTTTTCAACAATCTTGTTCTTCTTCAACTCCTTTCCAAGCCGTTGAGTGAAAATTATTCGAAGAGAATTCAGGTCTCCTTGCCCAGAAACGACAAACAAAATCAAACTAACTCTGTTGAACTGAACTTCTTTCTGAACTTCGTCAATAGGCCAAGCAAAGTTCATTAAGCCACACCGCTTCCAATTATCAAGTTGAAACTTTTAAAACAATGTTTAATGAGGAAATTAAGTCTGATAAGAAAAACGTGAATAGGCAGCGAAAAAGATGATCGAACAACTGGATAGATTGTATAAGAAATGAGCTAAGTTGATGGACTTTCTCACCTAAAAACGGAATTAGTTGATGGGCTTGGGCACAAAAAATAAATGTACGTTAAATTCCGTTAAAACACTGAAGCCTAGTCTGTTCAAAGTGACATTTGCTTTGCTTTAAAAAAGACAAAAAAACAAAAAACGAAGCCGATTAGCTTCCCATATTTGAGCGAAATGGATTATGTTTTGACATGCATCAGGTATTAAAAACATTCTTTCCACCACAATAAAGTAGCTGGTAGGCCAAAATATATACCAGACATTTCCTGTAAATACAGTATTTATATATAATGTATATATATATATATATATATATATAATGTGTTTATATATAACATCATTTATAATTGAGTTGAATGCACCACAAAGTTAACATGTAAATGTAGGCTAGGCTAACTTTTCTAAGATTAAAATCAATTACAATACTAGCAGGCTGCTCGATTCAATTGAATCTGGTTTCTAGAGAGAGATTTTTTTACTCTTTTTCTTCATCATTATTATCTATTTCTCCTTCCTTCTCCTCCACCTCTTCCCCATAATCTTCCTCCTAATCCTCCACCTCCTTCTCCACCTCCTCCTTCTACTTCTCCTACTCCTGCTTCTTCTCATACTCTTCCTTCTCTTTCTTCTTTACCACCACCTTTTACTCCTCCTTTTCCTTCTAACCTTCCTCCTTCTCCTCCTCCTCCGCCACCCCCTGCTCCTCCTCCTTTTCCTACTAATTACAACCTTCCTCCTCCTCCTCCTCGTCCATATTCTCCTACTCTTCCTCCCCCTCCTCTTTCTCCTTCTCCTTTTCCTCCTTACCTTCCTCCTCCTTCTTCGTCTCCTACTATTCCTCCTCTTCCTCTTCTTTCACCTCTTGCTCCTCTTGCTCCTCTCCTCCTCTTTCTTCTAATCTTCCTCATCCTTTTCCTCCTCCACTCCCTCCTCCACCACTTCCTCCTCGTCCTCCTGTCTCCTTCTTTTTAATCTTTAACATCATTTTTATTTTATTTTCCTTCCCTTCCTCTTTCTTCTTTCTTCTTCTCCTGTCTTCTCATTCTTTTTCTTCTTCTCATGTCCTCTTTTTTTCAAGACCCTTGGAGAGCTAGAGTTTCATCAAAGGGTGAAGCCCACATAGGTCTGCTGTAAAATCACTTCCCGGTGGTTCGGAACCCACCTAAAACTGTAGGTCCAACTCATGAATCACCATCAACCAACTCATTACCCACGCACAGGTCTCAGACCTATGTGGGCTTCATCCTCCAAAAAAAAGAGAAAAAAAAACCTGTGCATGGGTAATGAGTTTGATGATGGTGATCGATGAGTTGGACCTACAATTTTAGGTGGGTTTTGAACCACCAAGAAGTGATTTTACAGCAGAGAACAGTGTATTTTTTTGCTGACCAATACAATCTGTCATCCTTACAGAGAGGGCACAGGAGAGCGTTGCTTTTCTAATCTGATTGAACAGATACCTGCTACGGCTCACTCCCCCCCATACAGAAGCTATATCTTAGATAGATGACAATTATTCTGTTTTAATCAATTAGAAACAGGTATATCGACACCCAACCCAAATACTCAGTCAGACTCCGAGCAATACAATGATTGCTTTGTGTTTGAGACCTAGATAGACTTCCATATTGAACAGAAAGGCCACTGTAGCTCTACTACACAATACGTACTGCTTCGTTTAGAATTCTATGCTGATACAGCTAAAACAGTCCTATACTCTTGTCCCCAGGCGAACAACTACTGTAGCTTGGAAATCGACTTCAACTATTATTGAAAGTGGCCCAATTCCAAAGCAACTACTATACAGGGTGTTTCGGAACTCTCTACCAATACTTCTAGGCAGTGTTTCTGGACCACTAACAAAAGTAAATATTGTAATAAAAATTTTCTAAAATCCCCAGTTACTCACACAGCCGCAATTTTGTTTTTTTCACTCATTATTTTTTTATTCGAACACCTCTGAATGTATAATTTTGAAATTTTGCAATCAGCTTTATAACAATTTTTCTGCTTTATAAACAAAGAAATAGATAGTTAGGAAATTCTTCTTTCCATCCGGTAGAGCATAAAAACGGAGACTTCAATTGGGATTTTTTTTATTTGTCATCATTATTTTTAGTGTTAAATCAAACAGGTCGAATTGAGAGCCTCCTTCTGTTTGGCAGAAGCGTGGGGTAGTGAGTTTTGACCGACCTAGTAGACAAAGGTGGTTCAGTCACATCTAGCCAGGTTAGGTTAGGTTTGGTTTGGCTGCACTAGCAGTAGGTCGATCAAACTGTTGGGTCTTCCTAAAGGATACCATACTGCGCATGCGCGAAATGTCGCACATGTGTTGACTTATATGGTCGTCTGCTAACCTGGCTAGATGCGGTCAAACTGTTAGGTCGTCCTAAAGGATACCACCCTAGTAGATTTACTAGTAGATTTTTACTAGTAGATTATTAACTATACTAGTAGATTTTTTAACCGACTTCCAAACAGAAGGAGACTCTCAATTCGACCCGTTTGATTTAACACTAAAAATAATGATGACAAATAAAAAAAAAATCCGAATTGAAGTCTCCATTTTTTATGCTCTACCTGATGGAAAGAAGAATTTCCCAACTATCTATTTTATTTTCTCACTAGCACCCCCCCCCCCCCCCCCACTAATATTTAGGGGTAGTCTAGTAAAGTGTCAACGTTATTCTCAAAGAGTTATCTTCAACTTTTGATCGAGAAAAATCTGAAATTATCCACAAAATGCGAGATAATAATTCATTTTGAAATTCAAAATTAATTATCAAGAACAATAGCCGAATTTTCAGAGATATAGAAGCATCTTTGTTTAGTGGTACTTGGGAGATGAGAATTCATTTAATAAGACAAAGATCAGCAAGCAAGATATTTTTCCTTTGCAGAAACGCCTAAGATCTCGAGACCAGAAGACTTTCAGCTAAGCGAAAGTGACTTTTTGTGAAGTACAGCAACTAATTTGACTTCACCTCACTTCTATTTGCGCATTATTTACATAGTTAACACTAGCAGGCTACCCGTTTCAATTGAATCTAGATTTCTGGTACAACTTATTTAATTAAATAGCTACTTTTTTCTTATCCTTTTATCCTTTCCTCCGGCATCATCCCGTCCCACTTCTCCACCATCATCATCATCTTCTTTTCTTTTTCTTCTTTTTTCATCTTTCACGAACTGAAGGCAGGTGCGGAATGGTTTCTTGAGTGCAGTAATAGTATATTACGTTACAAGTGTGGGAAATTGTGTTTACCGTACAAGTATGATAAGTAAATGCATGAGACGAAGTCGAGTGCGGTATTCTCATACGAGTACGGTAAACATCTTCCTGGACGAGTTACGTACGATATTTTTAGTCATACTAGTCTAAAATATAAAAAAATATAAATTTTGAGCTAGTACTACAAGCATCATCATACATAACCTCAAAATCCATTACAGTAGTAAAATACTAAAAACACTTTTGAGATCAGCTGTTTTTCCAAATTCTCAATCAGCTGAAATACGGTAATAGTTATTTATGTATTAAGAGCGTGAAGCGCGACTTTATCGCTCGAGCCAAAACATTTACTGCGCGACGCATAGCGGAGCGCAGTAATTTTGCGAGAGCGATAAAGAAGCTTCACGCGCGAATTGCATACAATATTTTTCCTACAACTGCAGTTCTGGATTACAACACAATAAAAACTTGTAGTTTGTAACATCACAGACCGTGCGCGGATTTGGTTAGCGTGCGCCATTTTGAGGTTATGTGAATTCACGGATTCCGCGATCCACCAATGAGAAGACATCAAAATCAAAACAGAAGCGTAAAGAAAACAGCTGGCGAGCGTAAAGTACTTTACCGCTTGCTGAGCAGTAAAGAGGCATTTTACAATTAGTTTTCAGTACGTAAAGAACTACTTTACGAGCAGTTGTAGGAAATAGTTATTTATGTATTAAGAGCGTGAAGCGCGACTTTATCGCTCGAGCCAAAACATTTACTACGCGACGCACAGCGGAGCGCAGTAATTTTGCGAGAGCGATAAAGAAGCTTCACGCGAGTAGT